>JAUJYZ010000987.1:210000-348869 GCA_033675265.1 Actinostola sp. cb2023 | reverse complement strand
GTCAATTAATGTTTACTAGTTATGCAGTCTGCCGTGCCTCCCTTGTACCGAGTCGCCGCGTATAGTAAACTTACAGTTTTTGACAATCAATAGTCCCTTTTCGCGTTCACAGATCCCGTTGTCAAACCGCTGCATTTATTGACATCAGACGCATTTGTACAGGGTTAGCCTCGAGTCAGAGTAAATTATTCACAAATATCAACAAGAACATGAAAAAATGTTGACATGAAACAATAGAAACATTTTTGAATATATTCAGTGCACGGACTGTTTTCTGGATCGAGGCTAAGCCTGTACAAATGCGTATTTTGTCGAGGACAGCGGTCATCTCTAAACAACGCGAAACTGGAGTATTCCATTTTCGATTGCGCATGCGCACTCCACTCCAAACAAACAATGAAACAATATCGTCCCCAGAGCCCACGTTCCTCTTGGTCAGCACCGAGAAACGAGAGGCTCTGGCTGCAACCGATTTTAGTCTGAAAATCTCGGACCGGAAGTTTAAACTGCGCATGTTCCACAGGTAGCCCAAGCCGTGTATCAGTACATTATTATAATGTATGTGGATGTCAATAAAATCAATAAGATAATACAGTTAAAATGAAATCCTCTATAAAGCCCTCTCTATCTTCTTCAATCATTTATTTATTGCCTGTGAAGATTTGGAGCGATTTGGACGAGAATTGAGCGAGTTATAGCCATTTTAAAATTAGCCCTTCTCTGCCGTGAATTCAATTCTAGAATCCTGTCCTTTTGATATCTTGTATTACAATACAAGTACTGTACTTCTAAAACTGCTTTCACAATAAAGATTAATATCTACTTGAGTCCTGTGTGTCATTTGTTTAGCGATTATAATGTTTTTTAGCGAGTTTTGGGACAGCGTGTAGCTCTCGGGAGCTCCGTAAACATGGTAAACTCCGCCATTTTCTAACTAGTCAGTTTACTTCCGGTCCTTCTATTGTTTTGCCAAACCAATCAAAATGCTACAAAAATCGGTTGCAGCCAGCTAGAGCCTCTCGTTTCTCGGTGCTGACCAAGAGGAA
Organism: Actinostola sp. cb2023; assembly: GCA_033675265.1. Classification (NCBI taxonomy): domain Eukaryota; kingdom Metazoa; phylum Cnidaria; class Anthozoa; order Actiniaria; family Actinostolidae; genus Actinostola; species Actinostola sp. cb2023. The sequence continues at coordinate 347,823 of JAUJYZ010000987.1, read as the reverse complement.
CGTGGGCTCTGGGGACGAGATTGAGAATGAAACAAACAAACACACACGTAGCCTCCCCGCAGATATTTTAGGCCAAGTGTTCTTTCCGCCATCGGACATCCGACGGAAGGAAAGAACACCTAAAAATATCTACGGGGAGGCTAACATGCATGCACGAACAAAATAAAATCACGAACAAACATAGAAGTTTACTATAAAACATATATTTCTATACATTTTCAAACCTCAGAATTGTAAACTTGCCAAACGGAGCGTTCCTTGTTTCTATCTTTGATGTTACTAAACAAAGCTTCTTCATTCTTGAAGGTCTAAAATTAAACCCCAGTGTTAGCTATAGCTATAAACACTCCAGGCTGGCTAACCTCTCCCTCCCCTCATTTGTTAGATTAATTATGCACAGAAGAGCGAAGCATGACAAAAGTTACAAATAAGAACAAATAAACAGAAATCATTTTAACTTAAAATAAAGAAACGAAACGAAACGAAACGAAACTCCACAGGTAAGTTAATATTAAACTAAACAAAACAAAACATTTTAAACGTTTGAGTCGACACAGTAAACAAATAGAACAAATAGTATCGGCGAGACTGAGCCTTCGGCAGAGATGTTTTGATATCTCCCGCTAGTATTGGGCCGTGCAGATGGTCTAAGGCATGATGATATCGGTTTTATTTACATACATTGTATTATACTCTAAAGGCTTCTATGTTGTGTCATGCTTGTGTGGAGATCAAAATATAGATTTACAAATACATCTTGTTTCGCTAAGCGTGTACCACGATATATAGTTTTAAAATTAAACTTAGTTACTAAACATCGTTTTTACAAAACAATTTCGACTGACCAGTGAAACGAAATGTCAGGAGTGAATTTTTCAACAATAATTTATCCCCATTATTACTACAAATTAAACGGGCGATATATTTATTAATGAAGCATTCTCAGTAAGAAAGTATAATCTAGCCGACTGGCAAATTATTGTAACTTTTTGAGGGTTGCAACATGTACATAAGTTCCCATCAGGAAACCGTTTCAAAGTAGATAAATGGTTTAATCATGAAGCTGTGAAAACCGACTGATTTCGGTTTTCAAATAAGCCAAGTCATAAAGTTCAGTCCAAGGCTGATTGCAACGGAGTTATTTGCTTTTGAATAAAAATAAAGTTGCTATAATTATTGAAATTTGCCGGAGGGCTACAGTATATATTAGTGTTACCATATTATTATTATTATTATTATTTAAATAACTGACAGTTCCCGTTCTAGTACTGCTACTACCTATTAGTAGAAACCAACTAGCATGCTATCACGAATCCTGTAATCTGATTGGCTGACATACTCACTATTGCGTGATTTTTATACTTAGTCTTGTAGCACTTAGAACAATTAGTGGTTTAGCGCTATGCAAATAAAATATTATTATTATTATTATTATTATTATTATTATTATTATTATTATTATTATTATTATTATTATTATTATCATTATTATAGTGAATAGCGAGAAAGCCGGCGTTTTGAACAAAAACAAAGCGAAAAATCAATATATATAAGTATTTATTCAAAGGCAGTATGCTAGTTGGTTTCTACTAAAACAATTAGACTACTCGTTCTCGTTTTCTATGAGTGAAATAGGACTCATATACTGAAAACTCGAACTCGTAGTCGTCTAATTGTTAACTACAATTCGTTACAATGAGTTGGTGTGTGTTGTGCTATAAATTTAGTATTTCAAAATTGACTTGAAGGTATAATAAATGATTAATGCCTAAATCTAAAATTTTAAAAATCGAGCAAGATTGTCGCATATTTTGTACCCTCATTATTGTCACTGAACAATTTCAAATTCAAAATTCAAGATTTCACAGCAAAAGCGTCATTATATCATTGTTACAACAATGTCAAGTTATTGTCGATGTTTACAGTCGCAGCTAGTCGCAAAATCAGGTTGAATCGAAACTATAGCATATTCATCGTTAAGCGAAATCAGAAATGCCGGTTTATTCAATTCAGTTCTCAAATTCGCCAAACGTTCAAACTTCGCAAACTTTTTTGGAAACATTTCAACAATTTTGAATATTTTGGGCGGAATTTACATTTCACAAGACTGATTCATTTAAGGTTCTTGTAGATTAATGCTGTGTTTGTAAAGATTGTAGTTCATTGCTTATTGTATAGATCATTGAACTATATCAAAGTCATACAAATTACAGACACGCAAAGCTGGAACCTGCTATAGCATCATCAGTACCAGAATAATTATTTATGTTTACACTGATATGGGGTAAAAAAGAAGTTGAAATGTTTTTCGAAGACAATATGTTTTTCGAAGACAATATGTTTTACTCTATATTCCTTTCTTTCTCCAAAACTATACATAATAAACATCTACCAACCTTCACACCAATATCACCATTCGATTCTCTCCAAGGATAATCTTCGACGGATTTCGATGCTCCGTTTTTGCTCGCCATTTTAGCGCTATTTTCCACTGAAGTTTCGTTAATTAGAGCTGAAATGCGAGCGAGGCAGACGCGATGGCTATGTAGAAGAATCTGCAATTAAATCAAACCTCGATTCGGTGCCTGTGTGTCATGATGGGGACCCCCTGGTAGAGCATTATGACGTCATAAAAGGTGAACTAGCGATTTAAAAAAAGGGTTTATATTTTGATTGTGGTAGGTTTCTTATCTCGATCAGTCGCTGTGCTTAGCAGCGTTCAAATCGTAGAGGTTGCATGGATAATTGTGAACCTTTTCAATATAAAATCCGCTAAAGGAAATAAGGAACAGAATAAGAACGAAAGATAATAAATAAATATATATATATATTAAAAACTTCTGGCCGTTTGCAGCGGCGAACGTAATAAAATATAAACTTTCTAACAACTAAAGAAAAGTTTTGAATAGTTATGTTTGAAGTTTGTGATACTAGTACCAAGCGTATGTTTGCGTGGCTTTCGTGACAAACCGCAGCAAATTGTAAAGATAGAAAAATACACCAATTTGTAGATCGTATCCAGTTTTAACAGTGGTATCGTAGACTGTATGTTGATCTTATTCAGTATATTCCGCCGCTTCTAACTTAGCGTGATAATTACTCATACGTCTCGGCCAAGGTCTTTGCAGTGCTTCTTGGCGTAGACAATACGAAAGAATTGTGGTTATATTTCAGGCCGCGAATTGTACTGAATTTAGTCGCCCAGAAACTGACGGAAAAAATATTATTCATTTGTCCGGCGCGTTCCGTATAAAAAATACCAGAATAAAACTGTATCTGAAACAGGCTACAGTTGCGACAGTTTTTTTTAACCACATTTTTTCATTTCAGAAATTTTAAGCATGAGTAATAATTTCTGAAGAAGTGGAGGCAGTTCACTGAGTATGAAATATTAATTGTGCAAATGTTTCTGTACTGACATTACAAAATAGCGTTGCAATTAATGTATGAACTTTCTGTGGCTGACGCTCAACAATTTCCGTATATGGAAGAAATAAAACATTGCATGGTGTTTTAACTGAGAGTTTCTTTGTGAAGAAAATGTTTTGAATCGTCTGTATAAATTAACGAGTATTTATATCTTTGGGTTGACTGAATAAAATGGAAGCGAATTTGTAGCTAGAAACCAAAGGAAAAATATTTAAATAAATAGCAAGAGAAACGGGAACTGAAGAGAGAAAGAAAGGAAGAAGAAGAATAAAAACAAAACAAAAATAAAAACAAAACAAAACAAAACAAAACAAAACAAACAAGAATTAAAGCAGTGATGGCAGAAGAAACCCAAAAGTCAAAGATATATATAGACTTCCAAATGACTTCCATATTTGGTAAACTACCGTCGATTTGAAAAAAGCCAAGGTCGTCGTCCCAATGCTACTAGTACCACAGGTAGCCCAAGCTGTGGACTTGTGGCGAGATTCGGAGCTTCACAGCGAACTTTGAAAACCGTCTAAATAAACTTCTACAAATCCTCAAAGTAGTCATACTTGTTTATTGTGTTGTCCTTTGGAATTGTGTGAGGTTTGGAGCCATTACGATCGATTTTGAGAGAGGTTTTTTTTTAATCCCTTGTTTTACTGACCTGGGTCCGTTCAGTACGGGCTCAAGGGATTTTTAAAATCTCTCTCAAAATCGATCGTAATGGCTCCAAACCTCACACAATTCCAAAGGACAACACAATAAACAAGTATGACTACTTTGAGGGTTGGTAGAATTTTATTTAGACGGTTTTCAAAGTTCGCTGTGAATCTGTGAATCTCGCCATAAGTCCACAGCTTGGGCTACCTGTGCTAATACCTCCCCTCTCTCGTCCATCCCTTCCCCTCCCCCTATTGTTTCGCCATGTCTCTGCTCGGACTAGACTCTTCCACAGTCCCCGCTCGGCCGTTAGAGCGGGGACTGTGGAAGAGTCTATGCTCGGACTGCTCGGACTGCCTGGAAACTATTTCACTTCCGCCATGAAGATGAAATGTGCTCTGTGTCTTTCATTATGTTAGTTTCTCATCTCGATTGTGCACAGATTTACTAATTTAAGATTCCTCCAAAATTACTTCAAGTTCTTTAATCATTCATGTCCCGATGGAGCGGCTTCAAGATGCAGTATTTCAGCGATAGATCAAGTTCAACATGGCCCAAGCAAACTCCAATGTCGAGTGGAGCTTCTCCTTCGAGATTCTAAATCCGTTCCACGTATTTATTTCAAAAATCGCACAAGAACTCACATCAATCAACGTTAAGATTATACAGAGTGTATTAATTGACAAAATACCACGAGAGGATTTGAACTGTATAGACATCAACAAACCGAATTCAGGCGTTACATTGATATCAGTGCTTTACAAGTATCGTCATCTTTCACTCAACAACCTTGGTCTGCTGAAGGAATTGCTTAGATTGAATAGACTTGATTTGTTGAAGGAGCTGGAGGATTTTGAAGCAACTGTGATGGTGTTAGATGATGCTACAAAAGCCCAAATGGATACATTACCAGGTACTGATGTCATGGTGACAATCATCATCATCATCATCATCATCATATTAATAATTTTCATTATTTGATATGCGTGCAAATTAACATTTGCAATATGATGAAATGTGCATAACACACTACATCTAAAACTATTCCATGATTTTAATATACAATTATTGCATAATATAATGAAGAAATAGAAAACGAGCATGAGGAGTGAGGAGATACACATGTGTATATACAATGTATATATATATAGTCATTCTCAAAAAGGTTGTCCAGATGAAAAGACTACAAGTCAATACTACAATAAAGTCATGTGATTCATTATGTATATTCAATTTCCTCTCATGAATTTCAATTTGAGATGCAAAACTACACGGCATTGGGAGAACTGAATGTAATGGTGCTAGTATCAACTCACAGTTCCGCGTGCAGTCCGCGCAGAAATTGAAAACAATGAATCACATGATTTTATTGTAGTATTGTAGTCTTTTCATCTGGACAACCTTTTTGGGAATGACTGTATACATTGTATATTACATTGTAAGGTACATGTATGCATGCATACATGTACATTGTACATTTATATTTGACACTTACTGTATTACATATTCATGTAGTCCGAATGCAATAATGGCATCCATGAATTTCAATTGCTATTGTTCTGGACTGACTAGCCTCGTGTTCATGTGGAAACACACAAGCATTTTCACCTGTATGAGAGCTACATGTAGGCTTTAAAGTCAGTCCAGAACAATGGCAATTGAAATTGGACACCATTATTGCATTCGGTCTATGGACAATGATGACTGTTTACAAATATATTTCTATTATACATACATGTACATGTACATGTACAGTCATTTGCACAAATTCTGGCCGCTAAGAAATATCAATATATAAATATATCGGGTGCATTATGGGTAATTAAATAATCGAAAATTCCCCTTAAAGCGGGTTAACGCCAGCAAAGTTGGTAGAAATAATTAGTATAATGTTTATTTTAGTCTTACGTTTGTATTTTGCTTCATTTAATAAGTTAGGAAACTCAAAATAGTATTATTTAATTACCCATAATGCACCCGATATATTGATATATTGATATATTGTGGCGGCCAGAATTTTTGCTAATGACTGTACATGCATGTATGAAGTATAAAGTATATAAAAGAAGGCAGGCAACTTCTAATGTCCTGAAACTTTACTAAACATTTTGACCTTCGGTCTTCATCAGTAATAAGAAAATAATAATAACCAATAAAAATGGTAAAAATATGTACAAATATGTACAAGGTGAAAGTGAGAGACAAATGACACTAAAATGTAAGGTCTATAATACATGTATATATTGGTGTCAATTAGTAGATTATTATTATAGTATTGAATGCTGGAATTTGTAATAATGCTAAGAGCTATAATGAATTCTGTTTTGGGATCTAAATTCCTGTCTTTGTTTAGGCCATAAGGGCGTAGCGTATGTAATTGTGCTGCCCAATAAGCTTCTCTAGTGAGAAGCCTTTTGTCAACATTATGAATATAATTAATTTTCTCGATACAGGTAAAATTGAAATCACTTAAAGTATGTTCACTATTGTTAAAGTGTGTTGCTACTTCACAAGTCTTTTTGTTGTTGCGCATGGAAGACTTGTGGGTACGAAATCTGACCTTGAACTCATTACAAGTAGAGCCTACATATTGTAATTTGCATTTTGTGCAGGAAATTTAATAAATAACATTAGAATAAGTACAGCCAATGGTTTCCTTAATAGTATAAATGTGACCCATAGAAAAACTTTGAAAAGATTTGGAATCCGTAAGATAGTTTTTACAAAGGTCACACTAATTTGAGCATTTAAAACAGCCAGGATTGCTAGAGTTTTGTTCAGATTTTAACTTTGACGGTGCTAACATTTCTTTGAGATTCTTAGTTTTCCTAAATGCTGGCATAATCGATTTGGTTGGAAAAATTTCTCTTAATGGCTCAGAACTAAGTAGATGTGAATGTTCTTTGATAATTTTGTAACATTATTACATGCATGTATATACATGTATACCGCCGGTACATTGACAATGTACCGGTATGTACTAGCTTCTGGCTGACTGTACAATGAACTTGACATTTATTCACACTGCACTCACACTGCTCAAGTTCATGTGTGAATTTGTGATTAAAACACTCACATCAGTCTCTAACTTCAATACATTATACATCATTATTATTATCAATAAAGTATTAATAATTTAATGTTCAAATATTTTAGCTCCGATGTCTGTGGATCTGTACTTAGTCGTGACTTGCAAGAAAGAATCGTTGTCAGTTTGTCAAATTGATAGACTAAAGGAAGCAATGAAAGGGACTTCAGGATTGAATATTGTCAACATATCGTACATCTGTTCAAGGGAAAACGAGCGTGACAAAGAAACTACTATTGTGACTTTCCAATTCCTTGAGAATCCCAATGAACAGATGTTTGCAGAAAAACTCACATCAAGTGCAATGAAGAAGGAAGCATGGCTGGCTGAAAATGATGTTATTATGCTAAAAGTAAATGGCCAACCATCACTTAATATCAAGGAAAATGTGGAATTCAAACCAAAAGATGCCGAAGATGAAAGTATTTTAGGTAAGGATATGATACAATATGTTCAAAGTGTAGTACGAATTATTAAACATTGCCAAATTTCCTCTATGCTTTTGAGTTAAAGGTTTTAAAGAAAAGTACATGTACTATTCTGCTTGTATCCATGCAAATATCATTTCATCAATCTCAAGCTGTACTGTTGACCTGGTTCCTGATAGTGCTTACATGTACATGCATATATTCTCTGTTCTAGCTGTTTAAGTGTTTTATATAAATTATATACTGATTTATCACCTTCCTATTTAAAGGATATTTTTACCTCTATCACGGATATACATTCGTATAACCTGAGAAATTCATCTTCTTCTAATTTACATATCCCTAGACCTAAATCGGAGGCAGGCGGAAATGTACTTTCCACTATAGAGGTTCTGTACTCTGGAATAAAATCCCTGCTGAGGCACGTGTCCAACATAGCATAATTACTTTTAAAACCCAATTAGACAACAAAGATTTATTTAGTAAGCTCATAATGTAGTTATGTATTGTTATATATAAAATTTATATTATATTTCATTATATATAAGTTGTACTTTGTATGCTGTATGTCCTATTCAAACCAGAACATACTTGATACTGATTGGTTGACCTTCCTACAATGTAGGTCGACCAATCAGAAACGAGAATAATTTTAACTTCCGGAACAAGTTCCAACAGACTTCGTTCCAGGGGTATTTCTCTGGGAGCGAGCAACGAGCGACAGAATATACCCCTGGGTTCCCGAGGATGTGCTCTGACGTGTATCATGCATGATATGAATATCCCAGCATGCCATGCTCTAGCTGTACAATATTTAACAATTTGCAGATGTACATGTAAGTTGTCGCTTGGTAGTAGTTCGTGAAGTAGTTCGTCTGGGCTCGTTATTTTTTCCCGAGTCTTTTTACGCTTGACGAAACCTTACAAACTTACTTCACGAATTTACATATGGTTTTGAGTTGTCTGTACTCTTATTGACACACACTTGACGTCATAAAATAATGTTCAAAACTCAAGTGGAATCACGAGCGTAGGAAAACTAATGAACCTAAAATGCTTGCATTGCAGTAAAGAAACCGCACCTTCAGGTTCACCTCAGAAATGTTGTTGATGTCATTCTGGTGGTGGAAATGTCCTATTCTATGACACCAAATGCTTGCAAGGCCATTCTTAAAGAGTGTCAATCTGCAATACAGATGTTGTCTAAAACTACAATAGGACAAGATAACCTGGACTTGAATCTAGCAGTCATTCAGTTTGGAAACCATTCAGCATCGTCCTCATCCCCTCCACCAACTGCTATTGTTGTACAAGGCTTTTGTAAAGAGTTATGATGTGTTGTCCAAGCTGAAGATAAGAGGTCGATGCGGGGGAAAACATGGTGGGAATTCTGGCATGTCTGATGCATTAGCAAAAGTAGTTGAACTTGCAAAAGGTGGCTCGATGCGTGCTGAAGCAACCAAAGTGTGTGTCTTGATAAGTAAGTACTGGTTGAATTTGAAATTCATTCTTACATGTACATGTACATGTACATGTACTTCAGTAATATTTACCGTTGTTACATTTTCATTAGGGGGTACAGGGGTGGATGCAGAGAAATCTCAGGGAGGGGGGGGGGGGGGGGGGGGGGATTCTGGTTGGACATTGGTCAGTTTCAGCCAAATTTTATGTAAATTATTATTTTTGGGCAAAAAAGGTATTCGAATTTCCAAAAGGGGGCGTGGCCTCCTTCACCCCATCCCAAATCCACCCCTGGGGGCTGGTAAGGAAAATGTGGATGCCTCTTCTTGCTCCCTAAACGATTTCAGTTGTTGAAGTTTTCGATAGTTTTCACCTACCAATTGTATAAATGGCTGCAAGTCGAAGATGACATTGATAAAATACAGTAGATGTATGAAAACTAACAAACTGTGAAGTGGTGTACAGTGGATAATAGAGTCGTTTTCGTATGAGTGGGAAGTCGTTACGGTACAGTTCGTGCCGTGCGGTGACCGTATCGCACCATCATCATGCCGTATCCTAGCATTCTGATTGGTTGAGCGATGATTTTGCATGCTGTGATTGGTTGAATACAATGTCTTTGATTCCGTACCGTGACTGTAACTCCATACCGTACTCATATGAAAACGACTCTATTAAAATTACATGTAGGGACTTTACTAGTCACCATTTCATGTTTTGCAGGTTTTAATAATATTCTATCAAGCACTCCCAAAGCCCTTGAGTATTACAGGTGTGACCATGGTAACGACGTCATTGAGCTGACCAAATCCTTGGCAGACCATGAAATACCTCTGTACATTATTGGTATCCATGGTGATGCACCTACAATGCAACCAGATGAGACTCTATACAACTTTGAGGAATGCCTTTTATCAGGCGTGTGTCATATTGGTGGTGGACGGTATTTGCCAATTTTAAAGAATGAGATAGTACCGAATATGAATGAGGTATGTTATATGTATAGTCGAACCTCTGTTAAGCGGCCACCCTCGGGGAAATGGCAAGTGGCCGCTTATTAGAGGTGAATGAATGATTAGCATCAGGCGTGAACAGCATTGCATGATGGTATGTTATGTGTATAGTCGAACCTCTGTTAAGCGGCCACCCTCGGGGAAAAGTCAAGTGGCCGCTTATTAGAGGTGAATGAATGAATGATTGATTAGCATCAGGCGTGAACAGCATTGCATGACTCATTTCATTGATCAATAGTTAATAGAGGGAATGGTTAGGAAGCCTTTTGTTATATTTCTTTGTTCTAGTCTCAATGACATTATGATGTTGAACAGGTCCTGACCATGCACAATGTTTCTTCAAATTCATTAGAAAATGGCTAAATGAATGAACCCAAATGTTCTCTATTGGATTACTTATTGAAATATTGTAATATATTTCATTTTGAATTGGAATATATCGCACAATCAGCAAAAGAAACGTTTGGGTTCAGTTGCTCAACCATAGCAAATTAAGGCTAAACAATGACAAAACAAAATATTTGTGCACGGTCACGGTTGAAAAAAACGAACAAAAACATATAACAAAAGGCTTCCCAACCAGTCCCCTCTACTAACTAAGATTGGTCTCAAGGTACAAATATAATTTATTCTATTTGTTTAGATGTCAAGTTGGAGCAACTTCAGAATACTCCGCAACTAGTCAAGCTCTTATACAATAGATTTTATTGTTATGCAAATTAGTTGCGGGGTATTCTGAAGTTTAGCCGTCAAGTTTGTCTGTTTCCTAGTGGCATCCCATGCAAATTTCCAAAAAAAAGACAATTGGGAAACCTAGTAAAATAACTGACGTTCGGTGTGATTTTACAATAACAACGGAAGGTGATATAATTGGGATAAAATCGCATGCGAACTGAACCTTATTCTGAGACTCTGAACTGGCTTATTGCTGGTTTGCACGTGACGACGTCATGGCGGCCATGTTGGTTCCCGATAACAAAGCATTCCTCATTAGCTTCTCTTGTTTGTACCTCCAACATGGCCGCTACGTCTTTGTACTTTAAATGTCCAGGGATTGATTGTAAACCATGTTGGTGCCTGATAACAAGGAATTCCTCATTAGCTTGTCTTGTTTGTACCACCAACATGGCCACTGCATCTTTGTACTTTAAATGTCCAGGGATTGATTGTAAACCATGTTGCCAGTGCCTGATAACAAGGAATTCCTCATTAGCTTCTCTTGTTTGTTCAACCAACATGGCCGCTGCATCCTTGTACTTTAAATCTCCAGGGATTGATTGTAAACCAGCAATTACTATAGGATTGCAATTTAGGATTGCTATTTTAGAATCATTTGATTGATTGATTGATTGATTGATTGATTGTGTGTTTGTTGGTTTTCCATTGTAGACGATAAGTAGTGCCATCAAAGCCGATGTGTCAATTGAAAACCATGGAGAAATAACGGGTGAAGTTTTCAAAGATGCGCTAAATAATCATTTTGGTGATCCTAATGTTATCCAACTCGCTAACGACCTGGAGAGGGACCTGCGCATCAAGCCATTGAAGTTTGAGAAGCTTCTTCAAAATGGACGGCCCCTAGAGCCTGTTACTCAGGCGACGGAGCGAATAGCATTTGCTGATAACCTGAGTGAAGCAATTGATGCTCTTGAGCGCATGAAAGATCACGACCCTGATAATAATATTGGTATTCAAAGGGAAGTCCAATCGTCACTCACGGATGTTATGTGCGCCGGCTATCTGCCAGCTGTGGCCTACCCATTTAGTGGTACACGTGTTGAAGCGCTGGAGCTTTTCAAAGGCATAGACTCAGACTCAGGTCTTCCTGAGGTTGATAAATGTCCCCGTAAAAGTATAAAGAGGGACACTATTGAAGAGGGTCGCCATAGCGTGGATTTGGAAATAGCAGCTCGAATAGTGAGACGTCACATGCACAGGATGGCCTATTACAAGAAGAAGCCTTAATAATTGAACTCAATAATCAATGATCTATTGAGCACTTAGTGCAGCCAGAAATATAATTGTTTAATGAGGTACAGAATGCACAATTTCCAACAAACATGCAGTTTTTTTTTTTGAATATTTCAAATTAGGAAAAGAAATTGAAAATAAAAATAATCAGGTTCTTTTACTTGGTCCAAAGAAACAAATGGACGGACTTGTTCTATTGTAGTTCACTGCGTTTTCAACTGCCATTCAACTCGTGTACCTTATGAGATAGAGGGTACTGTAGAATGAAAGACTAGTATGATTATATCAGTAGAACTGTGGGAAGCGATAAGTATAATTGAGACCTGTTAACACAAAAGGATCCCTCTTGACTGAGACCCTTTTGATGCACATCGGTTTTACAAAATATCCTTAGTATTGAAAATGGATAACACCCCTTTCATGTTGAAATGCCTCGTATGTTTGATATAATGGGTGCTTAGTCGAAATTAGAGCTCCAAGCATTAGCTTAGTGGCCCTTTGCGAGGAGCTCTATCCAGTCAAACCTCTATTAAGCGGTCACCCTCGCCAACTGACCGCTTAATAGAGGTGACCGCTTAATAGAGATCAAGTTTACAGTAAGTATGGGGACTGATTTCCGGGAATTTGAGTGATTTTTTGTTAAAACAGATAGGGCCGCTTTTAAAATAGAAGTTTGACTGTATTCCAGACAGACAGACAGACAGACAGACAGACAGACAGACAGACAGACAGAGATAGATCCTCACCTTTATTTTGATACTTTGAATTTACAGTTTGAATTTAGATAGTTTGAATTTATATATAATAAAATAATTTAATATATGCATACAAATAATGAGGTAACTCGTAAACAAAGATCAAGTCGTGTTTGAATCTGGCTGTTGAAATCAAGTGGCAAAATTATTTTTAAAACTTCTAAAACATGTGTAATGCTAATAAAACAAGACGCTCAATGAGCGTACACTCGGGCTTAATGACAAGGACAAAGACAATTTTATGGGTTAGCATAGAGAAAAATGACCGAATTGTACTTATGTGTTATTTTGTGAGAGCGAATTATACTTTCGGATTTAGTTCGATAGGCGTTCGGAAACTATTCGACCCGTTTGTGGCGACCATGAATATGCATGCAACCTTATGTGACCTCAAGTACGTTCAAAGACGGATCGACTGCAGACGTCCCTCCACGAATCGGAGATCTTTATGAGTCATCGACACAAATAGTCTCGTCACGCAACTGTCATTGTCATAATACCCGACTATACGCTCATTGAGCGTCTTCTTCTGTAATAGATCCCTAATATCTAATGACGTTTTGATTTCGATTGTATTTTTGCCGTTCACTGACCTGTTTTGAGCGTGGAAATTATGCTTTTCTTAAAAATAGCATTGAACTTTGAACTTTTGAAGTACGATTTCTACGATTCCTTTTCCTTCTGAATTTTTCAAACGTCGAATCAAATAAACATCCATCATCATATATCTGAGAAATGTGTTTCGTTTTACTGTCGGATACTTTTTAAACGGTTTTTCACGTCGCGTGACGACAGTCAGGCAGCAAGCAAAGCGAGATTAGCTATCAAAACAAAATCTACTGGAAAATCAAACCCTCGCTCTCTAACTTCAGAGACATAATAATATAACATCCAGACGATTCAGACTTAGCCTCCTAAAACTGAAGCCTGGACACGCGTCTGATTTAGGAGTCTAATTCAGTATGATCTGGCGAAGCTCGACGAAGCTGCTAACGGGTTTTTTAACGGCATGGACCGGCTATAAAAAAAAACTCGAGATGGAAGGTCACATACTTCGCATTTTTTTTTATTCCGAAGCCTAACAACAACAAAAAAAAAGAAGAAAAAAGAAAGCCCATTTTATAACTCGGCTTCCTTCGGAAGGGCCCGAGTAACTACAAGGTTCTCTTTTCTCTTAAATGTTCGAACTGTTCATATTTTGCACAGTAGCTATTACAAGATAATGACACAGGTTGACCCATGAATGTCCAATACACACCACCAGATACCAATGGAGAAATCGATTTTACCATTCGTACGAATGGTGAATTTAACACAGGGAACCCGAATTTATCAATTAAATCTAACTATAATAATAATATATGTTCGATGACCGGGATACCTTGGGAATTACTGTACGTATATTTCTTCTAATGGGAAGTCTGTGGAATCTGACTCGTTCTGGGGAACCCTAGCTTTTTTCTAACGGGAACCCTGTGGAATCTTAGAGGCCTTGAAAAGTTTTACCAATGGTACCATTCGTTCAAATGGTGAGACCGGAAGTTGAACGGTGAATCGTGTTGTCTGGTGGTTCGATTCGAACACCGATATGTGCGATTCTAATATTGCTAGATTCGAACACCGATATGTGCGATTCCAATGGAAACCGAACTGAAATTATAAACCGAACTTCATATTGCTTCATGTATATGATGCTTCGTTCTTAAAAGATTCGAACACCGATATGTGCGATTCTAATATTGCTAGATTCGAACACCGATATGTGCGATTCTAATATTGCTATCTCCATAAAAGATATGTGTATTCTTCGATCCAGCCCAGACTATTCAATGGAAACCGAACTGAAATTATATTACATACCTTCATATTGCTTGATCATGTATATGATGCTTCGTTCTTAAAAGATTCGAATCACCGATATGTGTATTCTAATTGCTATCTCCATAAAGGATATGTGTATTCTTCGATCCAGACTATTCAATGGAAACCGAACTGAAATTATATTACATACCTTCATATTGCTTCATGTATATGATGCTTCGTTCTTAAAAGATTCGAATCACCGATATGTGTGTATTCTAATTGCTATCTCCATAAAAGATATGTGTATTCTTCGATCCAGACTATTCAATGGAAACCAAACTGAAATTATATTACATACCTTCATATTGCTTCATGTATATGATGCTTCGTTCTTAAAAGATTCGAACCACCGATATGTGTATTGTAATTGCTATCTCCATAAATACATTCGATCCGATCCAGACTATTCAATGGAAACAATTATAGTGAAATTATATTGCATACATTCCTTGACTGTTCAATTTGCTGGCTATTCTTGGTTACAGTTTTGAATGGTTTTGATCGGCTCAGTATCAGTTTGTTTTTATTTCTGTAATGTGCTTTTGTGCTGATATTTGAGAAGTGTGTGTGGTGTATGAATCACGTTCCTGGTTCGACTGTGTGTGTGATGACTGAAGCACTGTCAATGAACTCTGATGAGTAGCAGACCTGATGGACCTTTTAAAACATCGTCTGAAGAAAATGACAACTATACGATGGCTCTAAAATTATCTTATTATTGTCATTTACTCAACAATCCCTGCAATATGTCTCGCAACTCGCAACTTCTTGACTCGTATTGTTACTACACTCATTATAGATAGATGATACAATTAGTTTACTTACTGGCTAAGCTGTCATTTTGGACCACATTAATATTTTAGTCGGGATGTCTTTTCCAGACGATAAGCCGGGCTACATTTTGACAGGTTCGCAACACATCATTATCGAACCCCGTTGTCACAGTTTTAAAATACATGTGTCTGCTAATGATTGCAACATTACTTCAACTTTCAGAAATATAAAAAAACCATAACAATAGCATAAGAACAATTTACTTCCATGACGTACGTTTAATGTATCTCAAAGGAGATAACTTATCAACTTATTTTAACAATTCCTGAAATATGTTTATTTACTGGCTAAGCTGTCATTTACAGCCAAATATACTTTCATCTATCGATAACTGGTATGTTGTAAAACATGGACTGGACTTTGGACTGGACTTTGGACTGGACTTTGGACTGGACTTTGGACTGGAATTATTGGATTTTTAGAGTATTATATAAAATATAAATTATTATAATATTATTATTATTATATTTCTTCTATGGCATTTTTTCGTTCTTAAAATTACAATGACTATCAATCACCCGATCTCAAAGGTGATCTGGTCTAGCTAACTCCCTTTGACAACCAATCACACTAGAACTTCAAACAACAGATACTGAGTTACATGTTTACGTTGCTAACTCACTTGATTGCCAGTGATAATCTACCGATAGGAGGTTATTACTAGCTCAATCATCCAACTTAGCTATAATTCTATTCTCTGGTGTAAATTACGCATTTTTGAACCCTCAATAACGCAATCACTAAAAAAAATTACATTACCCCTGCCAGAATCTGCCAGGTCAATGTCCAACAGTGACATTTTCTTATTTGTCCTCAAATGTTTAAGACTTTTGTAATATATATATATATGTGTGTGTCCAATAGTACGTAACCGCATTCTCTTATTTGTCCTCAAAAATTTCCGACTTTTGTTAAAAAAATTACTGAGAAATAGTTTCCCATTTCTGCAATTGCAATAACAGTATGCGCGAATCAATGACAACTGCACTTGCCATTGTATGGCAACTTATGTAACTTATGTACATATGTAACTTGAATTTCAAAGAATTTCAAAGCAAACAGAACGACACAACGATCATGGGACAACACTACGATGCGGTTGTGATACGAGTGACCGAATCGCAGAACGACTGATTAGTATATGCAAACAGAGAACTGTTCGACAAACAAGTCACGTCAAAGTGACAGAGAGAAGAATCAGAACCCCTCACATCAAGCACTTTTTAAATATTTTCAGCGGAGAAATGCGAGTTATCAAAAAAATATTATGTTGTATAATTTTTAATATTAAAGTGGAATACCCCCCGGTACTGGGGTCCGTTTCTCGAAAGCCCCGTAAACTTTTCGGGCCCGAAAAGACATCCCAGAAATCGGAGACACTTACTCTACAAAGCTGTTCTTTTGACATGCTTTTAATATGAACAAACTTTCCCTTCATGCAAAGTTTCATGTCTGCAAACAACTTGTTATGAAGATGTAGATTTTTAAAGAAACCCTTTTCGGGCCCGATAAGCTTTCAGTGCTTTCGAGAAACGGGCCCCTGAACTCTTAGGGTGTTTGACAGGAATAATGACAGCCAGAATGATATTTGTAATCAGTTACAAGGGTACACCAGAGAATCTAATTATAGCTAGAATTATCGCCAGGTTTGATGATTGAGCTAGTAATAACCTCCTATGTAGATTATCACTGGCAATCAAGTGAGTTAGCAACTTAAACATGTAACTCAGTATCTGTTGTTTGAATTTCTAGTGAGATAATTATAAATCAGAGATTCGTTCAAGACTATTCTACTTTATTCTGCCTTTTGAAATGCATTATTGCCTACTACAAGACTTCTAAGGTAACTTGGCGAATCGTGTTTCTGTGAATATCAGGTAACATCGACACCCGGCGATGACGGCTAGCTCAAATACAAACGAAGACTAGATCACGCCGCTTTGATGTTTCAAGACGCCCCGATTTGTAGTATTTCGATTTTAGAATGAATTTCAAGTACGGTATTTGAAAAAGTATGTGTTTCTGGTTGTCAAAGGGAGTTAACTAGACCAGATCACCTTTGAGATCGGGTGATTGATAGTCATTGTAAATTAGAACGAAAAAATGCCATAGAAAACATTGTTGATTAAAAAATATTTTATAATAATAATAATATAATAATAATTTATATTTTATAATACCATGGGCTCCTGATAATACTCTAAAAATATATTTTACAACATGCCATCGATAACTATCCTTTTAGATCGGATGTCTATTCGAGATAAGAAGTAGCGCCATTGTGACAAGCTCGAAACACCTAATTATCGAATTCCATTCTCGCCGTTAAAAATTTACTACTTTCGCTTACTCCAGATAAGTGAAAAAAACAAATCTATAGCAATCCAAATCCACGATTATGCATCGTCATTTGGAAAGATCGTTGTAACATTAGTATATTAAACAGCTAACATTTTAAAATAACGAAGTGGGTGGTAATTCTTCATAAGAAGAGATAATCACATTAATCCAAGTGTAATTGCTTATCATCAACAGTTTTCAATTGTTGAATATATTACATGAATACAAAGCTTAAATATTGTTTCCCAATATTCTTTAACTAGTTTATCATTCCTACATGGATAACTCAAAATGTTATCGAAATCTTAAGCTATTAAAAAGAGTGAAGTATTAACGAACGACATTCTATCATGAAGTCTGTCACTCACCATTATATGATAAGCCTTAATTAATGAGCGCGCACTCTGAATTCATGCCTCAATCGTGAAACGACTTTTAACAATATGAATTAAAAAGCTATCCATTATGTCCAAGAGCTTTAACACTATTATCATATAATCGCTATAATTGTTAGGGTGGTGGCATAATATATTTGCATTGCATATTGGTACCTTTTGCGTTCGGGATATTGGGTACCTATTGCGGTCGGGATATAGAGTTCCTTCTGCGGTCGGGATATAGGGTTCCTTTTGCGGTCGCGATATAGGGTACCTTTTGCGGTCGGGATATAGGGTTCCTTTTGCGGTCGCGATATAGGGTACCTTTTGCGTTCGCCGGATATAGCATACCTTGTGCGGTCGGGATATAGGATACCTTTTGCGGTCGGGGTATAGCGTACCTTATGCGATCAGGATATAAGATACCTTTTGCGGTCGGGATATAGGGTCCCTTTTGCGGTTGGGATATCGGCTCCCTTTTGCGGTCGGGATATAGGGTCCCTTTTGCATTCGGGATATAGGTTACATTTTGAGGTCGGGATATATAATTGACGCGCCCAATTACACCGTTTTTTGTGTCGGTCCGACCTTTGTGTCGGAAAGCGATCAACACAAAGAGCTACTGCAAAGGAGGCTACCAGCGTTATCATTGTTGCGAATTACAGTTTTACCAAATAAAACAGCGTCAGAAATAACGTTAACATTTCTAGGATAGGGTATGGAAAATCCCAATTTTAAGTCTGGGAGAGGGTCAGGGGTCCGTAGTACACCTCTATCCGAATACGCCCTTAGTACCGCCCAGGCATCATCGTCATCATCATTAACTAGGAAAACTAGAAAGATATGTGAGCAATTTGACATGAAATTCATTGCCTGATGATGCGAATTGAAGTTTCTACAGCGCCACGAATAATGCCTAATTTCAAGTTTTGATACGTCGCTACTGGTCCCTGGCTGTTCAAAATGTTTGACGGTTTCTAACGCCGCCAGAAAAATATTTTGAAGCAAACCAAACCTGTTTTAGTACTAACCTTGATAAAGTCTTTCATTCGCTAGAGTTTCAGGTTTCACCTGCTATTGTTGGAGCATTTATAATAGAGAAAGACCTCTATAGCCATTCAGAATAGTTTTCTGTGCACTATGGTGACAATTCACTTTCATTTTAATGTGAGGATAAACTGTCCAGATATTCCATGTAATAATTCATGAGTTGGTCGATTGGTGCATGATTCGACTCATAAAATCTCCACTGTAACAATAATAATAAATCACTTCTATATCGCACACGTCTACTAATTGCCCGTGGCGCTTTACATTGATACGAAAATATAATGCAAAAACAAAAAAAAAATTTTTTGTAATTATATGAGTTTCCTCAACCCAAATTTATTGATCAACAAATTTGGGTTGAGGAAACTCACATAACTACAAAAATGTCAATACCAGCCCACAAACAACTATTGGGGGAAAAAAATGTTTATATATAACAACTGAACAGTGAAACCACAGGCTCACCACCCTCTGTTTGTGTATTGGGCTTCCTGTGTCTTATTTGAACGGTCGTTTCTTTCTCTCTATCGGGAGCTCGCTACAGTCTGTCCCAAAACTCGCTAAAAACCATTCTAATCGCTAAACAAACCAATACAGGGCTCAAGTAGATATTAATCTGATTTGAAAACAGTTTCAGAAATTCAAGATATCAAAAGGAAAGGATTCGAGAACTGAATTCACCATTGCTCCCTAAAGGGAATGGGGAAAGGAGGAGGAGTGGTTTGACTTTCGACTGCATTGGTGGCAGCCTTCACGTGAAAACCGTGAAAACTATTATCGCTATTTCTAACTCACGCGAAACTGGCCTAAAAAGTACCAATTTGTTTTTTCTCGACAACTAAGTTAATGAATAGCAGATTTAAAATCTCACTTGATTCACGTTTAGGAATGGATTCCCCTGAGGGTTTGAAACCCTGTTCCTGTTTAGGACAAAATATATATACTAAAATATCCACCCTGTCTAGGAAAACACCCTCTATTTCATGACCCTATTTAGGACAAAGGACACAATACTGTCTTCTGTTTGGCAGGTCTAAAATATAGTACACAAAAATTCTTCACCGACGACAATCGTGAATTACCATACCCTCTTTAGGACAGACTATTATTGACTTAATTAGTATGTGTGAACTTAGCGAAGCTATTTACCTTTTATCATGTTCTCGTAAGATTTTAAGTTCTTTTAAAGCAATAAACAGTGGTTTGCGGTTAAAAAGACAGTATAAGAAGTCCGACTTACTGATAATAAACAAACAAAATTTGAAGGGAAAACAGCTGAATACCTTGAAGAGTCGGAGGCTCCTCACGCGAAGTCGTTTAAAATATCCGATTAAGAGTTTTGGAAATCAATTTTTTTTTAAATAAACTTGTTAAAAATTGCTAAATTACGAAAATTAACTGCAGTACTTTTAAGAACGGAAATCCTAAAAATGGATTAACTTTAGTCGCACGCCCAAGGCCGTCGATTTTGATGCAAAACAAAGAGCCAGGGTTGGTTAAACTTTCGAGCAAAAGCCTCAACCAAACTTTAAGCACAAACATTCTTAATATATTACTATAGGTAACAAATGACAGCAATTTGAAAGCAATCGGCCGAACCCCATCTTTCAACTCTGCCCGGTTTTCTCAGACAATAACAATTTTAAAAATACCCAACGATGACAGACATACTTCAGTCATTTTCTTTCAACATTTTATGACCTTATAAGTAACCAGCTGGTAACAACATGGTAATTGACTTAAAAACAATATCCAAGGGATATGGATTTGTTCCAAATAGCGAGGCTTTCGCAATATATATATATATATGTATACACTTCATATCAGTCTGCAATCTGCAGTCGATCTGCAGTCTGCGGTCTGCGAGTGTCAAACACCGGTTTCATATCTGCCAGGTGTCTGTTAAGCAACATTAGCCTCATTCTAAAAAGTATCAAGACTGAAATATTCTTCTTTGAGAGAATATTCAAGAGCATTGAAATTGTGCTTCTTCGCACCATTTTCTAAGGGCCCTCTGTATTCTCTGTTACACCATCATCGCATATCACCAATAATTTCCAATTTTGCTTTCACCATTCGAACCATTAGACAACACCATTCACCATTAGACATTTCCTTTTACCATTGGTACCATTGGAACCATTGGTAACATTTTCTAAGGGCCCTCTCTATCCTCGATTCATCATCATACACATTACACAGGGTTCCCAAAAATATTACACAGGGTTCCCAAAAATGTTTTCCACCATTTGAACCATTAGACAACACCATTCACCATTAGACATTTCGTTTTACCATTGGTACCATTGGAACCATTGGTAACATTTTCTAAGGGCCCTCTCTATCCTCGATTCATCATCATACATATTACACAGGGTTCCCAAAAAAATGTCCACCATTGGAACCATTAGACAACACCATTCACCATTAGACATTTCGTTTTACCATTGGTACCATTGGAACCATTGGTAACATTTTCTAAGGGCCCTCTCTATCCTCGATTCATCATCATACACATTACACAGGGTTCCCAAAAATATTACACAGGGTTCCCAAAAATGTTTTCCACCATTTGAACCATTAGACAACACCATTCACCATTAGACATTTCGTTTTACCATTGGTACCATTGGAACCATTGGTAACATTTTCTAAGGGCCCTCTCTATCCTCGATTCATCATCATACATATTACACAGGGTTCCCAAAAAAATGTCCACCATTGGAACCATTAGACAACACCATTCACCATTAGACATTTCGTTTTACCATTGGTACCATTGGAACCATTGGTAACATTTTCTAAGGGCCCCCTCTATCCTCGATTCATCATCATACATATTACACAGGGTTCCCAAAAATATTACACAGGGTTCCCAAAAATGTTTTCCACCATTTGAACCATTAGACAACACCATTCACCATTAGACATTTCGTTTTACCATTGGTACCATTGGAACCATTGGTAACATTTTCTAAGGGCCCTCTCTATCCTCGATTCATCATCATACATATTACACAGGGTTCCCAAAAAAATGTCCACCATTGGAACCATTAGACAACACCATTCACCATTAGACATTTCGTTTTACCATTGATACCATTGGAACCATTGGTAACATTTTCTAAGGGCCCCTTCTATCCTCGATTCATCATCATACATATTACACAGGGTTCCCAAAAATATTACACAGGGTTCCCAAAAATGTTTTCCACCATTTGAACCATTAGACAACACCATTCACCATTAGACATTTCGTTTTACCATTGGTACCATTGGAACCATTGGTAACATTTTCTAAGGGCCCTCTCTATCCTCGATTCATCATCATACATATTACACAGGGTTCCCAAAAAAATGTCCACCATTGGAACCATTAGACAACACCATTCACCATTAGACATTTCGTTTTACCATTGGTACCATTGGAACCATTGGTAACATTTTCTAAGGGCCCCCTCTATCCTCGATTCATCATCATACATATTACACAGGGTTCCCAAAAATATTACACAGGGTTCCCAAAAATGTTTTCCACCATTTGAACCATTAGACAACACCATTCACCATTAGACATTTCGTTTTACCATTGGTACCATTGGAACCATTGGTAACATTTTCTAAGGGCCCTATCTATCCTCGATTCATCATCATACAAATAACAGAGGATTCCCAAAAACATTACACAGGAGTTCCTTCTCCTCCTCTGTGTCTAGCCAAAGAACCTGTTCTTGTACTGTTTTGGCATGTTGCTGGTCCTGCGGGGTCTACCTGCCTCTCTGTCAGTCATGCTGCACGTGGTGGCTCAGCTGGTTTCTTTATCTCTGATTTGTCCACTGGTAGGTACGTGCATGGAAGCAGCATATTGCGATGAAGAATTCGCCGTCTCGGATCTCACCCATCTTCTGGTCCGACGGGGGTGTTCTCACCCTTCTGTTCGATGACAACATGTATTTTCTCCTCCTTAAGTAGGACCTTAATATATTTATCCGGCCCAAACCCTGTGCCTCATATTTCGCACAAGCACACGATCTCCGGGTTGAGGTGTGGAGCCAATCCGATCGATTTTGAGAGAGTTCTAAAAATCCCTTGAGCCGAGTACTAAAACCCACTCTCTCAAAATCGATCGGAATGGCTCCAAACCTTACACAATTCCAAAGGACAACACAATAAACAAGTAGGACTACTTAGCTTTGAGTGTTTTGTAAAATTTTATTTATCCAGGGGGGGGGGGGGGGTACTCAGGGGTATCAGTGACGGGGCAGATGCGAATGCATGAGGCCAAACTTTACAACAACAAAAAAAAAAAGCCATTAAGCAAAAACAAGACCCCAAAAAAGTCCAACGGCCCAAAATCGGTAACCCCAAAAGAGTCCAATTTTTCTCCGCATACAATCGAGAACGGTAGGATATCATTTTTATCAACCCCCCAAAAAGTGCTTGCCAAATTATAATCTTTATATCAAAAAAAAGTCCACCAAAAAATTGATAACCCCCCAAAAGTCGCAAGCCGCGAATAGCTGATATCGAAGTTACACTCCAATGACTCTGAACAACGGTTTCAAGTCGAGGCTATCGGGTCAGAACAAAAACTTGACCCGATAGCCTCGACTTGAAACCGTTGTTCAGAGCCATTGGATGTAACTTCGATATCAGCTATTTCAACAAGGTCTTAGCACCTCCCCCTCACTGATAGCCCTGAGTACCTCTCCTTGGCTCCATACATTGTAAATCTCGCCATAAGTCCACTGCTTGGGCTACCTGTGCTAATAAAACAGTAACGGAAAGACCGTGTACGACTTTCTGGGCAACATATATCAACTAGCCAGACTAGCAACAATAACACGTGGCAAAACTTCACCGAAGCTCAAAGAGCAAAACTAGGCTAGTACTTCCCCTCTCCTCCCGGCCCACTCAAACTTCGTCCATCCCTTGCCCTCCCCCCATCATTTCGCCATGTCTCTGCTCGGACTGCCTGGAAACTATTTCACTTCCGCCATGATCGAAGATTGAACGCCGGCTCTGTCATTCTGTGTCTTCTTTGATTATGTTAGTTTCTCATCTCGATTGTGCTCAGATTTACTAGTGTAAGATTCCTCCAAGATTAATTCAAGTTCTTTAATCATTCAAGTCCCGATGGAGCGGCTTCAAGATGCAGTATTTCACTGATATATCAAGAACATGGCCCAAGCAAACTCCAATGTCGAGTGGAGCCTCTCCTTCGAGATTCTAAATCCGTTCCACGTTTTTATTTCAAAAATCGCACAAGAACTCACATCAATTAACGTTAAGATTATACAGAGTGTATTATATGGCAAAATACCACGAGAGGATTTGAACTGTATAGACATCAACAAACCGGATTCAGGCGTTACATTGATATCAGTGCTTTACAAGTATCGTCATCTTTCACTCAACAACCTTGGTCTGCTGAAGGAATTGCTTAGATTGAATAGACTTGATTTGTTGAAGGAGGTGGAGGATTTTGAAGCAAAAGTGATGGAGTTAGATGATGCTAGAAAAGCACAGAGGGATACATTACCAGGTACTGATGTCATGGTGACTGGCATAATCATCATCATCATCATCATCATCATAATAACAATAATAATATTAATAATAATAATAATTTTCATTATATGATATGCATGCAAAATAACATTTGCAATTTAATGAAATGTGCATACTGGCGCACTAAAATCTAAAATTAGTCCATGATTAATTATTAATACAATGATTGCACATTACAATATAATGTACATGTATATGTTATTCAAATTATGATAGTTTAGCTTGTTAATTATGATGTAGAAAAACCTTGACCACTCAACAGTTTTAAATAATGAAGTATGAATGAGGAGATACAGTTGTATATATATATTTTACATTTGTAAGGTATGCATGCATACTTGTATATTTGACACTTACTGTATTACATATACATGTAGTCCGAATGCAATAATGGCATCCAATTTCAATAAGCGAAGTCAGAGTTTAAGGATGACCATGATTCCTGGAACCGAATCGGGATAAAATCCAACCGGAAGTTGAGTTAAATCGCCATACATTTACTGTAAATCTGCTAGAATCTTACATGTAGGTGAAAATATCAGTCGTTTAATTACGTGCCTTAGTTAGACTCTAAGAAATATTTACTCGACTAATGGTGAGTGTTTAAGACATAATGCGCCTTTGTGAGACAATATTTGAGTGTCAGGACAAAAAGAACACGATTATAGATGGTCTTGTTTTGACTGAGTAATGACTAGAGATTCGCCCGCCGTGACACACACCGGGACACTGAAACTTGCCTAATAGTTTTAAATTCACTTGAATATTTCCTGATAAACTATAATTTTATCTTTACATTTAGATGAGGATTTGTGCATTTTGTTGTTGTTGTAGAGGAGACGAAGGAACTTATTGAAGGAATACTGAGGATTTATCTCGATTAATACCAAACAAATGTACATGTAATTGGTTTCCCGTCGACAAAATGTGCAGAACATATTCGTCAATCTTGACGAGCTAGGCTGCCATTTTTCCCAGTTTGTTGGGTCTTTTCTGAGACCAGTTTAATCCACTCTCTTCTAGTGTCAATATTTGCTATCAATGGTGAAGGACGAACGGAGGAAGACATAAAGACACGGCAATAATAATAATAATAATGATTTAATATTTATATAGCGCACTCTCCAGAATGCCCAAATGCGCTTTATACAATTCAAAAAATCTAAAACTAAGAATGAGAAAGAAAAAAAAATATATCTAGATGTTTAAAATATAAAGAACAATAATAAATGCTAACTATATAATAAAAAATATCAAAGCCTATATGAATAATAAAATATTAATAATATGCTTAAAAATTACAACATTTGCTTTTATTACGGCAGTTTATGAGTTGATAAGTACTGTGACTGGAACTGGTAATTGCACAAATTCTCATCTAAAGATAACGTTATAGTTTATCAGGAAATATTCAAGGGAAATAAAATTATTCTAGGCAAGTTTCGGTGTCCCTGTGTGTCATGGCGGGCGAATCTCTAGTCATTACTCAGTCAAAACAAGACCATTTATTAAACACTCACCATTAGTCGAGTAAATCTTTCTTAGAATCTAACTAAGGCACGCAAACGACTGATAGTTTCACCTAAGATTCTAGCAGATTTACAGTAAATGTATGGCGAAACTCAACTTCCAGGTTGGATTTTATCCCAATTTGGTTCCAGAAATCACTATCATTCTTAAACTCTGACTTGGCTTATTGCTATTGTTTTGAACTGACTAGCCTTGTGTTCATGCATGTGTTCATGCCTTGTGTTCATGCATGTTGAAGCACAAAAGCATTTTCACCTGTATGAGAGGCTAGTCAGTCCAGAACAATGACAATTGAAATTGGACGCCATTATTGCATTCGGTCTATGGACAATGATGACTGTTTACAAAATAATATATTTCTATTATACATACATGTACATAAATGCATGTATAGTATATCATCATTATATAAATGTATACAAATGTATGCATGCTTGTTATTCAAACAGTATTATTATACACTGTACATGTATACATTGTACGTACTAGTTAGCTTCTTGCTGACTGTACAATGAACTTGAAATTTATTCACACTGCACTCACACTGCTCAAGTTCATGTGTGAATTTGTGATTAAAACACTCACATCAGTCTCTAACTTCAATACATTATACATCATTATTATTATCAATAAAGTATTAATAATTTAATGTTCAAATATTTTAGCTCCGATGTCTGTGGATCTGTACTTAGTTGTGACTTGCAAGAAAGAATCGTTGTCAGTTTGTCAAATTGATAGACTAAAGGAAGCAATGAAAGGGACTTCAGGATTGAATATTGTCAACATATCGTACATCTGTTCAAGGGAAAACGAGCGTGACAAAGAAACTACTATTGTGACTTTCCAATTCCTTGAGAATCCCAATGAACAGATGTTTGCAGAAAAACTCACATCAAGTGCAATGAAGAAGGAAGCATGGCTGGCTGAAAATGATGTTATTATGCTAAAAGTAAATGGCCAACCATCACTTAATATCAAGGAAAATGTGGAATTCAAAGCAAATGATGCTGAAGATGAAAGTATTTTAGGTAAGGATGATAAAATGTTCAGATAATAATAATAATAATAATATTAATTAGCAATTATTGGACGAGGTTGAGCAAAATATTGTGATTTGTCGGTGGTGAGCAGAATAATTATTTGCCGATGCCGAAGGCAGAGGCAAATAATTATCTGCGAGATACTGACAAAATCATGATATTTTGCAAAAACCGAGTTCAATAATTGTTTTATCATTCACGTTATTTTCTCTCACCTAATGGCTAAAGCAACAACTCTGGAAAAAATCGAGCTGCCATTGCCGAGAAGAACGAAAACACTTAATTATTCATAGGAAGTTATCTGCAGTGACGTAGTCATCTCTTGACCAATGAAAATCACGGATAAAGTAATGTGAATGATAATAGCATTTATTTAAACACGATAGAATTACAGCATGGCTGGTGTGGTCATGTACAGTAAAAACCCACATACACTCATTTGCAAAAATTCTGGCCGCCACGAAATATATCAATATATCAATATATCGGGTGCATTATGGGTAATTAAATAATACTATTTTGAGTTTCCTAACTTATTAAATGAAGCAAAATGTGCAAACAACAAACGTATGACTAAAACAAACATTATACTAAATATTTCTACCAACTTTGCTGGCGTTAACCCGCTTTAAGGGAATTTTCGATTATTTAATTACCCATAATGCATCCGATATATTGATATTTCGTAGCGGCCAGAATTTTTGCAAATGACTGTATAAGAAACTGCAGATCGATTTTAATATCGATTTTAATCGATTTTAATCTTAAAAGAACCTCCAGGCTGAAATTTAGCCAATTAAGCATCCAATATATAAGAACCAGTTCAGCCTGACAAATGAAGCAGGTTCTTATGCGAAAAATGACTAAAGCTCAGAACACACAGGGACAGTCGGTGCTGAACATGCAGAAATATTATATTTACTATACAGTTGGGTTGTTAAATAGTGTGAATATTAGACCTTTCAGGGTCAATAGTTCACTAATTAAAACAAATTGTAAGGAAATACACACCTTTTATGCAGGTTTTTACTGTAGTACGAATTACATTAAAGGTTTAAAGGAAAGTATTGATACGTACATTGTACTTCTGCTTGTCTCTTTGCAAAGATCAATTCATCAATCTCAAGCTCTACTGTCCACCTGGTTCCTGATAGTGCTTACATGTACATATATTCTCTGTTCTGTTTAAGTGTTTTATACACCTGTTTTGAAAAACGTTGTCCCTTTACAAAATAGCAAATAGTAGAAAGGAATTAATTGGAGCTGACAATAAGCCAGAGTACCGCGTGATTGAATTTCTTTTGTTTCTCTAATTAATTCCTTTCTACTATTTACTATTTTGTATTTTGTAAATGGACAACGTTTGAGAAAACAGGTGTATATAAAAAATCGGCAAAATATGTTCGGCAAAAATTCCTCAGAATTGCTCTGACGTGTACCATGCATGATATGGAATATCCCAGCATGCCATGCTCTACCTGTAAAATATTTACAATTTGCAGATGTAAGTAATAAAGTAATTTGTCGCTTTGTAATAGTTCATGAAGGAGTTCGTCTGGGCTCGGTATTTTTTTCGAGTCTTTAAATTGCGCTTGACGAAACCTTACGAACTACTTCACGATTTTACAGATGGTTTTGAGTTGTCTGTACTCTTATTGACACACACTTGACGTCATAAAATAACGTTCAAAACGCAAGTGGAATCACGAGTGCAGCAAAAATAATGACCTAAAATGCTTGCATTTCAGTAAAGAAACCAAACCTTCAGGTTCACCTCAGAAATGTCGTTGATGTCATTCTGGTGGTGGAAATGTCCTATTCTATGACACCAAATGCTTGCAAGGCCATTCTTAAAGAGTGTCAATCTGCAATACAGATGTTGTCTAAAACTACAATAGGACAAGATAACCTGGACTTGAATCTAGCAGTCATTCAGTTTGGAAACCATTCAGCATCGTCCTCATCCCCTCCACCAACTGCTATCATTGTACAAGGCTTTTGTAAAGAGTATGATGTGATGTCCAAGCTGAAAGAAAAAGGTCGATGTGGGGGAAAAAATGGTGGGAATTCTGGCATGTCTGATGCATTAGCGAAAGTAGTTGAACTTGCAAAAGGTGGCTCGATGCGTGCTGAAGCAACCAAAGTGTGTGTCTTGATAAGTAAGTACTGGTTGACATTTGAAATTCATGTCGTGGATGCAGATATTTTGCAGGGGGGGGGGGGGGGGGATTCTGGTTGGACATTGGTTTTAGCCAAATTTTATGTAAATGATTTTTTTGGCAAAAAAGGTATTCGAATTTCGAAAAGGGGGGGTGTGTGCCTCCTTCGCTCCACCCCAAATCCGCCCCTGGAGGCTGGTGAGGAAGACGTGGATGCCTCTTCTTGCTCTCTAAACGATTTTGTTGTAGTTTTGGATAGTTTTCACCTACCAATTGTATAAATGGCTGCAAGTCGAGGATGGCATTGATAAAATACAGTAGATGTACGAAAAGTAACAAATCGTGAAGTGGTGTACAGTGGATAATAGAGTCGTTTTCATATGAGTGCGAAGTAGCTACGGTATGGTTCGTGCCGTACCGTGACCGTATCGCGCCATCATCATGCCGTATCCAAGTATTTTGATTGGTTGAGCGATGATTTTGCGCGCTGTGATTGGTTAAATACAATATCTTCGATTCCGTACCGTGACCGTAACTCCATGACGTAGGTTTCCCACTCATATGAAAACGACTCTACGGTGGTCCATAGGGGACACGCTGCAAATAAGACAGGTTGCTGCAAATAAGACAGGTTGCTGCAAATAAGACGAGTTGCTGCAAATAAAAAACGAGTTGCTGCAAATAAGACGAGTTGCTGCAAATAAAAAACGAGTTGCTGCAAATAAAACGAGTTGTTGCAAATAAGACGAGTTGCTGCAAATAAGACGAGTTGCTGCAAATAAGACGAGTTGCTGCAAATAAAACGAGTCGCTGCAAATAAAACGAGTTGCTGCAAATAAGGACATAAAACACTGCGCGCGCAGGGTGCGAGCGAAGACTGGGTTCGACGAATGCTTGGTAGCCTAGCCATCCACTTTTCCTCTCTTCGAATTCCAACATGTTTTGTACTGGATGTGGAGGAAATATTACTCTCTTAGATGCAAACTTTTGTCCTTCCTGTGGGACACAAGTCAACAAAGATGACAAAGATATTACTGTGTTTATTAAGATGTACTTTCACCGCGGATATCGCTACAAAGATATATATTGTTAGTTTACTGAACAAACATCATGGTGTAACTGGATCGCAACGCTCTCTCCCGTCAGTTAGAACATCATATATGCATATTCCTCGTATCGTGGTTCAAACGCTATTAAATGAAAGAAATCGATCCAAATGGAGTAGAAGAGAAGGCAAAGAGATGGCTTAGACGAAGGAACTGTGTTTCAAGTGGACTTAATTTTTGCTGGCATATTGATGGTGAGTTGCAGTAGCCAGTAGTTGCGCAGACAGTATCTTTCATGATTGATTACAGTAAAAATATAAAAAAAATATAAGCTTAATACATTAATGTAAAGTTATACACCTTGTGGATAATCAATAAATTGCCATGTAGTAATGCACCAGTCAAGTGAAACCCCCTGAGTTTGGGTTGAGTTGACGCCACTGTTACCTTTAAAGATTCATAAAAATATATACATGTAGTATTATTAGTACTTCCCTCTGGAATATTGAGAAAATATGTTAACTAGTGAATAAGACCCTTCAAGATTATTTCAGTGAAGTTTCAGCTCAATCAAATTTTGAACAATTTACATCCTACATATATAGTCCCCCTTCAAGTTTGTCAGACCTGACAGAAGGGGGGGGTACTTGACCCATGTTTGGGTATAGGGGTCTAGGACAACATATTTTAGGGCCCTGTTTAGGACAAAGTACAAATACACACTATATTTTACATAATTTTAACACGTTGGCAAACGTCTTGGATCTCGGATGGCTAAATACTGGATAAAACCATACTCATGACGACAATCGTGCATCATACCCTGTTTAGGACAGACTCACATAAAATTATATACCCTGTTCAGGACAGAGAGGCCATATGGAAACATACTGTTATGTATACACCTATTTCAACTAACGTTGTCGCATTCAAAGCAACAAGCGTCAAGCCAAGACCGAAGTGAATGCTGGTTTTGTGCTGGCAAATTATTGAAATCAGACGTATTTTCTATGGAACGAAGTGTGATATGCAAACAAACATGTGAAAATGTTCACATTTTGTAATTAGTCCTCATAGAAACAATTGTGATTTAAATAATTGTCAGCGGCATAACCAGCATTCACTTTGGTCTTGGCTTGACGCTTGTTGCTTTGAACACGACAACGTTATTTGAAATAGGTGTATACGTATTAAGATTGGAATTGTAACCATGATTTTTATGTATCAAATTTGACAATATTTATATATTATAATTTTTAGTATTTTTTATAGTAAAACTTATTTAGTTTTTTTAAGAACTCATTTATGATGATGATATAAACTGTGTTTTCTTCTTTAGGTTACAATAAGCTAAAACCTTATGGCTTCCCTATTCACGGATGCATTTGTGGATATAGCAGAAGAATACTTTGGTTGGAGCTTGTAAAATCCAACAACAATCCCAAGATAACAGCTACACTGTATTTGGATAATGTTCAAAATTGTGGCGGATGCCCAAGAATAGTCCGATCTGATTATAGGACAGAAAATGTTGTGCAACTTTCAGAAGAAGTTGATCTAACTGGTGGATTGACTTTTTTAAGGATATGGTTCTGTCAGGTGTGCTAGAGCTTGGAAATGAATTTCACATTTCACTTTTCAAAGATTATTCAAAATGAACTCGACAAGGTCAGAGATCACTGGAACAGTCACTACATATGGCAGTCAAGGCATGATACAGTGAGTGCAGTGGAGTTCCAAATATTTTATATTTTTTACCAGAACAATTAGGTTCTATGGATTGTACTATCCCAGTATCAAGATAAAATAAAGGAAGTTGAAGGAGATTGTCAGATTGATGTAGAGGATGATATGCATCATGAATATTTTGAACACATATTAGAAAGTACATGTAGTAGGTGGAACATGGCAGTTGATGAAGGAGATGCATTTGACCTTTTTCAAAGATTTAACCTATTACAAATTTGAACATTTTAATATTGAATTTTGATACAAATTTACATCATATGTAAGACAAGCAAAATGAAATACTTGTCTTTGCCCAGAGCAATTTGTGTAATTATTTCCACTAATTAGTACTAAATATATAGCAGCAATTAAACAATAGAAAACAATAGAGTGCAGACAAAAAAAACTGACAGATTTGACTAACTAAATAGCACTATAAATGGTGTAAAGTTATTATTTGTCTTCTATTGTTTAGTGCCATTTAGCACTGATTGTTTACTACTTTTTCATGCCTTTGTTGTCTGCACTCTAGAAATGTCACTATTTAGTAATAGTGCTAATAATTTGGTATGCCTCAAAAATTCCAATTCATAAATAATAATATTGGATTTCTATTGTAAATTATGTAAATTGGTAATCAATAAAAACCTATTCATACTTCATGAATATTCATTATCCCGTGCGATGACGTAATAAGCAGTATATAAGGTAGAATTAATTATGCAAATGTGTCAGTTCACCAAGATTGAGATGGCGAGTGGAAGTCGACCCACCCAACCCACCCTCTTGTTGACAAAATTAGCACTTATGTGCTCTTTGTCGTATTGCTCGACAGGGAGTCTCATCCCATACCTTAATGCTAATGAGTCAGCGGGAGGGATAATGTACTATTGTGTTGATTTTGCCATGCAAACAGGAACAAAGAATGTGTTCTTTATAAAACATTTTTACAATAACTGGAACTGGACAATAAAGCTGGTTCACAATAGCAATAATTATATAAACTTATGTAGATGTTTTATGTTGTTATGCTTTAAAATATATTATGTCACTAATCCTGTTATGCCATTACGCTGTGATGTCCACAATGATAACATAAAACCTAATGCAAAGGTGTATTTTGCATTTATGTCACCTAGTATGAACCAGGCTTAACTTATAATATTAAATAACTCTAGATCTTTAACAAAGTTATATGTACATGCACAATGTACAACAAAATGTAACTACATCCTTCACTATATTTACAAAGTACCAAATCCCTGAAAATTATATTGTTAAGTTTGTCTCAGATTTCAAGAAATGTATTGTCTCATAGCTGACACATGGCGACACTTTAATAGGAAGACTGCTACCTCGTTGAATCTTTAAATCGCCATCTCTCGAGGCCATCATTCCAACTTGTATGGTAACGTCTTGCACGATGATATCAACTAATCAAGTATTGATTTCTTGTTCTTGAACTTTGACGTTCTGTCAATTTCTTTTCGTTTCTTAAATTCAACGTAACTTGGGTGTTTCTGTGCTCCCAAAAGACTTTTATTCGAATCTTTGTTGACTTGTGTCCCACAGGAAGGACAAAAGTTTGCATCTATTAAAGAGAGTAATATTTCCTCCACATCCAGTACAAAACATAATTCGAAGAGAGGAAAAGTGGATGGCTAGGCTACCAAGCACGAGTCGTCGAACCCAGCCTTCGCTCGCACCCTGCGCGCGCAGTGTTTTATGTCCTTATTTGCAGCAACTCGTTTTATTTGCAGCGATTCGTTTTATTTGCAGCAACTCGTTTTATTTGCAGCAACTCGTCTTATTTGCAGCAACTCGTTTTATTTGCAGCAACTCGTTTTATTTGCAGCAACTCGTTTTATTTGCAGCAACTCGTTTTATTTGCAGCAACTCGTTTTATTTGCAGCAACTCGTTTTTTATTTGCAGCAACTCGTCTTATTTGCAGCAACTTGTCTTATTTGCAGCGTGTCCCCTATGGGCCACCGTACGACTCTATTAAAATTACATGTAGGGACTTTATTAGTCACCATTTCATGTTTTTCAGGTTTTAATAATATTCTATCAAGCACTCCCAAAGCCCTTGAGTATTACAGGTGTAACCATGGTAACGACGTCATTGAGCTGACCAAATCCTTAGCAGACAAAGAA
This sequence comes from Actinostola sp. cb2023, assembly GCA_033675265.1. NCBI lineage: Eukaryota > Metazoa > Cnidaria > Anthozoa > Actiniaria > Actinostolidae > Actinostola > Actinostola sp. cb2023. The sequence continues at coordinate 313,337 of JAUJYZ010000987.1, read as the reverse complement.
ATACCTCTGTACATTATTGGTATCCATGGTGATGCACCTACAATGCAACCAGATGAGACTCTATACAAGTTTGAGGAATGTCTTTTATCAGGCGTGTGTCATATTGGTGGTGGACGGTATTTGCCAATTTTAAAGAATGAAATAGTACCGAATGTGAATGAGGTATGTATAGTCGAACCTCTGTTAAGCGGCCACCCTCGGGGAAATGTCAAGTGGCCGCTTATTATTAGAGGTGAATGAATGAATAAATGATTAGCATCAGGCGTGAACAGCATAGTATGTTCTATTGCTGGTTTTCATTAGACGTCACTTCCGGTCTCGTGAGGAATTTTCATCAGCTGAATTGCACCTTTTCAAAAGAATACTCTCTGCTTGATAGCACATGGAGGGCAGTGTTTGCCCGTCATTTGAAGCAGATAATGAGATTCAAGGAGTTTTAACAGCTGATTGAAACCAAGCAAATTAAAACTAGTGATCTCATTTCATTGATCTCAAGGTACAAATATAATTTATCCTTAGTATTTGTTAGATGTCAAGTTTGTCTGTTACCTAGTGGCATCACATGCAAATTTTAAAACAAAGAAACTTGGGAAACCTAGCATGTGTACATTTTGTCTGCGCATGCGTTTGGATTCAGATTTCAAAGTACCTATTTGCATAATCGATACTTCAGCTTTTGTCATTCATGTGCCAACGATGTGCCAACCAGAGATCGATTGGCTGTTGAAACAAAACGTGTGAGAAGTCTTTGTGGAAATGGTTGGCACATTTACATCACAATGTTAATGTTTGTAAACATGAAGTATCGCTATTGTTTTGCCAAGTGCACTGCTGTGGAAGATTTAGTGAGCGATCTACGTCTCTAGAATGAAGTTTTAGAAAATCATTGAAAGGAAATCAATAGTCCGCCTACTTTTGTGGTGCTGTGGATATTTTTTCCGTATAATGGAACAAAATCCGCCAAAACAAGGCAACATTCCTACGGAGAAGTCGGGTGAATGAGTGATACTTGGACACTTCAAATCCACCGCAAAGCAAGAGGGACAATTTTTCAACTCCAACAAACAAGACAACTAGCATGAGTGAAGCAATAAATCACGGAAGAAAATTGCTGGGGGGTGAGCTACTAAGAGAGGTTTTCTTATAATTTAGTTTGACACGTCACCAATTCAGATAAACGATTCGCAAACACAATGCTGAATAAAAACTCAATGTGAATCAAACTTCAACACATAGAGTGTTTGTAATATGGTATACACCAGCGATGAAAATCAGTCAAAATCATAACAAATAGAGTGTACTGATACCATAGTACCAAAATAATACGATCTCACATCGAGGGACAATTTTTCAGCTTAAAATAAGTTCTCGAATGCAAAGAATAAGCTTAGAAGAAGTCAATTTGTGCTATTTTCGGCTGGGGGGCTAGTTAATAAGTATTGTACTTTAGGTAGGAATGTTAGGAAAACACGTGCAAAAATGATAAATACCCAACTGAACCGAGCAAAATACTTTGAGAATACTTGAATGTAGAGAACTCAAATTCACAGAATGTGACCTTCAATGTGTCGGTACTAACGTTCACTGTGAAGTATCTCTTGAAATCATCTTCGATGAGAATAAACCCAAAGGACAATGTAGCTAGTTTTAGGATAACTCCTTGTTTTGGCGGATTTTGTTCCTTGATATTTTATCATCTACGACACTTATACGGAAACAAATTATCTACAGCAAAACAAAAGTAGGCAGACTATTGATTTCCTTTCAAATATTTTCTTGAACATCATTCTAGAGACGAAGATCGCTCACTAAATCTCCCACCGCAGTGCAATTTGCAATGAAAATGGCGGCAAATCACTTTCAAATCTGAATTCTAACGCATGCGCAGACAAAATGTATACATTTTGGGAAACCTAGTAAAATAACTAACGTTCGGTGTGATTTTTAAATAACAAAAGAAAAATCGCATGCGCACTGAACCTTATTCTTAAACACGAAGTTCCAGTATAAAAGGAGCCTGCCCAGAGTTAAGACAATAACGCTGTTAATTAATCTTTGTATCACTACATGGACATGCACATGTTCATGATTGATTAAACAAATGTAATGTTGTACCCCTGGGTATCGTCCTTTTATAACGGAACTTCGTGTTTAAACTCTGAACTGGCTTATTGCTGGTTTGCACGTGACGACGTCATGGCGGCCATGTTGGTTCCCGATAACAAAGCATTCCTCATTAGCTTCTCTTGTTTGTTCAACCAATATGGCCGCTGCACCTTTGTACTTTTCCAGGGATTGAGTGTAAACCAGCAAATAACACCCTATGCATAAATCGATTTATGTAATTTGCATAAATTTGCAAAAACTGAAAGAATAACGAGTTAAGTAAAGGTAAAATAATAGATTGAAAGACCATCGACAGCTTAGTAATTACCCCAAAAGTGCATTAATAAAATTGAAACCATCACAAAGTAATAAGCGTTTGAAAGGTGCAAAATACATGGAAACGAGGCTGGTAAGCCCAAAGTCCGGTTTCTGGTACAAATCTTTGTAATTTCAAGTCACTATAACTTTTCAAGATTTCGTAGTACAGCCCTAAAATTTGGTGTGTTCATTTTTGATAACACTCTCTTCAAAGAGATGGTCAGGTATTACTGTAACATATTCCCAATAACGAAGTGAATGTGATTTTACGATTCTACCATTTATGCATAGGGTGTATAGGATTGCAATTTAGGATTGCTATTTTAGAATCATTTGATTGATTGATTGATTGTTTGTTTGTTTGTTTGTTTGTTTGTTTGTAGATGATAAGTAGTGCCATCAAAGGCGATGTGTCAATTGAAAACCATGGAGAAATAACGGGTGAAGTTTTCAAAGATGCGCTAAACAATCATTTTGGTGATCCTAATGTTATCCAACTCGCTAACGACCTAAAGAAGGACCTGCGCATCAAGCCATTGAAGTTCGAGAAGCTTCTTCAAAATGGACGGCCCCTAGAGCCTGTTACTCAGGCGACGGAGCGAATAGCATTCGCTGATGACCTGAGTGAAGCAATTAGTGCTCTTGAGCGCATGAAAGAACACGACCCTGACCACAATCTTGGTATTCAAAGGGAAGTCCGATGGTATGACATGGATCTTGAGTTTGTCGCACATAGCGCCTCCCCTGTTCATAAATTGAGTGATAAAGGTGTTGAAACGCTGGAGCATTTCAAAGGCACAGGTCTTGTTGAGGTTGGTAAATGTCCTCGTAAAAGTCTAAGAAGGGACACTATTGAAGAGGGGCGCCATAGCATGGATTTGGAAATGGCAGCTCGAATAGTGAGACGCCACATGCACAGGATGGCCTATTACAAGAAGAAGCCTTAAGAATTGAACTCAATAATCAATGATCTAAGGATCACTTAGTGTAGCCAGAAATATAATTGTTTGATGAGGCACACAATGCACAATTTTCAACAAACAATGTTTTAATATTTGAAATTTAGAAGAAGAAAAAATTAGAAGAAAAAAATCACGTTTTTTTTACTCGGTCCAAAGAACACAAATATTCTATTGTAGTTTACCGTGGATTTGGAAATGGCAGCTCGAATAGTGAGACGTCACAGGATGGCCTATTACGAGAAGAAGCCTTAAGAATTGAACTCAATAATCAATGATATAGTGAGCAATAGGTGTAGCCAGAAATATAATTGTTTGATGAGGTACACAATGCACAATTTCCAACAAACAGTTTTTTTGAAATATTTGAAATTAGAAAAAAAATTGAAAACAAAATACCTTTACCTTTAAGTAAGCCACGTTTGTCGATCATTTGATGAACAATCTCAGCACTACATCTCCAACAATTCGATCTGGCAAATACATTGGAAGACTGGGTACGAGTGTTATAACCATTGCATGAGATAGCAGTTCTTAAATATTGACAATATATCTCCAATTTAAAAACTGTATAGCCTATCCAATGTGCTGGAGAAAGAATGTTGAATCCATTCAAGTAGTACTAGTGTTTCATCGAGGGCAAGCAAACACCTCGAAAAACTTGTAACTAATTCAGCCAATCAAAACACTCGAACCCAGTCTTCCAACAATTGCCACAGAACGGAACAATGCAACCTTCATCGACAATTAGCATTCTCGTACCCAGAGCCCGCTCGTCATTTGGTTTGTCGCTGGCTCTGGGAATCCCTGAAATTTTAGCGAATTTCATTGGCTGATGAAATCAACAATGACTGATCGTATTTGATTGGTTCATGAGATCAACAAAGATTCAAACTTGCAAGGCGAACGAAAGGAATGACAGCGACGGTTGTATTTTCATACAATGGTATTCCGTTATTGAATTATAAAGCTATGGAAATGAGAGTGACTGTGTAGACATAAATTGATCTGAATTCGTAAAGGGAGATCTAACAATACATAAATTATAAAAGTAAAGTAACGGCTACAGACACACTTTGAGTATTCAAAGGGAATATTTTTATAATTCAAGAGAAACAATAACAAAGCGGAAGACAGGAAGGTTCACATGCAAGATTATATTAGAACATGTATTTATCGTCCAGCCTTTACCGCAACAGAGCCAGAGGAGAATCGGTGATGAACGTCGAAGGGATTTTAACGGCTACACGAAGATAAATGTACAAACTTGTGTACTTGTTAGTTTGAATATTCAAACCAACGTAAATACTACGTAGCCAGTAGACTCTTCCACAGTACCCGCTCTCAGCGGTCTTTAGTATGAGCATGCGCTCTGACGACTTGGTCGTCAAAATTTGACGACCGAGCAACAGGGTTTCCCAGAGCCAGCGACAAACCAAATGACGAGCGGGCTCTGGGTACGAGAATGCGACAATTAGCCACTTTAGAAACGAGTGGAGGACTGGGAACAAGTTTTAATAATTGATCTAATTAAAAACTGAACCCCATCACTAGCCTGAATATCAGCCGTCTCCTCTGGGTCAAAAATTTCCCCGAGTGAGACGTCTGAACCCCGAAGTCGATAATCGTGTCCAGTGACGTCATCTAGTAATTTATGTAAATGTTAGAATGCTTGACTTTGAATTGACTATTTGTGCAATAAATTGTTAGAAATAAAGACGGACCGGTATTGGACAAAGTTATGTTTGTAAATCTTGTCGATAGCTAGTAGTGAAACACCTTAGAATATACAAAAATTATCGAGTCAAGACAAGATCGTTTCAGTCGTACGTATCGCCAAAATCCATGTTCAAATATCAACGCCAAACTGAAAGACAATATATGCGAAGGATATTCTAGTAGACTCCGTAGAAGAAGCGGGAAAGAAAGACAACTTTATAGCAGCCCTTCGTCTTCAGTTGGTATTTAATACTGACAAGTACAATTACAAGACTAGATCGCTCAGTTCGCTGCAGGCGTGGAACCATTTCAAAGATAAGCGACTTTCCGTAGCAAGTCGGAAAATTCTTCCTGTTAATAAATTCATAAATAGCTTTTTCTTGCTGTGGATACAGCTCTGTTATTCCAACCAAGGGACTTACGTTTCGAACGGCGGTTTGGAAATAAACAAACCCGCCATCTTGAAAACCTCACGAATTTGTATAAATTATCGTGTGAGCCAATCAGAACACACTACCCGGATCCGGCGTAGTGTGACGTCACTGGACACGGTTATCGACTTCGGGGTTCAGACGTCTCACTCGGGGAAATATTTGACCCAGAGGAGACGGCTGATATTCAGGCTACCCCATCACAAGAAAGAGCATATCGCAATTAGTAAGTTTTAGGAATTTGCTTGGGTTTGGAGAACTGGCAGCAACTCAACTGCAGACATTTAAAAACTGCAAAAATTACAAAGAAATGTATGGTTACTAGGGACAAGCGTCCCTACTAAACATACATTTATTTGTAATATTTTTGCGATTTTTGGAATCGAAAGCTGTTACTCGTTCAATATCTAACAAAACCTTTTGAAACTTTGTAATAATGCTAATTGTGATATGCTCTTTCTTGTGATGGGGTTCATTTTTTAATGAGATTAATTCTTAAAACTTGTTCCCAGTCCTTCACTCGTTTCTAAACCGGTGGCTAATAGCAAACCTTGCGGTTTCTCGTGACTTGAACCACCAATTAATTAGCCAGGTTAAATATGCTTCATAGATTCAATGGTATTATCGCTATGTGTGGGTTTATGATACCTTTATGTGTATGAAGGGTGGATCGTGTCAAAAACATGATTACATCGCAGTTCATTTCATCGGGCCGTATCTTCACTTCATCGGGCTATGTCTTCATTTCATCGGGTATGCCCTCGCTTTATTGGGCTATGTTTTCACTTCATCGGGCTATAGTCTTCACTTCATTGGGCTATGTCTTCATTTCATCTGGCTGACCTATGCTCTCGCTTTATTGGGCTATGTCTTCACTTCATCGGGCTATCTGGGTTCATTTCATTGGGCAATGAGCCTCGTCAGCGGTCTCACATTTTAAATTAGTACCCAAGGCCTCACGGCTATAAACTGCTTATACAAAATGGCGGCTCCGGCTCTTCGGTTATACGGAAAGAGATTTTTATTTGACCTACTTTCACAATTGGAGAGCCACAGTTTTAGACAAGACCAATTCGATAGCATTACATTTCGCCTTGATTGGTTTTTGGGTGTCTTGGAAAGGTATTCTCACTCAAAACCAGAAAATGACGATGTAATAAATTCTCTCGTGGACAAGCTCCAAAAAGTAAAGAACATCATGGTACAGCTCGACAAAGACATCTACATGGGATATAGCCCAAACAAAGTATTTTCTGGTTACAGAGGAAGACCAAGTTTCGATATACCTAAAGAACAACTCGAGATGTTTTTGGAGTACAACTTTTCAGTTCCCCAAATCACTGAAATGCTAGGAGTAAGCCTCAGTACAGTTAACAGAAGACTAAGAGATTATGATCTCTCAGTCACTCAAACCTACTCTATTATAAGCACGTGTATAACAAATACCAGAACTCGCTGAGAGCACTGTACCTCGCCAGCCGTGGGGCCTTGGGTACTAATTTAGAATGTGAGACCGCTGACGAGGCTCATTGCCCAATGAAATGAACCCAGATAGCCCGATGAAGTGAAGACATAGCCCAATAAAGCGAGAGCATAGGTCAGCCGGATGAAATGAAGACATAGCCCGATGAAGTGAAGACTATAGCCCGATGAAGTGAAAACATAGCCCAATAAAGCGAGGGCATACCCGATGAAATGAAGACATAGCCCGATGAAGTGAAGACTATAGCCCGATGAAGTGAAAACATAGCCCAATAAAGCGAGGGCATGCCCGATGAAATGAAGACATAGCCCGATGAAGTGAAGACTATAGCCCGATGAAGTGAAAACATAGCCCAATAAAGCGAGGGCATACCCGATGAAATGAAGACATAGCCCGATGAAGTGAAGATACGGCCCGATGAAATGAACTGCGATGTAATCATGTTTTTGACACGATCCACCCTTCATATATGTGTACGCTTTGTTGTATTTCAATCTTTACATTTCAATTTGTAAAACTAGCCTCCCAGCTTGTTTAACTCTCATCAGTAGTTATTCTTGGTTGGCTATACAAGTCATGTTATTATCAGTCAAAGTCATACAAATTACAGCCGGACACGCAAAGCTGGAACCTGCTACAGTATCAGTACCAGAATAATTATTTATGTTTACAGCATATGGAAAAAAAGAAGTCAGTGAAATGTTTTTCGAAGACAATATGTTTTTCTCTATATTCCTTTCTTTCTCCAAAACTATACAAAATAAACCAACCTTCACATGAATATCACCATTCGATTCTCTCCAAGGACTGATCGATCTTCGACGGATTTCGACTGCTCCGTTTTTGCTCGCCATTTTAGCGCTATAATCCAAGTTTCGTCGGTGCCTGTGTGTCATGATGGGGACCCCCTGGTAGAGCAGTATGACGTCATAAAAGGTCAACTAGCTATTCAGTTAAAAAAATAGGGTTTATATTTTGATTGTGGTAGGTCATGACTTATGTGGTAGGTCACTTATCTCGATCAGTCGCTGTGCTTAGTTTAAATATGACACGGTTTTCTTTGTTATTCATAGGGCATTGACCGGTTGAACTATAGAATAGAATTGCATTGCTTATTATGAAATCACCGGGATGTATCCATATACAGCCCTGGTTGTATATGAATACATCCCGGTAAAAAGGTCTATACGCCCTATGCACGAGTGCTGATTTTCGAGATCAGGATACTATAATATTTTGACATAAAAATAACCACTGCCATCTGAAAAAGCAATTATTCATCAATATTTTTGGAAAATGTCAAAAGTATTGGATAAAATCCCGCGAAGATATCGTAAATGACATTTATAGGGTTTAGTATGGGATTTTTGCCGTCATGAGCACACAGCCTCGTTCTGATCTACATCAATTTTCGATTTATAGGCTTATTGCCGACGTTCGAGGTATTTATCTAGTTATTAGTTTTAATTTGACACGGTTTTCTTTGTTATTCACAGGGCTTTATCTCCGGTATTGACCGGTTGAACAATACGGAATAGAATTGAATTGCTCATTATGAATTCACCGGGATGTATCCATATACAGCCCTGGGTTGTATATGGATACATCCCGGTGAATTCATAATGAGCACTCAGATTGCTTCGTGCGAAAACCTTGTCAAATTGAAACTAAGTCAGATAAATACCTCGAACGTCGGCAATAAGCCTATAAATCCCTCGGGCCTACGGCCCTCGGGATTTATATGGCTTATTGCCTCCGTTCTCGGTATTTATCTCTTACGTTTAAATTTGACAAGGTTTTCGCACGAAGCAATCTGAGGCATTTTCTGGTATTTTTTGGAGTGTTATTTAGCATGAATGCTATATGAATAGCATGAAGAATAGCATTTCAGTGATCATACTAGTACCAAGCGTATATTTGCTCGGCATGCATATGGTACATGCAAAGGCCAAAGTTATTCTAACTCCAGCACGCCCGGCAGACCTTGGTTTGGATGAATCTGACTAACAATATTCTATTATCTTAATTCTGCTTGGTATAATATTTTATCTTATGGTCATTATCATAATTATTATTATGTGACTTTATTATTACTTCAGTTATAAATATAACCTTTTAAGGTTATATTGCATTAAAATGCAACCAATTAGAGTCGTTTTCGTATGAGTGGGAAGTTACGGTACGGTTCGTGCAGTGACAGTATCGCGCCATCAACGTGCAGTGTGATTGGTTGAATACAATGTGTTCGATTCTGTACCGTGAGCGTAACTCCGTATACCGTAATTCGTAGGCTTCCCACCCATACGAAAACAACTCTTTTATCATTATTGTATTTCAATAGTTGATTAATAATATTCATTAGTGTTAAACAGTCTTAGAATAGACTAATTTGGCTATACAACGCAACGAATAACCAAGAAACAATCAAACATAAAGCAGGAAATCGATTTTTTGATTGAAAATTCAATGTTTCTACGTATTGGGATCCCTGTGGTAAGGGTCATGACCAAAGGACATTTCCCCTGCATCTCAAGTACTTTTGTGTTAATAAAGTAACTTCAACCACAACAGAAATAATATTGAATATCTTGGAAATTAAAAATCAAAGAAAAAAGTTGTACAAAGGTATTTTTTCAAATATAATTTATTTTGCTCGACGCGGGATCCCTGTGGTGAAACCACGAAATCTTTAATCCTAATTTTCGGCATGTTCCACCAAAGGGATTTTTGACGACTTTTAGTATGTTGTTTAGGTAACCCATCTTGGTTGAATAGCGATGAGAAACTTTCTGTTGCAATTTGTTCCGTAGAATGACTGGACTATAAGTCCCTCTCCTCCTACTCAAACTTCCTTCATCCCTTCCCCTCCCCCCACCTCGTCGCCATGTCTCTGCTCGGACTGCCTGGAAACCATTTCACTTCCGCCATGAAGATGGAACGTGCTACATGTATGTGTCGTCTTTGATGTTAGTTTCTCATTTTAATGAGAATCTTACATTAGTTTAGACTAATGTAAGATTCCTCCAAGATTACTTCAAGTTCTTCAATCATTCAAATCCCGATGGAGCGGCTTCAAGATGCAGTATTTCACTGATATATCAAGTTCAACATGGCCCAAGCAAACTCCAATGTCGAGTGGAGCCTTTCCTTCGAGATTCTAAATCCGTTCCACGTATTTATTTCAAAAATCGCACAAGAACTCACATCAATCAACGTTAAGATTATACAGAGTGTATTAATTGACAAAATACCACGAGAGGATTTGAACTGTATAGACATCAACAAACCGAATTCAGGCGTTACATTGATATCAGTGCTTTACAAATATCGCCATCTTTCACGCAACAACCTTGGTCTGCTGAAGGAATTGCTTAGATTAAATAGACTTGATTTGTTGAAGGAGCTGGAGGATTTTGAAGCAACTGTGATGGTGTTAGATGATGCTACAAAAGCCCAAATGGATACATTACCAGGTACTGATAATAATAATAATAATATGCTTAATATTAATAATTTTCATTATTTGATATGCGCGCAAATGAAGAAATAGAAAACGAGTGCACGTGCTATGTGCAGATTTATAGCACGCGGGGACTGATCAGAACACGAGAGAAGTGTTAAGAGAAGCATGACGCGTAGCTGAGTGCTTCTCAACACTTCGCGGTCTCCTACGAGAGGTAAAATTGCAGAGAAATTCCCAGTTCGTACTCTCAAAAAGTGGTTGCGGTCTCCTACGAGAGGTGGACTCCTACGAGAGGTTACAAATATAGTGATTTGACTGAGACAAAACGGTGCTTTGAGAAGCGGTCGCTCATGAGAGGTGGTCTCCTACGGGAGGTGGTCTCTCATGGAGGTTCTGAACTGTATGTTACTTAGGTCACCTCTCTTGATATCTTACAGTGAAAAACTGATTGACTGGACTAATTACATTGTAGCAATGCCTCGAGCTTACAGTGAAGACCTACACTGGCGAGTGGTTTGGATGATTTAGTGGTCTTTCAACAACTGAACATTGTCATAGCACGGAACATCCTTGACCGAAAATGAGTATGACTCTTATTTTCCTTGCGTAAAACACGAAGGCATAAGGCATACATTTATTTGAGTATTACTCTCCATTATGGAAATGAGAAAATAAATTTCCAGAGCGAATAATTTTTCGATTCAGTGATTTCTACTCATACTCCCGTTCGGTCTAGTTGTGTAGTCGTGAGGCCGGTAAGCGACAACGTTTTCTGAAATGACTGTATATATATGTATATGTACAGTGTATATACAAACAGGTATGTAATATAAAATATTTGTAGACAGTCATCATTGTCCATAGACCAAATGCAATAATGGCGTCCAATTTCATTTGTCATTGTTCTGGACTGAGCCTCAGCTCATACAGGTGAAAATGCTTTTGTGTTTCCACTTCTGACTGACTGTACAATGAACTTGAAATTGATTCATACTGCACTCACATAACTGCATGAATTTGTAAATAAAACACTCGCATCATCAGTCTCTAACTTAATGACATAATACATGAATATCATTATTATTATCAATAAAGTATTAATAGTTTAATGTTCAAATCTTTTAGCTCCAATGTCTGTGGATCTGTTCTTAGTCGTGACTTGCAAGAGAGAATCGTTGTCAGTTTGTCAAATTGATAGACTAAAGCAAGCAATGAAAGGGACTTCAGGATTGAATATTGTCAACATATCGTACCTCTGTTCAAGTGAAAATGAGTGTGACAAAGAAACTACTATTGTGACTTTCCAATTCCTTGAGAATCCCAATGACCAGATGTTTGCAGAAAAACTCACATCAAGTGCAATGAAGAAGGAAGCATGGCTGGCTGAAAATGATGTTATTATGCTAAAAGTAAATGGCCAATCATCAGTTAATATCAAGGAAAATGTGGAATTCACACCAAAAGATGCCGAAGATGAAAGTATTTTAGGTAAGGATGATAAAATGTTCAAATAATGATAATAGTAATAATAATAATAATAATAATAATAATATTATTATTATTTATTTAAAATTCATCAATCTCGAGCTCTACTGTTGACCAGGTTCCTGATAGTGCTTACATGTAAATATACAGCAATTTCAAAAAACGTTGATACTGAATATAGTGTATTCCAAGACCGAAATGCATTATGGGACTTGTGTTTTATTGTCTAAAGTAATATAAATAATAATAATTTATTTTATTTTTTGTGTATTCCATCAGAAACAATATACTAGCTCCATATGGCGAACAAATCGCTGTATATTTACTTTTTATTTCAAAATAACGAGGCCCGCACTAGGAATGCATTATTCAGTATGCAGTATTCAGTTTTCAATTTTTTTTGAAATTGCTGTATTCTCTGTTCTGTTTAAGTGTTTTATATATATATATAAAAATCAGCAAAATATTTTCGATAAAAATTCCTTGGAATTGCTCTGATGTTAGCCTGAATATCAGCCAGGGAAATTTTTGACCCAGAGGAGACAGCTGATATTCAGGCTACTCTGACGTGTACCATGCATGATATGGAATATCCCAGCATGCCATGCTCTACCTGTAAAATATTTAACAATTTGCAGATGTACATGTAAGTTATAAAGAAAGTTGTAGCTTGGAAATAGTTTGTGAAGTACAGTAGTTCGTCTGGACTCGGTATTTTTTCCTAGTCTTTTTACGCTTGACGAAACCTTACAAACTTACATGTACTTCACGAATTTACAGATGGTTTTGAGTTGTCTGTACTCTTATTGACACACACTTGACGTCATAAAATGTTCAAAACTCAAGTGGAATCACGAGCGTAGGAAAAATAATGAACCTAAAATGCTTGCATTGCAGTAAAGAAACCACACCTTCAGGTTCACCGCAGAAATGTCGTTGATGTCATTCTGGTGGTGGAAATGTCCTATTCTATGACACCAAATGATTGCAAGGCCATTCTTAAAGAGTGTCAATCTGCAATACAGATGTTGTCTAAAACTACAATAGGACAAGATAACCTGGACTTGAATCTAGCAGTCGTTCAGTTTGGAAACCATTCAGCATCGTCCTCATCCCCTCCACCAACTGCTATTGTTGTACAAGGCTTTTGTAAAGAGTATGATGTGATTTCCAAGCTGGAAGAAAAAGGTCGATGTGGGGGAAAACATGGTGGGAATTCTGGCATGTCTGATGCATTAGCGAAAGTAGTTGAACTTGCAAAAAGTGGCTCGATGCGTGCTGAAGCAACCAAAGTGTGTGTCTTGATAAGTATATGTAAGTACTGGTTGACATTTGAAATTCATGGGGTGGATGCAGCGATTTTGCAGGATGGGGAGATGGGAGGGGGGGAGGGGATGAGGGAGGGGAGGGATTCTGGTTGGACATGGGTTTCAGGCGAATTTTATGTACAGTATATTTGCCGGTGTATAAGTTGACCTTTTAACCTCTAAAATTTAGCTTGAAAAACCGACCTCCACTTATACACCGGGTATGAAAATCAATATTTTGATCACCACTGCAGATAAAAGCAGAAATGACCTTAAAATCATTTAAATCAATAGCTTTATCTAGGATAAACATCTAAATGATGTTTGTTGGGATAAATGACACATAATTTTCAAAAGAAGAAGCGTAAAAGTGTTTATTAGAACCAACGAACTTGCGACGAACTTGAGACTTCATCGGATACATGCACAGAAAACAGGACAGGATCTCAACTATTTCACCTTGTCCCACCTGTCATGGTTCAGCAAGACAACTTGTGACCTACAGTACCGGTCAGAGTAACACGAACCACAAAACGTGTTTTAAAACTAGCTTACGAGTGCGTTGCTTTTGAAAACAAAAATAACCCGCGTATTTGCGTTTGTGTTTATGAGTTTGACAAACGCGTTTTGAAGAGGCTCATTAGTATTGTAATTTAAAACATCAGTAAGACTGACACAATACTGAAGGCTTTCTACAGCCAAGCAAACCAAATACAGTTAAAGACATCGATCTCCTGCCAATGCATGATATGCTCTCCAAGTACATTTGCAGGTCTTTATTAATACTGATGCGAAGTAAACTATTGCATGGCTCCTGATCGCTTCTGAATATCGGAGTGTTTTTCCCAATGAATGACGCTTCGACTATTCATGTCCGCTGTCACGCGGCCGATCGATCAAGCGAATTGGTTTGATTCATATCTCGGGTTCTACGTAACAGGCAACTATGAAACTATGAAACTGAGCTTAGCCAGCTTATAACTTAATTTTATAAAGATAATTTAAAACTTTTTAATGATCCATAATAATATACAGAAAGTTGGTAACAGAAGAACGTACGGAAACACAAAAAAGCCTGAAACCCGAAACCAAGTTATGTTCGAACTCTGAAAACCCTTCTGTATTATTGTTACAATAATACAGAAGGGTTTTCAGAGTTCGAACATAACTTGGTTTCGGGTTTCAGGCTTTTTTGTGTTTCCGTACATGCCGTGTACGTTCTTCTGTTACCAACTTTACAAAAGAAAACAATACGAAAAGAAAATGACAAATACGCGTTTGCAAGTGCGGTTGCAGTCATTGTATTATGTGTGTAACTTTGTGTAATTATATGCCCATGCACATCTACAACGAATCAACTAGCCCGCATGGCCTAGCCGATTAGCTCGATTAGTTTATGCTATTTCTAAGCAGCTGTGCTCCTTATATCGCAATTCTTCCCAATCTAAAAAACACAAGAGAGTACGAATAAACAGTTGTTGTTGTTGTTGTTTATAAAAACTCTTACTGCACTCAACTGCAAAAACTCCTTTACAAAACTACGTTATTATGACGTCACTTATCCAACAGTGTTGAACATGACGTCACTTCACGCTGAATTGAGCATTTGGACCCCCCCCTTTGAAAAATTCCTGTATCCGCCCTTGAATCACACAACTTTGTTTAGTAGTTTCCTTTTGGTCATCACTGTACCTTAAACCCGATGATAAACATCTTTTAAATGATGTTTGTTGGGATTATTCGCAAAAGAAGAGCCACAAACTATCGGACTTCAGACACGAGAGACATGATGAGCCGCCATGTTGTTTGTAAATCACATGACTTTGTTTAGTAGTTTCCAGTCCATATTACCGTAAAGAAGTTCAACATCGTATTCATAAATACTGTAACCTTTTTATTAGTAGCGTTTGAAGTTCTTTGGTATGATAAAATAGCTACAAATTTGCTGATTTTGAAGTCCAATGTTGTTGGCGTCTCAACTTTTGTTTACGGTTTTGTTTATGCCAACGCAAGGTTACCTAGCAATTCAAAATGGCTGCCGATACAACGATCGTGCAGAAATGTCCGACTTTTTGGGGGCTTTTTCATTTTTAAAACTTCGATTAGATTTGACATCAAAATATATTTGATGCTCTTAGAAAAGTAGGGTCGACTTATACAAAGAATATATGATAAAATCAGGAATGTTGACCTCATTTTAGAGGGTCTACTTATACACCGAGTCGAATAGCTTATACACCGGCAAATACGGTAAATGATTTTTTGGCAAAAAAGGTATTCGAATTTCCAAAAGGGGGGCGTGTGCCTCCTTCGCCCCACCCCAAATCCGCCCCTGGAGGCTGGTGAGGAAGAAGTGGATGCCTCTTCTTGCTCTCTAAACGATTTCAGTTGTTGTATTTTTCGATAGTTTACACCTACCAATTGTATAAATGGTTGCAAGTCGAGGATGGCATTGATAAAATACAGTAGATGTACGAAAACTAACAAACCGTGAAGTGGTGTACAGTGGATAATAGATAGAGGATATTACACGGCGGCGCGAATATATGAATTATATTTTCGAGTGGCAAAAACAGAGAAAATAAAATTCATATCTTCAAGCCACCGTGTAATTTTCATTTTATTATATAGACCAAAAACAAATTGACGATTTTTTTATTTTTTTACTAAAAGAACTGAGCCCGACGTCATCGATATCCTCACTAGTGAGGATATGGAAAATACGCCACTCGGGCCCCGGATGTAGTTTCGAACGAATTTTACGAGTGAGATATTTTCGAGTAAAACACTCCTGTCTATTTAATAAAGTTGTTTTCGTATGAGTGGGAAGTAGTTACAGTACGGTTCGTGCTGTACCGTGACCATATCGCGCCATCATCATGCCGTATCCAAGCATTCTGATTGGTTGAGCGATGATTTTGCGCACTGTGATTGGTTGAATACAATGTCTTCGATTCCAAACCGTGACCGTAACTCCGTGCCGTATGTTTCCCACTCATACGAAAACGACTCTCTATCATATTTTTCAGGTTTTAATACTAAACTATCAAACAGTCCCAAAGACCTTGAGTATTACAGGTGTAACCATGGTTACGACGTCATTGAGCTGACCAGATCTTTAGCAAAAAAAAAAATACCTCTGTACATTATTGGTATCCATGGTGATGCACCTACAATGCAACCAGATGAGACTCTATACAACTTTGAGGAATGCCTTTTATCAGGCGTGTGTCATATTGGTGGTGGACGGTATTTGCCAATTTTAAAGAATGAGATACGGAATGTGAATGAGGTATGTTATATGTATAGTCGAACCTCTGTTAAGCGGCCACCCTCGGGGAAATGAGCAAGTGACCGCTTAATAGAGGTTTGACAGAAATCACATGCCAATTTGTATAGGTAATAGCATGGTTTGTAGTGATATTTGGGATAAATACCACCAGTGATATTTATCCCAAATATCACGTACAAACCATGCTATTATTTGTTTATACCACTATCTGAAAAATAGGTTTGCAAGCAACAGTGCACGCTATAGACTGAAATAACACAACACAGCAAACTGCTTAGTTTTACTCTCAGCTGTGAGAAAAACATAAAAAGTCTGTGTTCTGTTTTTCGAAGTCAGACAAAGAATGAAAACACAGAGTAAAAAGTGATCTAGGATTCATGTATTACCTTTTGTAGTGATCTTTCTTTGATTTTGACAAAAAATAAAAACACATCACTCAATCGTCAATCTAGTATCGATTTTTTTCCGTTGCCTTCTGCAGAGTCACCCAAAGAAAAGTTTCTAGAAATGCTAAAATATTATCCATGTGTATGTACTTTTGGCTTTTGGTGTTTTTTGGAACTTGTTTATGGTTCATTTTGTGTCTTTTAGCACTGAAAACATCCTTTGGTTTCGTCCACCATTTTGTTTCCATAAGGCAGGAAGGTGGTTACCATGGAAACTGTAATTTTCACATGTGGTATTTCAAATTACGCTGAAATACCACTGCTCTCAACCAATCAAATCGCTGAAATTTTTCAGATAGTGGTATAAAACAAATTGTATGTGGGAAATCTAGTAAAATAAGCAAAATTGGTCGCTATTTTCTATGTCAATTACTATAGACCGAATGCAATAATGGCGGAATAATTTGCATAAACTGAGAAAAAATACGAATTTAATAAATATAATATCGTTTTTTGCAATACCAAACATACATGTAGTCCAGTAATACATCAAAAGCCCATCAATTTAAATAAAACCATCCCAAAGTTATAACCATTTGAATTCTAGCAAATGCATGGAAACGAGGCTAGTCAGTCAATTTCGCATACAAATCTTTGTGATTTCAATTTGCTATAACATTTTACATTTTTGTAGAATTGCTCTAAAATTTTGTAGTTTTGTTTCTGGTATTATACTCTTTGAAACGATGGCTGTATCATATCACTATATAACTACACAATAATAAATGAGATTTACTGATTCCGCCATTATTGCATTCGGTCTATAGGAAATGCAATTTTAGAGTCAATTGTTTGTTTGTTTGTTTTCCATTGTAGATGATAAGTAGTGCCATCAAAGCCGATGTGTCAATTGAAAACCATGGAGAAATAACGGGTGAAGTTTTCAAAAACGCGCTAAATAATCATTTTGGTGATCCTAATGTTATCCAACTCGCTAACGACCTCGAGAAGGACCTGCGCATCAAGCCATTGAAGTTCGAGAAGCTTCTTCAAAATGGACGGCCCCTAGAGCCTGTTACTCAGGCGACGGAGCGAATAGCATCCGCTGATAACCTGAGTGAAGCAATTAGTGCTCTTGAGCGCATGAAAGAACACGACCCTGACCACAATCTTGGTATTCAAAGGGAAGTCCGATGGTCACGCCAGGCCGTCGCACAGGGTCTTCCTGTGGTCCATGCATTTAGTGGTACATGTGATGAAGCGCTGGAGCTTTTCAAAGGCACAGACTCAGGTCTTCCTGAGGTTGATAAATGTCCCCGTAAAAGTATAAAGAGGAACACTATTGAAGAGGGTCGCCATAGCGTGGATTTGGAAATGGCAGCTCGAATAGTGAGACGCCACATGCATAGGATGGCCTATTACAAGAAGAAGCCTTAAGAATTGAACTCAATAATCAATGATCTAATGATCACTTAGTGTAGCCAGAAATATAATTGTTTGATGAGGCACACAATGCACAATTTTCAACAAACAATGTTTTAATATTTGAAATTTAGAAGAAGAAAAAATTTGAATAAAAAATCACGTTTTTTTTACTCGGTCCAAAGAACACAAATGTTCTATTGTAGTTTACCGTGGATTTGGAAATGGCAGCTCGAATAGTGAGACGTCACAGGATGGCCTATTACGAGAAGAAGCCTTAAGAATTGAACTCAATAATCAATGATATAGTGAGCAATAGGTGTAGCCAGAAATATAATTGTTTGATGAGGTACACAATGCACAATTTTCAACAAACAGTTTTTTTGAAATATTTGAAATTAGAAAAAAAATTGAAAAACAAATGTTTTAATCACGTTAGAAAACAAATAGACGGACTTATTCTATTGTAGTTTACTGTGTTTTCAACTGCCATTCAATTCGTGTACCTTATGAGATAGAGGATACTGTAGAATGAAAGACTAGTGTGCTTATCTCAGTAGAACTATGGGCACCGATAAGTATATGTTAGAGAATGGGTGCTTAGTCGAAATTAGAGCTCCAAGCATTAGCTTAGTGGCCCGTCCCCCGGTCGGACGGACGGACGGACGGACGGACGGACGGACGGACGGACGGACGGACGGACGGACGGACGGACGGACGGACGGACGGACGGACGGACGGACGGACGGACGGACGGACGGACGGACGGACGGACGGACGGACGGACGGACGGACGGACGGACGGACGGACGGACGGACGGACGGACGGACGGACGGACGGACGGACGGACGGACGGACGGACGGACGGACGGACGGACGGACGGACGGACGGACGGACGGACGGACGGACGGACGGACGGACGGACGGACGGACGGACGGACGGACGGACGGACGGACGGACGGACGGACGGACGGACGGACGGACGGACGGACGGACGGACGGACGGACGGACGGACGGACGGACGGACGGACGGACGGACGGACGGACGGACGGACGGACGGACGGACGGACGGACGGACGGGCGGGCGGGCGGGCGGACGGACCTTTATTTTGATACTATGTATTTATAGTTTGAATTTTGATAGTTTGAATTTATGAATAATCAATCAATTAAGAAATCGAAAATAATGAGGTAACTCATAAATAAAGATCAAATCGTTGTGTTTGAATCTGGCTGTTGAAATGAAGTGGCAAAATCAAGCTCATTTAATTTTTGATCTAAGGGTGTTGGTATATACTAACGTCGAATAGCCCGAGATAGAGAACCAATCAGATTGCACGATGTATGTAGGACGTCGAATAGCCCGAGATAGAGAACCAATCAGATTGCACGATGTATGTAGGTTCATCAGTTGGTATATACTAACGTCGAATAGCCCGAGATAGAGAACCAATCAGATTGCACGATGTATGTAGGTTCATGAGTTGGTATATACTAACGTCGAATAGCCCGAGATAGAGAACCAATCAGATTGCACGATGTATGTAGGTTCATCAGTTGGTATATACTAACGTCGAATAGCCCGAGATAGAGAACCAATCATATTGCACGATGTATGTAGGTTCATGAGTTGGTATATACTAACGTCGAATAGCCCGAGATAGAGAACCAATCATATTGCACGATGTATGTAGGTTCATGAGTTGGTATATACTAACGTCGAATAGCCCGAGATAGAGAACCAATCATATTGCACGATGTATGTAGGTTCATGAGTTGGTATATACTAACGTCGAATAGCCCGTGATAGAGAACCAATCAGATTGCACGATGTATGTAGGTTCATGAGTTGGTATATACTAACGTCGAATAGCCCGAGATAGAGAACCAATCATATTGCACGATGTATGTAGGTTAATGAGTTGGTATATACTAACGTCGAATAGCCCGAGATAGAGAACCAATCAGATTGCACGATGTGTGTAGGTTCATGAGTTGGTATATACTAATGTCGAATAGCCCGAGATAGAGAACCAATCAGATTGCACGATGTATGTAGGTTCATGAACTGTGGCTATTCTTTATTAATAGAAACCAACTAGCATACTATCACGAATCCTGCAATCTGATTGGCTAACGTACTCACTATCTATTGCGTGATAGATAGTAGTGAAAAAGCCGCGGCGTTTTGAAGAAAAAAAAAAACAAAGTGAAAAATCAATATTTATTCGACATTAGTAGAAACAAACTTGTGGTCTATCACATCCTGCAATCTGATTGGCTACGCTACTAGGAGTATATTAGTGATAGACCCCTAGTAGCGAATCACCATGGTAACCATTGGCCGTGAAAGCGATGAAGCAAGATGGCGGACAAACCCGACAGTTGTTTTCTCGCTAAAAAGAGCTAAAATAGACCGAAAAACAAATCTCAAGAACAAGAAATGGAAAAAACACATACATATAGACAACTCATTGACAATAAGCCACTTCACGCTGTCGTCCGCCATTTTGAATTGGGACAAACGCGCGGCAAAATTTATAGAAATCTGGATCACTTTCACTTGCCGTAACTCCGCTCGATTTTGTTGGATTTTCAAAATTTAAACTTCGACAATCAGCAGGTATACAGCTATTTCAAAAAAGGTTGGTGAAGGTTTTGTTGCATCTTGCATACCAACCCCGAAATGTATTGTGGATCATATGTAAATAATGTTAGCATGCACATACAGAATAAAACATGCTGGCTCCATATTGTGAAGACAAAGTTGGGAAAATTCCCAGAGTTCACATTGTTGTGACCTTTCACTGATTCCATTCACATCGCCCATAGTGCATTTCGGGCTTGGTATGCAAGATGCAAGATGCATATGCAACAAAACCTTCACCAACCTTTTTTGAAATAGCTGTATATGCATATCAGTTGTCGGACTGAAAATAAGAGCAATGTAGGTGTTTTAACTACCTTTTACGAGTCAATCTTAAAATCTTAAAACTTAAAATGGATCTTAAAATTTCGAGCTAATTTGCATATTCACGTGCCGAACGTTTTATTTTGAAAACAAACAAACAAATTTCTCGTTTTGTAGCCTTCCAATACCCATCATATTATAGGTCATAAATAACAAAGAAAACATATTTTCTAAAATGGTAAGTTTTTAAAAATCCAACGAAATCGAGCGGAGTTACGGCAAGTGAAAGTGATCCAGATTTCTATAAATTTTGCCGCGTTTGTCCCAATTCAAAATGGCGGACAACAGCGTGTTCAAAAGTGGCTTATTCAAGCACGTTTTCTTTGGCTGACACTGCAGAAACTGAGCGAGAAACGATCGTTAAAATTGAAGACTTTTCGGGTCGATTTTTCAACTTTAGCGAATTAAGACAAAGTCAAAGGAAGTACTGATAGTGATAAAGGTAATAAACGAAAGCTACACCACTTGACTCGTGGTTTGTTCATTTGTTATTGATTTATGAAAGGTTTTCAACAAAAGAACCAACTTTTCTAGGTTAGTTTTCCATTTGTTGATGGTATAAAAAACTAAATTGCTCGATCAGTTCAGCCAAATGTGTACATGGTGTACTCATGTATGACTAGCATAGAATTCTTATTCTTCTTACCTATGCAAATTATAAACAAGAAATATTGGTATAAAATGAAGTATGCTAGTTTGTTTATACTAAAACAATTAGACAACTCGCCCTCGTTGTCTATGTGAGCACGTTTTTGGGGGGAAGACGGTCACACACAAAAAGGCTTCTCGTATTTGGATCTCTTCTTTAATACTTCTTCTAAGCAGTAGCTTACATCAAGAGAATACTGAGTCTAAACTGGATCTGGATCTGAGTGAGTTCTACTGTGTAGCCATGCTCGAGGATCCAGCGGTTTCGGCCGGTGACTTCGGAGCGCGGACAAAAGCCGCTGGATCCTCGAGCATGCTGTGTAGCAACCTTTAAAGAAGTCGATTGCATGCTGGGATTGAGCAGGAATAAATGAGCTACAATAGGTCAGTCAATCACAGTGTGCACGTGAGACTAACTCGAACTACTATTGGTTGCTACTGATGCAGTAGAGTCAACTGATTATAACTAGTAAACACTAAACTAAGTTCATAAATGAGAACTTAGTTTAATAAAAAGTGTAAGTTATCAGATTAGATTTGCTTATCAACTAAGATAGATGTAGGGGAAAAGTTGTTTCCAACACAGCTATGTAAAAATACATTATGAAGTATGTACGATAAAAGGGGATTTTCAGGGGTAAAGTTGAAAAAAGCCCTGTGGCATGTGAACACGTAGTTCGACCAATATTCAGGATGGGAGGAGTTTTTGTTACTCGTAGAGGCAACCAACTCATTGCGTGTGCCATAAGTAATGAGCAAGTTGTTTACGAGAAAACGATGATACTAATCAACAAGGTTATTACATACGATGAGCTGTATTGTTAAATAGGTGTTAGAACATTGGAAAACATATGTTCTCATTAAGGTACATGCAGGGGACCTTCGTGACCACTGTTCACTGAAAGCCGCTTAACGCACTAACCACTCGTCCAACATGTATAAAAGTATACATTTTCTTAAAGCTGAATAAATGCAGATTATAAATATGCTGGAGATTATTTCCTATTTTGTAATTATTTTTTGTTATTGCACATTTTAGAAAATTCGACCTTGTTCAAAGAGAATTTTGCACGTGGGAATTCAATCGATTTCTAAACGGAAAGTGCCATTGTAATGAGCGCACTTTGTTCTAAAAAACAGTATCTCCGATTTCCGATAAACGCTTATGTTGAAGAGATATTTGCTGTCAAAGTTCATTAATGTGTTTTTAAGCGATTTACACTTAAATCATCAAATAACATTTAAACGAGGCAACGTATCAAAAATCGGAGACATAGTTTTTTAGAACAAAGTGTGCTCATTACAATGGCACTTTCCGTTTAGAAATCGATTGAATTCCCGCGTGCAAAATTATCTCTTTGAACAAGGCCGGTCGAATTTTCTAAAATGTGCAATAACAAAAAATGTTTACAAAATAGGAAATAATCTCCAGCATATTTAGAATCTGCATTTATTCAGCTTTAATAAATGTATACTTTTATACATGTTGGACGAGTGGTTAGCGCGCTACGCGGCTTTCAGTGAACAGTGGTCACGAAGGTCCCCTGGTACCTTAAAGCGATAAATTTGGTTGACACTACCAACTACTACCCTTCCCAGTAGAGCGAGTCACCTACGATTTTTTCATCGCCTTCGTAGTGGATGTTTCGTTAACCGCAAGTCGGTTTGAAAGCCATCACGTGGTATGTTTGTGTGTACCACGAGATCAATGTTTTCGCATCACGTGATGCAGTTCGCTAATCTTATTCTAATTTAGTTCACGCTAGAAAATTAATTCTACAGTATACTAGACAACTGTCCAACCCACCACAGTCCTGAATTGAATCCTATTTTCTAGCTTTTAACAAGCTAAAAACGATTGCTCTTAGGAAATTCGTGAAGCGTTCACGAGGGAGTTTACAGATGTTTACAAGAACTCGCAGTTGACGATTGTGTTGGATTTTTCAAACACGATCGTTAGATCTAGCCGACTTAACTGTAAAAAATAATATGTTGTTCATTTCAGGCGTGAGAATGGCAAATTTTGATTGGTTGATGCAGGGAATGATGTATTGATGTACATATGCGAACTGCATCACGTGATGCGAAAACATTGATCTCGTGGTACACACAAACATACCACGTGATGGCTTTCAAACCGACTTGCGGTTAACGAAACAGTCACTACGAAGGTGATGAAAAAGTCGTAGGTGACTCGCTCTACTGGGAAGGGTAGTAAGTTGATCGTAAAGGGTCCGATTGATTAAGAGGTCGAGGTTAATATATTCAGAAAAAGGAATCAAGTTGAGATATAATTTTTAACGTTAGTTTTCAAAAGGTACCGATGTTTATTGTAGTTTATTGGATTTGTACGTGTGATTTAATCTGTCTTTCACGTTTAATTTTTACTATGGTAACTAGCTTTGAAAAAGAGGTACCGAAGGTTTCAAAAAGGTACTGACTCTTGTCTCATAACATCTATACTCGGACTCGTTGTCTAATTGTTAATTAGCACAAACCATCCAGTGGTCTATCGCAAATCCTGCAATCTGATTGGTTCGCTATCAGCTCATAAACTCCGAGTAGTAGATATAAACAAACAAAAAGGCGGCCTCTTCGTCGCGTTTTGCTAATGTTTCGGAGGAGTTTCTCGACGAATTATTGTCTGTAGTGTTGCTTGTTTCTGTCATTTTCTACTGACCTACTGGATGGTTTATGCTAAAACAACTACTCGTACGTTCTCGTTTTCTATGAGGATAGCCAACTCGACGCTACCTCAATATTCATGAAAATTACTCGATTCTGATGGCTAAGAGCAGTGCACTTGAACCTGCAGCAATTGCCGGTTTTCACTTACTTCATCGTAAAAATTTCTGTGCTTTATATTGAGTATGATTGAACAAAAGGTCTTACAACCAAAAGAGCAGTCAAAAATCATGTATCTCAACCAAAGTTCGAGTTATAAGAAGCTTTCAAAGCCGAGATATGAGCGATCAAATGTGCGCATTATTTAGTGTGAATGTATGGGGCCGCCATCTTGGTGTACAACCGTAGTACACCAACATGGCGGCCAAAACACCAAGGATCAAAATCACCGTTAATATTAGAAACAACTCAGTTTCTCAATATAAATATTAATCAAATCAACCTTACACATATCATTTACGAATTAAAAAAACGTATCATTTGACAATGTTTGAAGCAAATTTCCCTAATTATCTGGCTTTAGAATACACGTGACAGTGTTGCGTGACAGAAATTACGGTCAATCCTTCATATATGGTACATTTTTATTATTTATGTTTCGTTCTCTCATATGGTACATGTTTATTATGTTTATTATTATAAATATCATATTTATATCGTATTTTAACATGTTTATTATACATGTTTATTATATCGTATTTTAACATGTTTATTATACATGTTTATTATATCGTATTTTAACATGTTTATTATGTTTAATATGTTTATTATTATAAATATCATATTTATATCGTATTTTAACATCTCATAGTATGCAAAACATTACGAATGTACCTAAAAATACGGATTATTATATATAGACAATGTACTATGGACCACCATAATGTACCATATATGAAGTCCTTACCGAAATTACTCTCAATCAAAAGCGAAACATCGAAAGCCAGTACACATATATTTTGTGAAGACTTTTCTTATGGATATAAACCAAATATCAAACAAACAGTTTTGTAGGATACATACATATACTTTACTGAGCAATGGAATTCATCTGAATGACAAAGTAGATCATCATCATCAAGCTTTGATTTTCATTTTTGTTTGCCATATATTAGATATTGCATAAATCTACCAAATCCCTTCACTACTTCTCAAATTTTGCGGCAATAATGCTTCGTAGCATCGAATATTGAGAATGAGAATTCATAAATAATTTGGCACTTGATTGCCACAGCTCTCCCATCGCGACAAAGCGACAAAGGAGATCAATAGTCTCGAAGGATATTCTAGTTTGGTGACCTTTGGTACACTGATCAACACGTCATGCTCGATTAATTTGAAACCTTCCACGTACTTATAACTGATTTTAAACTATTACAGAAAAGATTTGTTTCGTTAAACAGCTTTAAAAGGTAATATAGCGATATTCTGGATGATCAAGGGCATCGCAGCACGAAAGGGCATCGCAGCACGAGGCCATCCTTTGCTGCCATGTGGCTTGAGGTGTGGAATTCGATATCTTTTCGACTGAAGCAAATGCCCACGGTCGATTTTCGTAAAATTCTGTGAAATGGCCGATACAATGGTCTACTTCCAGATTTAGAAGTTTTCGGAGAGTATATTGCAATAACGCGGGAAATATGCCAGATTTCTTTTCAGCCAATCCGAACTTAGAATTTTAATTGGTTAATCCCATTACGGTTTTGCTTGCACTGCGGTTCAGCACTATCATTCTTATACTTAAAGGGCAAGTTTCATGAGTGTTGTCAAAAAGCTGGAAATTATATCAAATGATAGTAATGGGTCTCACTAATAAATAGTTAAAATAATAACTTGAATACTCTTTACGGCTGTTTAACATAGTTAACACTGTACATATTAAGACAGTGTTGAAATACATTTTATTTCTATAAGTAGAGAACCTGCTGACCAATTCAAAGTCCTACTAAGTTCCTCACATATGTACACACATATTTACACCTTGATTTCTCTGTCAAATTTATGTAAAACCATTATGTAGCCTCCGCCGCTACAGTATTATACAGGTACTCTGTTTGTTATAATGCATTGGGTCTGCATTCCCTACTGGCTGCGAATTTAATTTTGCTTGCAGAACCTACAGCCACTATACAAGAGGCTTCAGAGGGCACCGATGTCCAGTTCATCTTACTGCCGATATGGGGCACTGGGTGGTTGGTCGAAAGAATTTCTGCACTGGTTCTGTGCAGCGACGTACATAACAAGGGCATGGGCTGAATGCCCTGTAAACAGTTCTATTATTTGGCAGCAGTTCATCATTTTCACATTCGTTCTGGTTATTCAGGAATAATGTTCTAATTAATTATTATCCTTGTTTTATTTTTGGTTTTGTCTATGGGGAATACACTCTGTGTATTTGTGGGGATTAGTGCTCCCATACTGGTCACTTTTGCCCCATAGACTTATGGTCTATTATCAATGAAGGGGTTGTATGTGAGTTACACCCTTATCACCCTCAGTAGGGGTTGTATGTGAGTTACACCCCTCAGCGACCCAGGGGATTATCATCGGTAGGGGTAGTATGTGAGTTACACCCCGGCGACCCGAGGGATATCACTGGAGAGAGGATTATCACCTCTCTTTGTCATGCACTGACCAGTATGCCAATTATGCGTGAGCATGGATCTGCTGCAGCAGATGGAGACCTAATTCCCATTCCCCATTACTCCACAAAACTGTGTTGTTATGTCTAATGGGTTGGAAGTATTAAAGATTCAATTTACAAATTAATTCATTATAATTAAAAATATAAAAGGACTAAATGATGGATATTTTGATTCACTATGTGCCGGCACTGATTTCGGACTGCGGACGACTAAAACAGTATCAAGGAGAGCACGCTAAGCGTCCAAGATGGCTGCTGTAAAGAGGAAACGTTTCATTGCCGCAATAGCGGCAGTGCTGCTAATCCATGCTGCCAAATTGCCAAACTGTAAACATCCTCTTTCATGTTCCCCAAACTCTCACGAGTTCTCAGTAATACGGCTAATACAACTGTCTGACCAATTCAAACATGTTGACGATGTTCAGTTTGAGCTGCCATCTTGACCGTGCGAAACGCTCATTGCTGAAGACCTGGGAACTAAAACGTTGGCAAGTTTTCTTTGACACATCATCTACACGAGCAAATTTTAGCTTTGAAAAACTGAATTTTCTTTTCCATAGGAAAAACTAACACGCTAGCTTTTCAGCAAATACATTTATCGTACATGAAATATGGTCAAATAAACTATTCTCGTCCCCAGACCCTTCTCAGCTTTCTAACGAAAATCAAAGGCTCTGATAAGAGACAAACCGAAAGACCCAGATTCTAGGTCGTCAGATATGCGCATGCTCAATATTTTCTAACTTAACTGAAATGTAGATGAAGTTTTGTTAAAGCATCGGCGAGAACTTCGCTGAAGTCCGTCATTTTGTCAAAGTTAGAAAATATTGAGCATGCGCATATCTGACGACCTAGAATCTGGGTCTTCCGGTTTGTCTCTTACCACGAGCCTTCGATTTTTCGCTAGAAAACTGAGAAGGGTCTGGATACGAGAATGTCAAATAAACTTGCTTGACATAGAAAATTTGTCACAGAAAATTTCCCCGTTTTTCCGACGCTTTAGACAACATTGCATGGTGTCAGAAGTGGGATTCGATTCCAGGCATCCACTAGCAGGATTCTTAAAATGTCCTATACAATTATTATTGATTGCCTAATTAAATTTATGTTGTAAAAACAAATTCACAATAGGTTTTTTTTTTAGTAATACAATTTTCGTTATTTAATTTGTCTTGTTCTTCGTTAGGAGAGATTCTGGTCATTTCATATTTTTCCATCGGCATTGATTAAAATATTTCAGTTCTTTTTGACAGTTTTACTGTGAAGGAAGGAACTCTACTTGACTACATGTTGTTAAGTTAATGCTTCTCTACCGTGTTTTTTTTATTTTTTTTATTTCAGTTAATTGTTTAATATTTTTTTTTTTTTTTTTTAAATTTTTTTTTTTTTTATTGAAGTCAAAATACTTACATATAACACTAATAATACATTGTATAACAAAAGTAAAACTACTGCTGAGTGTCAATACATTTACAAAGGAGAAGACAAAGTTACAAAAAACATAAATAATTTGTATCAGTACGTACATTATATATACCGTGTTATCCAGAGACCGTAACATATACAATCGGTATTTAATAAAGAAGTTGATCTCGAACAGCGTGAAGCAGAGCGACTTCTAAAAGGATTGAAACCGGCCCTTGTTGCTTTCGTGCCATGTGCATTTCCTACAAGAAAGTACATCGCACTCTCAGCTCCGCAAGCTGTCCGGATAGACACTTTCATCAGCTCAAAGGCGGCACTCGAAGTGAGTTATTGCGGTCTAATACGTTTACGTATTCATTGTAATTCATGTTCGAGGTAAACTATAAAACAAACATCGACAATGTCGAATTGAACGTACCTAGAATTTCGAAAAGAAGGGGTATCGAATGGTCAAGGCGAGACTCCGAGAGAAGGCATATTTTTGCGAACCCGAGACGCTTTTTTTTCACCGATTTCCTTTGTTTTCAAAATTTGACTCTGAGACGGCTTTTTGTGAAAAAAAACCCGAGTCTTCGAGAACTGCGAAATTTGACCGAAACTTTGCGAGATTCCCAACTTTTTGCGGGATCGACCATTCGACACCGACACCCCTCAAAGAGAATGAATGAAAGCTGTTTTTATGGCGTTATTGATATTAAGTTACCGACATACAGAATCATGATAACCACAGCCTATATTGTGGCTTCTCTTGTGTCACTGTTGCTGAATTGCTTGGTCATCTTATCAATCTGGAAGACGCCAACTCTCCATAAGCCATCCTACATTCTCATTGCAAATCAGTCTCGCCCTAACGGATTTCATTATTGGAATGTTTGGTGATCCACTGATGGTCATTACTAACGTAGCTGCTCTAGAGAACTGGAATTATACATTCTGTTTTACATGGAGTAGTGGCCGTTTTGTTGGGTACTGGATGGGTGCTATGTCTCTTTTTACATTAACACTGATCAGTGTTGACCGTTTGTGTGCCATTAGCTTTAAAACACGCTATCGAAGTACAGTGACTTTCAAGAGAGTCGTAAGACTTTCATTAACATGGTATCTTCTCACAGGCGGGACGGCAGCGTTCATCAAAGTGCACAAAACGTCCTTGACTCCTACAGCGATATTCTGTTGCATCTACGTATTTGTTTTGCTAGCTGTAGTTACAATTTGCTATGGTATGTGTTTTTATAAACTCAAAAAGCTTGCAACTCCGGTAACACCAGCCGATACAGGAACCAATAGGAACAACACCGGCCACCGCTTTCATGTTCAAAAATACCGCCGATCGTTGAAAACCATGTTGCTTGTGTTCTTCACTGTAGTACTTTTCTACTTCCCGTATTTATGCAGTCTCGGCACCACGGCCGCCATTTACCTGCATGTACCTAACGCTTCAAAAAGCAAATACAGAACATTTACCTACCAGTTCTTGACATCAGGGGAGTTGATGGTTTATATCAATTCGTCAGTTAACCCGATTCTATATCTATGGCACATGAAGGAACTTAGACAGGCAGCAAAAGCAAAGTTGAAGACTATTTTCAGCTCAAGAACCTCGCGGTCGCAAAATACGTCTGTGTAGAAATACAGTCGATCGAACCTCGCTTAGCTTACGAGAGGTTCCAACTATTATGATATTTAACTTGGAACTGAACTTTTGGTATTTTGGAAAACTGGTCGCTTACGAGAGGTGGTCGCAACCGGAGGTTCAACTGTATTTACTTACTCCTTTAAGATATTAAATATTAGTATTACTATTATTTATTATAATTTCATTAACTATAATTTATTATTTATGCTGTGCAAATTTGCATATGGATATGATCAAATGCGCCTCATCAAAAAAAAATATAAATATAAAAATACACACTGCAAAATAATACTTTAAACATAGGTTGGTGTGGTATTCATAGTAATCGATAAAACTTAATAATAATAATAATAATAATAATAATAATAATAATAATAATAATAATAATAACTTTATTTCTCAAAACAAATTACAAATAAGAGATAAAAAAATTGATAAAAAATCCTTATTTACAAAATTTAAAATGATCGCTTGGATTGTTCAATAACTATTAACTAATGATATTAAAATACAAACAATAAATATAATAATAATAATAATAATAATAATAATAATTTAATAATAATAATAATAATAATAATGATAATAATAATAATAATAATAATAATCATCAATCGTCAACAATCACTGCGTTGTTTATAGTTTTGAATGTAATTTGTGCGAAGCAAATTATGTCGGGTATACCACCCGACACCTTCATCAGCGCATCAGTGAACACAAGTACTCGGCGATTGGCCATCATATTAGCACAAAGCACGACATGGACAAATCTACCACCATCGATCATTTATTTAAAGTCCTTAGGAAATGCAAGACTAAATTTGACTGCTTAATCTATGAAATGTAATACATCAAAGACATTCAGCCTAATTTAAATACTCAGAGTGACTCTATCCGTGCTAAACTGTTTACGTGACACTCTTTTGTATTCTCCTAGGACCTTAGCTCCATTGTAACTACATTCTTTCGTGTTATTTACCTTATATATTCTTATCTTTTTCATTTAGCTTGACTTGATAATGACGTTAAGTAAGCGTCGAAACGTCGTCTGTTTTTAACTAGTTTTTACTAGGTTTCCTCTTAATGGATTTTAAGAATTTATTAGTGTTTAATTTTAGTATCAAAATAATAATAATAATAATAATAATTAGCAATTATTGGACGAGGTTGAGCAAAATATCGTGATTTGTCGGTGGCGAGCAGAATAATTATTTGCCGATGCTGAAGGCAGAGGCAAATAATTTCTGCGAGCTAGACACTGACAAAATCATGATATTTTGCAAAAACTGAGTTCAATAATTGTTTTATCATTCACGTTATTTTCTCTCACCTAAAGCAACAACTCTGGAAAAAATCGAGCTGTCATTGTCGAGGAGAACGAAAACACTTATTTGTAGGAAGTTATCTGCAGTGACGTAGTCGTCTCTCGACCAATGAAAATCCCGGAGAAAATACTGTGAATGATAATAAACTTTATTATCATTCGACTCATTTCTATCCGCAGTTTTGATTGGCTGAAAGACCTGCAAATAACTGCGTACAAATAACGGTCTGAGCATGCGTAGTGAAGATAATAAGCAATGTTCGCTGCAAATAACGGTCTGAGCATGCGCACTTAATTGATCATTCACAGTGTAAACATGCCATGGCAGCTCGTTTTGCAATATTTTTTCTTGATGTTTATTTTCAATAAATTCCTTATTGATAGAAATGAGTCGAATGATAAAACAATTATTGAACTCAGTTATCGCAAAATATCGTGATTTTGTCAGTGTCTCGCAGATTAATTATTTGCCTCTGTCTTCGGCATCGGCAAATAATTAATCTGCTCGCCACTGACAAATCACGATATTTTGTTCAACCTCGTCCAATAATTGCTTATTTTACTGCTTCCTCAACCTTCCATTGTTTGTAAATTGATTACCTAGCTTTCGGACTAAACGTCCATCCCATCAGGGTGAGAAATTAAAATACAACTTGATTGCAAATCGTCATATCAACGGCTGTTACAAACAGAGTTACGATATCAGTGCAGAGAGAATTACTCTGCCACTGTCCCTATTAAACTGATATACTATTATTGTTCTTAGTTACTATCTAAAAATCTAATGATCTCAAACTGATTTAAAATCTCGACACATACCCATATACTAAGGCCCCGTTTACACGAGAGAGAGATAACCCTATAGCAATAGGGACAATTATTATATTCTATTGTTTTATCATCCACAGGTCGTACCATTATACTATCCGCGCGCCATACAGCATAACACCATTCCTCTTCAAAGCATTTTAAAACGACATTATATTAAGCTTCATATGAGGTCTTCACGGCATCACATAACCGACCTAAACCACGCCCTACCCTCCCCCTGCTAAATTCCCTCCATACAATATGTATTAAGACGTACAGTGGAACCCGGTTTTACGGACACCCGGTTAATACGGACATCCGGTTAATACGGACATCCGGTTAATACGGACACCCGGTTAATACGGACACCCGGTTAATACGGACACCCGGTTAATATGGACACCCGGTTAATACGGACACCCGGTTAATACGGACACCCGGTTAATACGGACACTGGGTCTCGTCCCGATGGTGTCCGTATTAACCGGGTTGCACTGTACTTGAATTCAAATTAAATATTTTATTTCTGTTAAATGATTTGGAACAAGAGATATTATACAAGACGTCGGTGGGTAGATGCAAGCAAAATGGTGCGGTTGCTACCAATCTGCGCATGCCTGTTATCAATCACCACAAAGTTTTGAACTAAAATCAGTAAGTGAATTAATGACAGTCAACGACCACGCCTTCGATCGTCATCATCGTGTAGGAGCAAGGATGGCTTAGTTGGTTATTTAGTGGTTCTAAGCGAGAGGTGCACGGTTCGATTCTTCATGATCTCACATCCTTGTTTCGACTTTCCTCCAATCGGTGTAGCTCAGTGCATCTTTAAATTAAAGTGGAACTGAAGAGAACATTTATTTTCTCAAGAAAGTTAGATATGTCTTATATTAGCATTTCTTGAGTATTAATTTTTGCAAATCTTTCTTAGTTATCATCATAATTTACGTTCAATATGGAATATCATCCGCCATTTTGCCGTTTTACCGTCGGCTCAAATCTTTTTGTTTGTGACGTCGTTTATGAGAATAGTAAAATCCGCTCACAACAGTCTCTCGGGTACAAGAAAATACAATGTACTTATAATTACTCTATATTGTGATTGCACTTTCCCTTTGGATAGGTGACGTCAGACATGGGGAATAATTACTGAAGTGAGCCGCGCTCAATTCAGCGGTAATCCATGTCCTTTAAATTTCCAGGCTCGGGAAATTGGGCAATCACTCCCCGCGTTATCGAAGTAAAATAAAGGTACCCCTTTTAGTAAGCCACGTTAATTTGTCGACCATTTGATGAACAACCTCAGCACTATATAATATCTCCAACAATCCGGTCTGGCAAATACATTGAAATACACTGGGTACGAGTGTTATAACCATTGAGATAGCCGTACGTGTTCTTATTTTATGGCAATATTATCTCCAATTTAAACGCTGTATGGCGGCTGGCCTATCCAATGTGCTGGAGAAAGAACGTTGAATCCATTCAAGTGATATTTCCACTAGTCTTTCATCGAGGGCAAACACCTCGAAAACCTTGTAACTAATTCAGCCAATCAAAACACTCGAACCCAGTCTTCCAACAATTGCCACAGAACGAAATAAATCAACCGTCAGCGACAAATAGCCACTTTAGAAACGAGTGGAGGACTGGGAACGAGTTTTAAGAATTAATCTAATTAAAAAATCACAAGAAAGAGCGTATCAGAATTAGTAAGTTTTAGGAGTTTTATAGGGTTTGGAGAAGCAGCAAATGAACTGCAGACATTTAAAAACTGCAAAAATTACAAAGAAATGTATTGTTACTCTGGACAAGCATACTAAACATACATTTATTTGTAATATTTTGGCGATTTTTGGAAAGCTGTTACTCGTTCAATATCTAACAAAACCTTTTGGAACTTTGTAGTAAGGCTAATTCTGATATGCTCTTTCTTGTGATGGGGTTCATTTTTTAATTAGATTAATTCTTAAAACTTGTCCCAGTCCATCACTCGTTTCTAAAGTGTTGCGGTTTCTCGTGACTTGAGCCACCAACTAATTAGCCAGGTTAAATATGCTTCATTGCTACTGTAATTGTATTATCGTAACGCGTGTGTGTTTGATACCTTTATGTGTACTATATACGCCCTGTTGTATTTCGATCTTTACATTGCAATTTGTAAAACTAGCCTCCCAGCTTGTTTACAGTGCGACTACACCAACCAAGGCCACCCAAACAAATTTTCATACAAATTTTCTAATCACATTTGTGACGGTGAATAACAGAATGAAGTCGAATTCTACAATTTAAACTGTTTCTTGTTCACTCTTGATCATATACATACACATATAAAGTAAAATATATGCTTTTAAAGCGAAAATTTGAACATTTGTGCAGATTCTATTGTTTAAATACTCAATTGTGATTGGATAATTTGTATGAAAATTTGTTTGGGTGGCCTTGGTTGGTGTAGTCACACTGTAACTCTCATCAGTAGTTATTCTTGGTTGGCTATTACTATACATGTTATTATTATTATTTATGTACATATAGCACATGGGCATTTTGTCTGCGCATGCGTGAAATGCCAACATGAACACAAAGACCCTCTGACACGCGCATATATCCCGCGCCATCCCGCGCTAATTTAAATACCAGGAATAACAAACAAGATGGCGAAGTTCTTTCTCATGTATTTATTTATTAACTTGTTTATATGAACATATGCAACTCTAAAATGATGGATTCTATTTTATCAATGCTGAAGGCATGCTGCAGTTGTCATAACCAGTATTTACGATGTATTATGAGTCGCATATTGCAAGGTGAGGGAGGTCCATACATGACAAGCTAAACTGACAATGGCTGCCGTCTTCGCCGTATACATGCACTTTGAACATTCATAGCAGGAGCTATACATTTTTTGAAAGTCATTTATTGTGATGAATGGAATGACTATTGAATAATCTTCGCCTCCGTAACATTAAGCAGCTTGGGGGTCGGTAGAAATCGAAAGATAATTTGACTTGAATGCTTGGAGTCCACATTTCTGCTCGTCGCGAGTCCCGTAAATGGGTAAGCAACACTATTGCAATGCAAAACAGTGGAAACAAGTTTTAATTTTCTTAACAACTAATTTTTCCGCAAAGTCTGTTCTCTCATTTATACTTTCAAAGACTTAGAATAAGGAAATAGACGAAGATATGATAGAACCATGGCTTCGAGAAGTAACACAAAACATCAATTCCGCCATTACACCGAGTATAGGGTGAGAAGAATCTATTAAATCTGACAGCTATGCATTTTTTGAAGCCCCATTCTCNGTCACTTACACAGGCTTCAATGCTTGCCCTCGCTAGCTCAGTTGATGATGATTCAAATGATATGTACACCTGCGTGTCATCGGCATACAGGTGGAAGTTCATATCGTGTTGGCGAGTATAGGGTGAGAAGAATCTATTAAATCTGACAGCTATGCATTTTTTGAAGCCCCATTCTCTATAAAAACTGAAATTATATAAAGGAATGAATGCTGTGGTAATTATCTCCAACTTGGGGGTCGGTAAAAATTTCAAGAAATATCTCGTTAAAGTTCGACCTAAATTGAACACTTCTACATATTCACCGGGCCATAGCTCGAACGCGTCCACCTGAAAGACCATTTCATTAAAATTCTTAAAGTTTACTTGCATCAGAATTACCAAGCGTTAATCCAGTGCTGTAGAATACTTGATTGTAGAAATAATTAATGCTGAACATCCAACTCCAAACACCACAGTCACATTTCAATGTAAAATATCTCGCCATCAAAAGAAATAACAGCGGCCAAAGATATACCCAGGGGAAGAAGTGTTTATCATCTTTAAAAATGAGTAAATTTTCATGACGTTTAAACTTTAGAAACGCGTAGATCTCCTACAAAATATCCTTAAAATGAGCTATCGAGCTGTAAAATGGTTCAGACGTCACTGGTCAATGCTGTGTTGGCACATGTGCAGACAAAATACCCATATGCTCTACTTAGTGATAATAAGAATATGAAAGTCCAGGGGGGGAAGGGGGTGGGGTTTAGGTACATGTAGGGGAGGGGAGGGGGATTCTTCCCTATATATACTCCCTGTCACTCTTATAAATACCTTAGTACCCCCTGGATTTGATCTTATGCTACCTTTTCATTGCATTGTACTGTAATTAATTACCTGCAGTGATTAAAACAGATTATCAGTTGAAATGAGCTTTGAACTCTTAGTACGACAAAGAGTACAAATAAAGTTGTTGTTGTTTTAGCACTGCACTCTGAGCTGATCAAACAAGACAAGAGGAACAAACACACCAGTTACATATCAGGTACAGTGCACATGTTTTACCACTCTTTAATGGGTGTCCAATGGTCCCCGTAAAAAGTCAGTCTCACAAAATTTCGGTCAAATTTCGCGGGTCTCGAAGTCTCGTTTTTTCCAAAAAGCCGTCTCAGAGTCTCGAATTTTGAAAACAAAGGAAATCGGTGAAAAAGTGTCACGGGCTCGAAAAAATATGCCTTGTCTCGGAGTCTCGCAAAGTCTCGCCTTGACCATTTGATGCCCCTTCTTTACATCACTACGCAGTGACCACTTGAGATGAACCTTGTGACTGGTAAGTTTGCAATAGACTTCTGTCAATCATACATGTAAACATCAAATATGCCAAACGTGGCAGCTTCTTTGATGTCGCGAGTCTAATTGCAAACTACAAGACGTGACTTTCATCTGGGTGGTCACGTCGTTATGCAAATGGTGGTAAAACCCCACAAAGCCGCCTTACTAGTAGTCTGTAGTCTGTCAACAGTTGAAGGGGTCCATGCAGGAACAGTGTAAAATGACTTTGATCGAATACAAATTCTCCTTTGAGATTCAAA
Organism: Actinostola sp. cb2023; assembly: GCA_033675265.1. Taxonomy (NCBI): domain Eukaryota; kingdom Metazoa; phylum Cnidaria; class Anthozoa; order Actiniaria; family Actinostolidae; genus Actinostola; species Actinostola sp. cb2023. Next base: position 275,942 of record JAUJYZ010000987.1, on the reverse strand, counting down.
GATTCTAAGGGAGAATTTAGATTTTGATCAGAGAGTACTTCCATTGTTCTTTAATATACTTTCAGTTAATTTTTTCTTCCGTATCTTCTAAGAGCCATGGTTTGACATGTATCTGACTGCTAGAGACCCTTTGGTTCTGAACTATAATCCCTTCATCACTTTCAAAGATGATCCTATCAAAGAGAATAATGACCAGGTATACATTTAAAACACCAGGCCCTGGTTGTACGAAAGGTGGATAGCGCTGCCTATCTGTTGGATAAATCCTTTATTAGATAACACCATCAACTTATCCACTGGATAAGGATTTATCTAATGGATACCTTTCATACAGCCGGGGCCTGCAACATATAGATTGTACATGTACCCATATTACATAATACAGTATTACTACATCAGAAGCCCAGCTACAGAATTTTGTTATTAGGCACATGTCATTTTGATGGGCTTCCTGTGATAGAGTGCATGAGATAGCATATTGGGCTTCCTGTGGTAGAGTGCATGAGATAGCATATTGGGCTTCCTGTGGTAGAATGCATGAGATAGCATATTGGGCTTTCTGTGGTAGAGTGCATGAGATAGCATATTGGGCTTCCTGTGGTAGAGTGCATGAGATAGCATATTGGGCTTCCTGTGGTAGAGTGCATGAGATAGCATATTGGGCTTCCTGTGGTAGAGTGCATGAGATAGCATATTGGGCTTCCTGTGGTAGAGTGCATGAGATAGCATATTGGGCTTCCTGTGGTAGAGTGCATGAGATAGCATATTGGGCTTCCTGTGGTTAAGCTCATTTTGTATGTATACCAATCTTCTTTAACAGTACACCACAGGAAGCCCAACACCTATACATGCAAGCACACAGTATGGTTTATAACAAGGGTTGTTGATGACTAGATCGTGTATTATTGAAATGATTGATTTCATTTGTCTTTTCTTAGCTTGTACGCGCTACTAACTTCATCAACTCTGCTGTAAGATTCAAACTATCAATGGACGACACTGTACTTGAACCTGATGTCTTCCATTTGAACCCAAAGAAAAGTGACACAGATTGGTTTAAAAATATGATAAGGTTATTATGTTATTATTTATTTTTATTTTTATTTTATTTTAAATTTTTTATTTTTTTATTTTTTTATATATATTTTTTATGTTATTATACATGTATTGAAAATTTGTGCATTGGGTTTCCTGTGGTAGTGACATCACAATTGCAGTTGCCACAGGGAGCCCAATCAATAAAACAAGTGCGTAAATACAGAGACAGTAGGATAAAAAATATGGAAATGGAAATGTGATGAATAATATTTTATATAGTATATAATATTTTCTCAGTAGATCCACAAAGTGGCTATTCTTCTACTGGCACTCACACTCACTACCACTACATTCGATATTTTATACATACAACACTCACACTCACTACCACTACATTCGATATTTTATACATACAACACTCACACTCACTACCACTATACATTCGATATTTATACATACAACACTCAAACTCACTACCACTACATTCGATATTTATACATACAACACTCACACTCACTACCACTACATTCGATATTTATACATACAACACTCACACTCACTACCACTACATTCGATATTTATACATACAACACTCAAACTCACTACCACTACATTCGATATTTATACATACAACACTCACACTCACTACCACTACATTCGATATTTATACATACAACACTCAAACTCACTACCACTACATTCGATATTTATACATACAACACTCACACTCACTACCACTACATTCGATATTTATACATACAACACTCAAACTCACTACCACTACATTCGATATTTATACATACAACACTCAAACTCACTACCACTACATTCGATATTTATACATACAACACTCACACTCACTACCACTACATTCGATATTTTATACATACAACACTCAAACTCACTACCACTACATTCGATATTTTATACATACAACACTCACACTCACTACCACTACATTCGATATTTTATACATACAACACTCAAACTCACATGTTGATTTTTGCTGAGGGAGGAAAAACCAGAGAACCCGCTGAAAAAAACCCTGTGGCATGGTAGAGAACAACACATCAAACAAACTTAATTCACATATGACCCGAGCCGGGTATTGAACCCGGGCCACAGTGGAGAAAGGCCAGCACTCTCACCGCTCAACCAACCATGTTACCATGTGATGGAAAAAAGCCAAGATTAACGTCAAATCTCATGTGTCTTTTAATTCAGGTTTGTCCCAAGGAGCCTGTCATGGTATGGTGCTTTCCTGGTCAAGGCCTTTCCTCTAGACATGAGTCAGTATGGCAGGTTGTATTGCTCTACTAGAATACCAATTAAAGACAAAGATAAAATAGCTACATTTGAAGGGACAAGACATTTACTGGTGATGAATAAGGGACATTTCTATGTGTTTGATGTCATCACTACTGATGGTAGGTAATACTAGGCTTCTGGGGGATGTATATATGGAATGAATGAATGAACGAAAAAATAAATGAATGGATACATGGATGAATGGATGGATAAATGAATGAATAAATGAACGAATAAATGAATGGATGGATGGATGGATGGATAAATGAACGATTAGATGGATGGATGGATGAATGGATAAATGAACGAATAAATGAATGTCCGAAGTCAATACACTAAATCACTAAACTTCTTTTATGTTACAATTTCAGGCAACATAGTTGATCCTGCAACCATTTATCAGAACCTCAACGAGATAGTCAATAACCCCTCACCTCCCCCTCGTTACCCTATCGGCGTCTTAACAAGCGAAGAACGTAACACTTGGGCTAGAGTTCGTCACGCAATCTCTGCAATTCCAGCCAATCACGAGTCTTTGAAGTTGATTGACAGTGCATTATTTACATTGTGTTTGGATGATAGTTCACCCAATGACCCCGTTGAAATGACGCGGGTCATGCTTCATGGGGATGGTGCAAATAGGTAAGTATGGTACAACCCTGTGTCTTTATGTCATGCTTCATGGGGATGGTGCAAATAGGTAAGTATGGTACAACCCTGCATCTTTATGTCATGCTTCATGGGGATGGTGCAAATAGGTAAGTATGGTACAACCATGTGTCTTTATGTCATGCTTCATGGGGATGGTGCAAATAGGTACACCTGTAAGTATGGTACAACCCTGTGTCTTTATGTCATGCTTCATGGGGATGGTGCAAATAGGTAAGTATGGTACAACCATGTGTCTTGTTTATCAGATCATGAACAATGAAATGGCTGAATGAAAAGTAAGGGAACAATGAGGTTTTGGGAGAATATGAAAGGGCATTCCCTTAATGAATGAACTGACTGACTGAGTGATTGACTGGATGAATGAATGAATGATTGACTGAATGAATGACTGACTGAATGACTGACTGAATGAATGACTGACTGAATGAATGCCTGACTTAATGACTGACTTAATGACTGACTAACTGACTGAATGACTGACTGACTTAATGACTGACTTATGACTGACTTAATTAATGACTGACTGAATGAATGCCTGACTTAATGACTGACTTAATGACTGACTAACTGACTGAATGAATGCCTGACTTAATGACTGACTTATGACTGACTGACTGACTGAATGAATGACTGACTTAATGACTGACTTATGACTGACTTAATTAATGACTGACTGAATGAATGAATTGATAGATGGATGAACAGAGGGATGCATGAAAGGAGAGATGAATGACTGGATAAATGGCTCATTTTATTGAGGTGTTAACTAAATGATGAAAGATAAATAAATAAATGAACAAACGATATTGAATAAATAAATAAATGACTTGAATGTCTACAGGTGGTACGACAAGTCATTCTCCCTTATCGTCTGCAAACATGGTGGAGCGGCCATCAACTTTGAGCATGCGTGGGGTGACGGTGTGGCTGTCCTTCGTTTCTTCAATGAAGTCTTCAAGGACACTACAACTCGACCAGTCATCACTTCTGAGACGGCAAAATCTGTTAACTGTGAAAGCACCATTCGAAAGCTGGAATTTTCTTTGACTGCCGAGATAGAGCGAGGGGTGAGCGTGGCCCAGGAGAGATTTGACAACAATGTCAGTAAATTGAAGACGGAGGTTATGGAGATGAAAAGATATGGAAAGAATTTTATCAAGACAAAGAAGATTAGTGCAGATGCATTGATGCAGCTTGCCTTTCAGGTATGTATTGGAGTCCAACTATCGGCCACCTACTCACCTATCGGCCACCTACTCACCTATCGGCCACCTACTCACCTATCGGCCACCTACTCACAACGGACCAACGGACACCTACTCACCAACTATGGGTCACCTACTCACAACGGACACCTCCCCACAACGGTCACCTCCCCACAACGGTCACCTCCCCACAACGGTCACCTCCCCACAATGTCCATCTCCCCACAATGGCCACCTCCCCACAACCGGCACCTCCCCACAATGGCCACCTCCCCACAACCGGCACCTCCCCACAATGGCCACCTCCCCACAACCGGCACCTCCCCACAGTGGCCACCTCCCCACAGTGGCCACCTCCCCACAATGGCCACCTCCCCACAATGGCCACCTCCCCACAGTGGACACCTCCCCACAACCGGCACCTCCCCACAGTGGCCACCTCCCCACAGTGGCCACCTCCCCACAGTGGCCACCTCCCCACAATGGCCACCTCCCCACAACCGGCACCTCCCCACAATGTCCATCTCCCCACAGTGGCCACCTCCCCACAATGGCCACCTCCCCACAACCGGCACCTCCCCACAATGTCCATCTCCCCACAGTGGCCACCTCCCCACAACCGGCACCTCCCCACAATGTCCACCTCCCCACAATGTCCATCTCCCCACAGTGGCCACCTCCCCACAATGGCCACCTCCCCACAACCGGCACCTCCCCACAGTGGCCACCTCCCCACAATGGCCACCTCCCCACAACCGGCACCTCCCCACAATGTCCACCTCCCCACAATGTCCATCTCCCCACAGTGGCCACCTCCCCACAACCGGCACCTCCCCACAATATCCATCTCCCCACAGTGGCCACCTCCCCACAATGGCCACCTCCCCACAACCGGCACCTCCCCACAATGTCCATCTCCCCACAGTGGCCACCTCCCCACAATGGCCACCTCCCCACAATGTCCACCTCCCCACAATGTCCATCTCCCCACAATGGCCACCTCCCCACAACCGGCACCTCCCCACAATGTCCACCTCCCCACAATGTCCATCTCCCCACAGTGGCCACCTCCCCACAACCGGCACCTCCCCACAATGTCCATCTCCCCACAGTGGCCACCTCCCCACAATGGCCACCTCCCCCACAACCGGCACCTCCCCACAATGTCCATCTCCCCACAGTGGCCACCTCCCCACAATGGCCACCTCCCCACAACCGGCACCTCCCCACAATGGACACCTGCCACAATGTCCACCTCCCCACAATGGACACCTGCCCACAACCGGCACCTCCCCACAATGTCCATCTCCCCACAGTGGACACCTCCCCACAATGGGCACCTGCCACAATGTCCACCTCCCCACAATGGCCACCTCCCCACAATGGCCACCTCCCCACAACCGGCACCTCCCCACAATGTCCATCTCCCCACAGTGGACACCTCCCCACAATGGACACCTGCCACAATGTCCACCTCCCCACAATGGCCACCTCCCCACAACCGGCACCTCCCCACAATGTCCATCTCCCCACAGTGGACACCTCCCCACAATGGACACCTGCCACAATGTCCACCTCCCCACAATGGACACCTCCCCACAATGGCCACCTCCCCACAACCGGCACCTCCCCACAATGTCCATCTCCCCACAGTGGACACCTCCCCACAATGGACACCTCCCCACAATGGCCACCTCCCCACAACCGGCACCTCCCCACAATGTCCATCTCTCCACAGTGGACACCTCCCCACAATGGCCACCTCCCCACAATGGCCATCTCTCCACAGTGGACACCTGCCACAATGTCCATCTCTCCACAGTGGACACCTCCCCACAATGGCCACCTCCCCACAATGGCCACCTCCCCACAGTGGACACCTCCCCACAACCGGCACCTCCCCACAATGTCCATCTCCCCACAGTGGCCACCTCCCCACAATGGCCACCTCCCCACAATGTCCATCTCCCCACAATGGACACCTGCCCCACAATGGCCACCTCCCCACAACCGGCACCTCCCCACAATGTCCATCTCTCCACAATGGCCACCTCCCCCACAATGGCCACCTCCCCACAACCGGCACCTCCCCACAATGTCCATCTCCCCACAGTGGCCACCTCCCCACAATGGCCACCTCCCCACAACCGGCACCTCCCCACAAATGTCCATCTCTCCACAGTGGACACCTCCCAACAATGGCCACCTCCCCACAACCGGCACCTCTCCACAATGTCCATCTCCCCACAATGGCCATGGCCACCTGCCACAATGTCCACCTCCCCACAATGGACACCTCCCCACAATGGACACCTGCCACAATGTCCACCTCCCCACAATGGACACCTCCCCATAATGGCCACCTCCCCACAACCGGCACCTCCCCACAATGTCCATCTCTCCACAACCGGCACCTCCCCACAATGGCCACCTCCCCACAACCGGCACCTCCCCACAATGGCCACCTCCCCACAATGGCCACCTCTCCACAACCGGCACCTCCCCACAATGTCCATCTCTCCACAATGGCCACCTCCCCACAACCGCACCTCCCCACAATGGCCACCTCCCCACAGTGGCCACCTCCCCACAATGGACACCTCCCCCACAATGGCCACCTCCCCACAACCGGCACCTCCCCACAATGTCCATCTCTCCCACAGTGGCCACCTCTACACAATGGACACCTCCCCACAATGGCCACCTCCCCACAATGGCCACCTCCCCACAACCGCCACCTTCCCACAATGGCCACCTCCCCACAACCGGCACCTCCCCACAATGTCCATCTCTCCACAATGGCCACCTCCCCACAACCGGCACCTCCCCACAATGGCCACCTCCCCACAGTGGCCACCTCCCCACAATGGACACCTCCCCACAATGGCCACCTCCCCACAACCGGCACACCTCCCCACAATGTCCATCTCTCCACAGTGGCCACCTCTACACAATGGACACCTCCCCACAATGGCCACCTCCCCACAATGGCCACCTCCCCACAACCGGCACCTCCCCACAATGTCCATCTCTCCACAATGGCCACCTCCCCACAACCGGCACCTCCCCACAATGGCCACCTCCCCACAATGGCCACCTCCCCACAACCGGCACCTCCCCACAATGGCCACCTCCCCACAGTGGCCACCTCCCCACAATGGACACCTCCCCACAATGGCCACCTCCCCACAACCGGCGGCACCTCCACACAATGGCCACCTCCCCACAGTGGCCACCTCCCCACAATGGCCACCTCCCCACAATGGCCACCTCCCCACAACCGGCACCTCCCCACAAATGGCCACCCTCCCCACAGTGGCCACCTCCCCACAATGGACACCTCCCCACAATGGCCACCTCCCCACAACCGGCACCTCCCCACAATGGCCACCTCCCCACAGTGGCCACCTCCCCACAATGGCCACCTCCCCACAATGGACACCTCCCCACAATGGCCACCTCCCCACAACCGGCACCTCCCCACAATGGCCATCTCCCCCACAGTGGACACCTCCCCACAATGGACACCTGCCACAATGGCCACCTCCCCACAATGGACACCTCCCCACAATGGCCACCTCCCCACAACCGGCACCTCCCCACAATGTCCATCTCTCCCACAGTGGACACCTCCCCACAATGGACACCTCCCCACAATGGCCACCTCCCCACAACCGGCACCTCCCCACAATGTCCATCTCTCCACAGTGGACACCTCCCCACAATGGCCACCTCCCCACAATGGCCATCTCTCCACAGTGGACACACTGCCACAATGTCCATCTCTCCACAGTGGACACCTCCCCACAATGGCCACCTCCCCACAATGGCCACCTCCCCACAGTGGACACCTCCCCACAACCCGGCACCTCCCCACAATGTCCATCTCCCCACAGTGGCCACCTCCCCACAATGGCCACCTCTCCCCACAATGTCCCACCTCCCCACAATGGACACCTCCCACACAATGGCCACCTCCCCACAACCGCCACCTCCCCACAATGTCCATCTCTCCACAATGGCCACCTCCCCACAATGGCCACCTCCCCACAACCGGCACCTCCCCACAATGTCCATCTCCCCACAGTGGCCACCTCCCCACAATGGCCACCTCCCCACAACCGGCACCTCCCCACAATGTCCATCTCTCCACAGTGGACACCTCCCAACAATGGCCACCTCCCCCACAATGTCCATCTCCCCACAATGGACACCTGCCCACAATGGCCACCTCCCCACAACCGGCAACCTCCCCACAATGTCCATCTCTCCACAATGGCCACCTCCCCACAATGGCCACCTCCCCACAACCGGCACCTCCCCACAATGTCCATCTCCCCACAGTGGCCACCTCCCCACAATGGCCACCTCCCCACACAATGGCACCTCCCCACAATGTCCATCTCTCCACAGTGGACACCTCCCAACAATGGCCACCTCCCCACAACCGGCACCTCCCCACAATGTCCATCTCCCCACAATGGCCACCTGCCACAATGTCCACCTCCCCACAATGGACACCTCCCCACAATGGACACCTGCCACAATGTCCACCTCCCCACAATGGACACCTCTCCCATAATGGCCACCTCCCCACAACCGGCACCTCCCCACAATGTCCATCTCTCCACAACCGGCACCTCCCCACAATGGCCACCTCCCCACAACCGGCACCTCCCCCACAATGGCCACCTCCCCACAATGGCCACCTCTCCACAACCGGCACCTCCCCACAATGTCCATCTCTCTCCCACAATGGCCACCTCCCCACAACCGGCACCTCCCCCCACAATGGCCACCTCCCCACAATGGCCACCTCCCCACAATGGACACCTCCCCACAATGGCCACCTCCCCACAACCGGCCACCTCCCCCACAATGTCCACCTCTCTCCACAGTGGCCACCTCTACACAATGGACACCTCCCCATAATGGCCAATGGCCACCTCCCCACAATGGCCACCTCCCCACAACCGGCACCTCCCCACAATGTCCATCTCCCCACAGTGGACACCTCCCCACAATGGACACCTGCCACAATGTCCACCTCCCCACAATGGACACCTCCCCACAATGGCCACCTCCCCACAACCGGCACCTCCCCACACAATGTCCATCTCCCCACAGTGGACACCTCCCCACACAATGGACACCTCCCCACAATGGCCACCTCCCCACAACCGGCACCTCCCCACAATGTCCATCTCTCCACAGTGGACACCTCCCCACAATGGCCACCTCCCCACAATGGCCATCTCTCCACAGTGGACACCTGCCACAATGTCCATCTCTCCACAGTGGACACCTCCCCCACAATGGCCACCTCCCCACAATGGCCACCTCCCCACAGTGGACACCTCCCCACAACCGGCACCTCCCCACAATGTCCATCTCCCCACAGTGGCCACCTCCCCACAATGGCCACCTCCCCCACAATGTCCATCTCCCCACAATGGACACCTGCCCACAATGGCCACCTCCCCACAACCGGCACCTCCCCACAATGTCCATCTCTCCACAATGGCCACCTCCCCACAATGGCCACCTCCCCACAACCGGCACCTCCCCACAATGTCCATCTCCCCACAGTGGCCACCTCCCCACAATGGCCACCTCCCCACAACCGGCACCTCCCCCACAATGTCCATCTCTCCACAGTGGACACCTCCCAACAATGGCCACCTCCCCACAACCGGCACCTCTCCACAATGTCCATCTCCCCACAATGGCCACCTGCCACAATGTCCACCTCCCCCCCAATGGACACCTCCCCACAATGGACACCTGCCACAATGTCCACCTCCCCACAATGGACACCTCCCCATAATGGCCACCTCCCCACAACCGGCACCTCCCCACAATGTCCATCTCTCCACAACCGGCACCTCCCCACAATGGCCACCTCCCCACAACCGGCCGCCCCTCCCCACAATGGCCACCTCCCCACAATGGGCCACCTCTCCACAACCGGCACCCTCCCCACAATGTCCATCTCTCCACAATGGCCACCTCCCCACAACCGGCACCTCCCCACAATGGCCACCTCCCCACAGTGGCCACCTCCCCACAATGGACACCTCCCCACAATGGCCACCTCCCCACAACCGGCACCTCCCCACAATGTCCATCTCTCCACAGTGGCCACCTCTACACAATGGACACACCTCCCCACAATGGCCACCTCCCCACAATGGCCACCTCCCCCACAACCGCCACCTTCCCACAATGGCCACCTCCCCACAACCGGCACCTCCCCACAATGTCCATCTCTCCACAATGGCCACCTCCCCACAATGGGCACCTCCCCACAATGGCCACCTCCCCACAGTGGCCACCTCCCCACAATGGACACACCTCCCACAATGGCCACCTCCCCACAACCGGCACCTCCCCACAATGTCCATCTCTCCACAGTGGCCACCTCTACACAATGGACACCTCCCCACAATGGCCACCTCCCCACAATGGCCACCTCCCCCCACAACCGGCACCTCCCCACAATGTCCATCTCTCCACAATGGCCACCTCCCCACAACCGGCACCTCCCCACAATGGCCACCTCCCCACAATGGCCACCTCCCCACAACCGGCACCTCCCCACAATGGCCACCTCCCCACAGTGGCCACCTCCCCACAATGGACACCTCCCCACAATGGCCACCTCCCCACAACCGGCACCTCCCCACAATGGCCACCTCCCCACAGTGGCCACCTCTCCCCCACAATGGCCACCTCCCCACAATGGCCACCTCCCCACAACCGGCACCTCCCCACAATGGCCACCTCCCCACAGTGGCCACCTCCCCACAATGGACACCTCCCCACAATGGCCACCCTCCCCACAACCGGCACCTCCCCACAATGGCCACCTCCCCACAGTGGCCACCTCCCCACAATGGACACCTCCCCACAATGGACACCTCCCCACAATGGCCACCTCCCCACAACCGGCACCTCCCCACAATGTCCATCTCCCCACAGTGGACACCTCCCCACAATGGACACCTGCCACAATGTCCACCTCCCCACAATGGACACCTCCCCACAATGGCCACCTCCCCACAACCGGCACCTCCCCACAATGTCCATCTCCCCACAGTGGGACACCTCCCCACAATGGACACCTCCCCCCACAATGGCCACCTCCCCACAACCGGCACCTCCCCACAATGTCCATCTCTCCACAGTGGACACCTCCCCACAATGGCCACCTCCCCACAATGGCCATCTCTCCACAGTGGACACCTGCCACAATGTCCATCTCTCCACAGTGGACACCTCCCCACAATGGCCACCTCCCCACAATGGCCACCTCCCCACAGTGGACACCTCCCCACAACCGGCACCTCCCCACAATGTCCATCTCCCCACAGTGGCCACCTCCCCACAATGGCCACCTCCCCACAATGTCCATCTCCCCACAATGGACACCTGCCCACAATGGCCACCTCCCCACAACCGGCACCTCCCCACAATGTCCATCTCTCCACAATGGCCACCTCCCCACAATGGCCACCTCCCCACAACCGGCACCTCCCCACAATGTCCATCTCCCCACAGTGGCCACCTCCCCACAATGGCCACCTCCCCACAACCGGCACCTCCCCACAATGTCCATCTCTCCACAGTGGACACCTCCCAACAATGGCCACCTCCCCACAATGTCCATCTCCCCACAATGGACACCTGCCCACAATGGCCACCTCCCCACAACCGGCGGCACCTCCCCACAATGTCCATCTCTCCACAATGGCCACCTCCCCACAATGGCCACCTCCCCACAACCGGCACCTCCCCACAATGTCCATCTCCCCACAGTGGCCACCTCCCCACAATGGCCACCTCCCCACAACCGGCACCTCCCCACAATGTCCATCTCTCCACAGTGGACACCTCCCAACAATGGCCACCTCCCCACAACCGGCACCTCCCCACAATGTCCATCTCCCCACAATGGCCACCTGCCACAATGTCCACCTCCCCACAATGGACACCTCCCCACAATGGACACCTGCCACAATGTCCACCTCCCCACAATGGACACCTCCCCATAATGGCCACCTCCCCACAACCGGCACCTCCCCACAATGTCCATCTCTCCACAACCGGCACCTCCCCACAATGGCCACCTCCCCACAACCGGCACCTCCCCACAATGGCCACCTCCCCACAATGGCCACCTCTCCACAACCGGCACCTCCCCACAATGTCCATCTCTCCACAATGGCCACCTCCCCACAACCGGCACCTCCCCACAATGGCCACCTCCCCACAGTGGCCACCTCCCCCACAATGGACACCTCCCCACAATGGCCACCTCCCCACAACCGGCACCTCCCCACAATGTCCATCTCTCCACAGTGGCCACCTCTACACAATGGACACCTCCCCATAATGGCCACCTCCCCACAATGGCCACCTCCCCACAACCGGCACCTCCCCACAATGTCCATCTCTCCACAATGGCCACCTCCCCACAACCGGCACCTCCCCACAATGGCCACCTCCCCACAATGGCCACCTCCCCACAACCGGCACCTCCCCACAATGGCCACCTCCCCACAGTGGCCACCTCCCCACAATGGACACCTCCCCACAATGGCCACCTCCCCACAACCGGCACCTCCCCACAATGGCCACCTCCCCACAGTGGCCACCTCCCGACAATGGCCACCTCCCCACAATGGCCACCTCCCCACAACCGGCACCTCCCCACAATGGCCACCTCCCCACAGTGGCCACCTCCCCACAATGGACACCTCCCCACAATGGCCACCTCCCCACAACCGGCACCTCCCCACAATGTCCATCTCTCCACAGTGGACACCTCCTCACAACGTACACCTCCCATAGCGGTCGTACCTGTTGCTTACGTTATCTATTCTTTCAGATGGGTATTTACCGTCAAAAGGGTCATTTTGTGCCCAGCTATGAGTCTTGCAGTACAGCAGCATTTAAACATGGTCGTACTGAGACTATTCGACCAGCGAGTAACGCTACAGTAGCATGTAGTGAAGCGTTTGACAAGTCCCATCGTGCTGGTGTGGATGAAATGATGAGCAGAATTAAACAGGCAACGGATTGGCACTCGAAACTCACTAGGGAAGCGGCAATGGGTAAGACTGCTGTACAGACAGACTGCTGTATACTATTTATACTCTGCTTTCTACCCCTCCCCCCCCCCCCCCCCCCCCCCCTATTGCACTGTGGATGCCCCGATGTCTGTTTACTATGTATTAAAAGCCACCCACCCGACTCCACTGGGGTTGTCTACAAAACCTATACCCAAACCTCATTTGTTTCAATACTGCATTTGTGAGGGCTGTCTTGCTTTTGAGGTTACTAAATAATGATGTTTGCGTCTTTTTTGATGGGTTTCCTGAGGTAGAGCGCGCGCAATACGTATTATGTTGGGTTCCCTGTGCATAGAAATGTATGATGTTGGGATCCTATTCACTATGTACATTGCTGCGGGCGCTTCTTGCGGGACGCGCAGGGAGCCCAACATAATACATTTGTATGAACAGGGAACCCAACCTTACGTATTGCGCGCGCGCGCTCTCTACCACAGGAAACCCATCGAAAAGACGCGCGAATACAAATATATTTTTCTCTATTTTAAGTAGCCTCACAAGAAATGGTTGGGCTGCCTGTGCCCCGACGTCTGTTTACTATGTAACTAGACGTTCTACTAGCGTGAAGTCGGGCTTCTAACTGATACATAGCCTATTTGACCTAAATATAGATATCTTAGTGCGATTAAAACAGTGTTTGGTCGCTCGTTGCGTGACTCGGTAGAACACTGATGCTTTCGGCTTTGGTAAAAAACGATTTCACAAACTCAGCAACTCAGCGAATCATAAATGACAAAGACAATAGTTTATTTGATACCATAAATATATCCATACAAATATAAATAGCGTATATATATATAAACTAGGCATCGCAGCGTGACTAAACAATGTGAGCGGCCGAGGACCACGGAACGTCTGAAAATCAGGCTACGAACAATCCCGGGGGGGGGGGGGGGGGGGGGGGGGGGGGGGACAATCACAAAGAATATTTGCTACATTTCTGGGCATTCATGCAACTGAACGATTTAAAAAACTCAGCAAAACCTTGAACGGCATTAACATAAATATATATCAGTGTTATAAGCTTACCACAACACAAAATTACAGCGGTACAAAGTATAGAAGACATTGACTTCGTTTAGATTTCAATCTTGTCAGTTGTGCGATACTGATAGCATATTTATCTTCGAACTTCTCGCCTTTTGCTTTGATTCATTTAACGTATTACTTCAGTACACAGAGTAAAGCTATGCAGTTCCCAGCTGAGACAATATGTGAGTTCATTGGAGCAATATTTGAGCTGTTTTGAGCTATGTGTGTTTGTGAAGAAAGAGGTCGCGACTGTCTCGTGTTGAGACATGCGCATTAGAAGCCACTTTCACGTTTGAGGCCAAAGACGACGTCCTTCATTTTTAGAGTCGGGCATTCCACAGGAAGCCCGACTAATAAAAGCCACCCTACCCTACTCCACTGGGGTTGTCTACAGTATCACAATAAAACCACAATTCACCGATTGGCCCCTAGAGTTCACGTGGTGTACTTCATGTTACTGTCACCAAAATGTTCGTACATTGTCCGTGAATTGCCGTACAAGCGCACTAACTTTTGTACAGTTTATCGACTCGATTTAGATGTGCGATCCTCTAAATATTAGCAAAATCTCGTTTATCAACCTTAGTTAAAATAGTTTTGCTAATATTTAGAGAATCGAAAAACTAAATCGAGTCGATAAACTGTACAAAAGTTAGTGCGTTTGTACGGCAATTCACGGAAAATGTACGAACATTTTGGTGACAGTAACATGAAGTACACCACGTGAGCTCTAGGGGCCAATCGGTGAATTATTTCTTATTAAATTCCTTTCTGAATTATTTCCATTGTTTTAAGGTCAAGGCTTCGACCGCCATCTATTCGCTCTTCGGCTGCTCGCAGACGCATCGGGGAAAAGCCCCGAGATATTCCAAGACCCCGCCTTCAGCCGCAGCAATCGTATCTACCTCTCAACTAGTACACTATCCAGTCCTGCTATTCTATTGGGTGGATTTGCTAACATCAACACCGAAGGCCTAGGCGTGGGCTATGGTATCTTTGATGATTGGTTGGGGTGTAATGTGACCTGTTTTGAGGGCGGGGCTGACGCGAGGGGGTTCTTGGGCTGCGTGAAGTCAAGTCTAGAAGACATTTATGCCGTTCTGAATGGAGAGAATTTTAAAAATTAACCTTTAATGAGTCTAGATATTCAAACGAATTTCATCTTTTGAGAGTTGGTGTCATTTTTGTTCCTTATACAAATCATGCGTGTGAAACGGAGACGGTCATTGTACATTACGATGTTCTTGGTTGTGCCAAAAGACCAAAAAAATCTTTATTCTCAACATAAATCCTCTTGAATTATCATTAAATTATTTGAGGATTAATTTGGTAATTGGGCTTCCTTTGTCTCATGTAAAAGTATCTAGTGTTCTATGCACCCAACAGCTCATATATAAACCAGGAAGGACAACCGCCCTCCCAGCTTAAGATAAATACTTGAAGCAGAGAGAGAGAAAAAAAAATGACAAACTATTGGCATAGTAAGATCTATATAAAACTATTGGCATAGTAAGATCTATATAAAACTATTGGCATAGTAAGATCTATATAAAAACTATTGGCATAGTAAGATCTATATAAAACTATTGGCATAGTAAGATCTATATAAAACTATTGGCATAGTAAGATCTATATAAAACTATTGGCATAGTAAGATCTATATAAAACTATTGGCATAGTAAGATCTATATAAAACTATTGGCATAGTAAGATCTATATAATACTATTCGCATAGTAAGATCTATATAAAACTATTGGCATAGTAAGATCTATATAAAACTATTGGCATAGTAAGATCTATATAAAGCTATTGGCATAGTAAGATCTATATAATACTATTCGCATAGTAAGATCTATATAAAACTATTCGCATAGTAAGATCTATATAAAAACTATTGGCATAGTAAGATCTATATAAAACTATTGGCATAGTAAGATCTATATAAAACTATTGGCATAGTAAGATCTATATAAAACTATTCGCATAGTAAGATCTATATAAAACTATTGGCATAGTAAGATCTATATAAAAACTATTGGCATAGTAAGATCTATATAAATAAACTATTGGCATAGTAAGATCTATATAAAACTATTGGCATAGTAAGATCTATATAAAACTATTGGCATAGTAAGATCTATATAAAACTATTGGCATAGTAAGATCTATATAAAACTATTGGCATAGTAAGATCTATATAAAACTATTCGCATAGTAAGATCTATATAAAACTATTGGCATAGTAAGATCTATATAAAACTATTGGCATAGTAAGATCTATATAAAACTATTGGCATAGTAAGATCTATATAAAACTATTGGCATAGTAAGATCTATATAAAACTATTCGCATAGTAAGATCTATATAAAACTATTGGCATAGTAAGATCTATATAAAACTATTGGCATAGTAAGATCTATATAAAACTATTGGCATAGTAAGATCTATATAAAACTATTGGCATAGTAAGATCTATATAAAAACTATTGGCATAGTAAGATCTATATAAAACTATTGGCATAGTAAGATCTATATAAAACTATTGGCATAGTAAGATCTATATAAAACTATTCGCATAGTAAGATCTATATAAAACTATTGGCATAGTAAGATCTATATAAAACTATTGGCATAGTAAGATCTATATAAAACTATTGGCATAGTAAGATCTATATAAAACTATTGGCATAGTAAGATCTATATAAAAACTATTGGCATAGTAAGATCTATATAAAACTATTGGCATAGTAAGATCTATATAAAACTATTGGCATAGTAAGATCTATATAAAACTATTGGCATAGTAAGATCTATATAAAACTATTGGCATAGTAAGATCTATATAAAACTATTGGCATAGTAAGATCTATATAAAACTATTGGCATAGTAAGATCTATATAAAACTATTGGCATAGTAAGATCTATATAAAACTATTGGCATAGTAAGATCTATATAAAACTATTGGCATAGTAAGATCTATATAAAACTATTGGCATAGTAAGATCTATATAAAACTATTGGCATAGTAAGATCTATATAAAACTATTGGCATAGTAAGATCTATATAAAACTATTGGCATAGTAAGATCTATATAAAACTATTGGCATAGTAAGATCTATATAAAACTATTGGCATAGTAAGATCTATATAAAACTATTGGCATAGTAAGATCTATATAAAACTATTGGCATAGTAAGATCTATATAAAACTATTGGCATAGTAAGATCTATATAAAACTATTGGCATAGTAAGATCTATATAAAGCTATTGGCATAGTAAGATCTATATAAAACTATTGGCATAGTAAGATCTATATAAAACTATTGGCATAGTAAGATCTATATAAAACTATTGGCATAGTAAGATCTATATAAAACTATTGGCATAGTAAGATCTATATAAAAACTATTGGCATAGTAAGATCTATATAAAAACTATTGGCATAGTAAGATCTATATAAAACTATTGGCATAGTAAGATCTATATAAAACTATTGGCATAGTAAGATCTATATAAAACTATTGGCATAGTAAGATCTATATAAAACTATTGGCATAGTAAGATCTATATAAAACTATTGGCATAGTAAGATCTATATAAAACTATTGGCATAGTAAGATCTATATAAAACTATTGGCATAGTAAGATCTATATAAAACTATTGGCATAGTAAGATCTATATAAAACTATTGGCATAGTAAGATCTATATAAAACTATTGGCATAGTAAGATCTATATAAAACTATTGGCATAGTAAGATCTATATAAAACTATTCGCATAGTACTTGATCTATATAAAACTATTGGCATAGTAAGATCTATATAAAACTATTCGCATAGTAAGATCTATATAAAAAACTATTGGCATAGTAAGATCTATATAAAACTATTCGCATAGTAAGATCTATATAAAACTATTGGCATAGTAAGATCTATATAAAAAACTATTCGCATAGTAAGATCTATATAAAACTATTCGCATAGTAAGATCTATATAAAACTATTCGCATAGTAAGATCTATATAAAACTATTCGCATAGTAAGATCTATATAAAAACTATTCGCATAGTAAGATCTATATAAAACTATTCGCATAGTAAGATCTATATAAAACTATTCGCATAGTAAGATCTATATAAAAACTATTCGCATAGTAAGATCTATATAAAACTATTCGCATAGTAAGATCTATATAAAACTATTCGCATAGTAAGATCTATATATAAATTGGCATAGTAAGATCTATATAAAAAACTATTCGCATAGTAAGATCTATATAAAACTATTCGCATAGTAAGATCTATATAAAACTATTCGCATAGTAAGATCTATATAAAACTATTCGCATAGTAAGATCTATATAAAACTATTCGCATAGTAAGATCTATATAAAACTATTCGCATAGTAAGATCTATATAAAACTATTCGCATAGTAAGATCTATATAAAACTATTCGCATAGTAAGATCTATATAAAACTATTGGCATAGTAAGATCTATATAAAACTATTGGCATAGTAAGATCTATATAAAACTATTCGCATAGTAAGATCTATATAAAACTATTCGCATAGTAAGATCTATATAAAACTAAGATCTATATAAAACTATTCGCATAGTAAGATCTATATAAAACTATTGGCATAGTAAGATCTATATAAAACTATTCGCATAGTAAGATCTATATAAAACTATTCGCATAGTAAGATCTATATACGTTAGGCGTACTCATAAGCCAGAGGTGTGGCGCACTTTTTCGTTTGTCATTTTGCGGATTCATTCATTATTGCGTCAATACGATTTTAGACACTAATAAATGCGAATGCCTTGCGCTTTTGGCTTTAAAAAAGCGCGCTCTTCGCATGTTTAAAATGTAATATTGAATGGATAATCCAGTGTTAAATCAAGGTTTATGTTTTTAAAATCTTCTGATCACCTCCAATAATACAGTCAGTTTAATTTGCATGGCGACTGATGAGATTATAGATCTACGAACAACCTATGTGAGTAACCTTTGTACAGTTATCGCGGAACCATTTTCGACGATTAATGTTATTGCGATTTCCAGGAAGATACATGTCTTCGCAATCTAGTTGAAATGTCTATCCAGTTCTACTCCAATTAATTACAATCCATCCGTCTAAAAGTCGTTGAACATTTCACCCTCTGGCAAAAGTTGTTCTCCCATAAAGTACTGTTCTTCGTCTTGTTGTTCGTATCCACCTTGATAGTCCTGTTGATCCTGTCCTATATACCCCTCGTATCCCCGTGTAACGTCCCCCTCCCCCTCGAACATCTCTTGGTATTCCTGTGGATACATCCCATCGTGCACTTCGGTCTCATCGTAATAGCCGTCCATTTCGGATTGTTCATCCGGGGTCTTCTTGCGAGAACAGAAACAGTAAATGCTAATTACCATCACTAGTAAACAACAAGACGCAACCAAGCCTGCAATAACGATTGATTTTTCTTGGTCGAAAGCAGGCACTGCATCCCTTGTCTGAGTCATGTTAGTTGGAGTTGTCTGGATCTCGCGTAGAAATGGGTTTTTCCTACCGTGTACACCACCGTAGCATACGTTATCGTAGGCACAGAACGGCACGTCGAGTTCCTTCTTATCCTCCCATTTACACCAGCTACAACCGAATGTCTTACGACAGACGCCCTCGCTTTCAAGCTCCTCGCACTGAGGGTCGAAGCATTTGGGCAGGTCAGCGGTATTTCGTGGCAGGGGTGGACGAGATGTGACTTTGGCAGATGGGGCGGTGCATGACGGGATAATTCTATTTGGAAGAAGAAATTAAGTTAATCCAAGAACATTTCTCTCGGTTCAGTAATCAGTATAAACCACCCTCTGTCATGTGACCATTATTTATATATATATATTACTATGTTCGAGGGATTTATTGTTTTACAATCCCTCCCCTATTATCCCATCCCTCCAGGTATTTTCTCGTTCCCACCGAGTAGCCACTAGTCATCCGAGAATGAATCAAATCTGTCAACCACCACAGACTTTAGAAATCATTTTTGTCTCGAAATTCCAAAATGTTTTCAAACGTGCAACAATTGCGCGCAATATTGCCTGTAATCGTATCGTACGATTTCAGCATATCCACTTCTTGTTATTTGTTGCGCGCAATGTTGCAGAAGTAGGATCGCGTTGTACTTGAACTATGATAACGCCAGCAGGATTGCGCGCAATGCATGCACCGTCTGTCTGCATCTTAACTCTCCTTTGGCCATAGTTAGTAATGAGGATTTATCACATAATATCATAGCTGGAAAGAGCTCGTTGAAATTAGTAAAAATGTGAAGTTTGGAAAAGATCGCTCCACAAATTACGAAGATATGAATTTTCAAAAATCGAAATTTTGTATGAAAACCTTTGTTGGAGGCAAGAGTTGCCTACCAGCGTAAATTTCCAAGGGTTTTCATATAAAAGTTCGATTTTTGAAAATTCATATCTTCGTAATTTGTGGAGTGATCTTTTCCAAACTTCACATTTTTACTAATTTCAACGAGCTCTTTCCAGCTATGATATTCATTTTTTGTCCTATGAGTTTTGAAATTACATGATAAACCCTCATTGCCACTACAGACAAAACACTCGCTACCATATGTGGTCGTTACTTACGTTTCCTTGATTGTGTCGCTGCAGTAGTAATAGTCCAGCCGTTTTGTACAAGGACACTCGCAGAAGGTAGCATTCGAAGCAGCGTTGCAAGACTGGCCACAAGAGCACGAGGCGCTGTCGTAGCATTTAGAGTAGGCATTAGCGAACGCTGCCACCACGAAGATGTTAGTCTTAGGGAGGCGTGTGATTGCAAACGTGTCACATCGTCCTTGCTTTTCTTTCAAGTTTTGAATGATATCACCTCCTAAATCAAGCTGTGGAAGAAAATTCATAGCAGTTGGTTCACATGTATGGGGAGAAGAGAATATTGTTGCCAAATAAGGAATGTTGTTACCAAATAAGGAATGTTACCAAATAAGGAATGTTGTTACCAAATAAGGAATGTTGTTACCAAATACGGAATGTTGTAACCAAATAAGGAATGTTGTTACCAAATAAGGAATGTTGTTACCAAAAAAGGAATGTTGTTACCAAATAAGGAATGTTGTTACCAAATACGGAATGTTACCAAATAAGGAATATTGTTACCAAATAAGGAATGTTGTTACCAAATAAGGAATGTTGTTACCAAATACGGAATGTTGTAACCAAATAAGGAATGACAAAACTTTTTGTATCTTCAACCTGAGTTTTATTACAAAACTGCCAAGCTTTCGGGCTAAGCGCCCATCTTCAGGGCTAAATGCATAAAATCTAATTACAACGGCTATAAGTATACGAACACAAACAAACGCCACCAAACAAACAAGCTCGTGCGCAACAAACTGAACAGTCTCGCGCAAAGCAAACAAAATCAAACAACGCCAGATAGAAAGAATGAAAAAGGTGCGCGAGGAATAGAAAATGAAGTATTAACGTAAGAATTGAAAATAATAAATAGAAAGGTAGCCAAAAAACGAAACCAGTGCGCGATGAACTATAAAAACAGAATAAAATTGAGTAAACGAATGATTGAATAAAAGAATGAAATAGTTTTGCCAAGTTTCCGTTCAGCGTAAATAACTTTCTAGCCATTTGAAAAAACGATTTACCACATTCTTGATAAACTAAATCTAATGTTGGTTTGTAGGTTGGAATGTTGTTACCAAATAAGGAATGTTGTTACCAAAAAAGGAATGTTACCAAATAAGGAATGTTGTTACCAAATACGGAATGTTACCAAATAAGGAATATTGTTACCAAATAAGGAATGTTGTTACCCAAATAAGGAATGTTGTTACCAAATACGGAATGTTGTAACCAAATAAGGAATGTTGTTACCAAATAAGGAATGTTGTTACCAAAAAAGGAATATTGTTACCAAATAAGGAATGTTGTTACCAAATACGGAATGTTACCAAATAAGGAATATTGTTACCAAATAAGGAATGTTGTTACCCGAATAAGGAATATTGTTACCAAATACGGAATATTGTAACCAAATAAGGAATATTGCTACCAAATAAGGAATATTGCTACCAAATAAGGAATAATCTTACCAAATAAGGAATGTTGTTACCAAATAAGGAATAATCTTACCAAATAAGGAATATTGCTACCAAATAAGGAATAATCTTACCAAATAAGGAATGTTGTTACCAAAGTAGGAATTAATCTTGGTATTAAAGCCTACCTCGTAAAACAACTGTAGTTTTCTATCCGAGAAATTCTGACACTCCATCTTCTTCATCGCACCTACATTGATAAGGTAGCTTGCAATATGTCCGTGGATCTCGGTGATGTGTTTGCTCTTCACTATGGCAACGTCGTCATAAACATTCCGCTGGACAAACCGAGGATGAAATACAACATATCCAGCGGTATCTACCAAAAAGCACGTGGTTGTCTTGGTATCCTTGCAACGAAACCCAAGCTCGTTTTTAACGAGGATGTCTAAATACGAGATTGTTAAATCAGCAGCAACCACACCAAACAGCGTTTTGTCGTTAGGGTTTTGCGTTGCCATGGTGATGGAGTGACTGATTGTGATGATGAGTCCTGCTCCTAGAGGATCACGGTAAGGAGTGGTGAACATCAACTGGTTCGGGTACGTTTTGGCCTTCAAGTACCTGAAAAGACCCAAGAATTTTAATTATCCCTCCTCACAACTTGGCGCGTTGCAGTACTTTTTTTTGGTAAACGCTAGTAAGACAATGGTTAAAGTTCATACATGTCATTATCTGCCTCTGTACACATTGCCTGTCAAAAGCTAAGTATATGAAAGCGTTCTATAAAGACAAACAGTGCCCTTCATGTGATACTACACGCACCCAGAGATCGAGTATTCTTTGGAAAAGACGCAATAGACCTTTACCACATTCACTTCGATGACCACGAACAATGGCTTCAGGTCGAGATTGGGGTTGACAAAATACAATAAATGTATGGAAATGTCTACCTCAGCCCTCGACCTGGTGCTATTGTTAGTGGGCATTGGAGCAGAATACAGTAAATGTATGGCAATGTCTACCCCAGTCTCAACCTGGTGCTATTGTTCGTGGGCATTGGAGCAGAATACAGTAAATGTATGGCAATGTCTACCCCAGTCTCAACCTGGTGCTATTGTTGGTGGGCATTGGAGCAGAATACAGTAAATGTATGGTAATGTCTACCCCAGTCTCAACCTGGTGCTATTGTTCGTGGGCATTGGAGCAGAATACAGTAAATGTATGGCAATGTCTACCCCAGTCTCAACCTGGTGTTATTGTTCGTGGGCATTGGAGCAGAATACAGTAAATGTATGGCAATGTCTACCCCAGTCTCAACCTGGTGCTATTGTTGGTGGGCATTGGAGCAGAATACAGTAAATGTATGGTAATGTCTACCCCAGTCTCAACCTGGTGCTATTGTTGGTGGGCATTGGAGCAGAATACAGTAAATGTATGGTAATGTCTACCACAGTCTCAACCTGGTGTTATTGTTCGTGGGCATTGGAGCAGGAATACAGTAAATGTATGGTAATGTCTACCCCAGTCTCAACCTGGTGCTATTGTTGGTGGGCATTGGAGCAGAATACAGTAAATGTATGGTAATGTCTACCACAGTCTCAACCTGGTGTTATTGTTCGTGGGCATTGGAGCAGAATGCGGGAAAGCTCTCAAAATGTCTCCTATAATTGAAAGCCAAGCAATATGTATTCTTACCAATGTCGGTTTGAATGGTCATACGTCGAGGGCAGCGGTTGCCCTGGAAAGAACCTCAGGACGCCATTAAATGTCCCAAAAAATCTTCTTGGAATTTGAGTAAAGTATTCCTCATAACCTGTGTGAATCCAAAGTTTGTCCAGGAAGCCTGCCATCCTTGCCGTCCCTGCGATTCCACTTTGAAACATGTTTGGTCCTTTGCCGTGATTGATGTAATTCAAGTATTGCGTAATATTAGCTGGGTTTTCGTCCACGTCCAGGTATTCTGAAGGCGTACGGAATGCTTTGGCACTGAATTGCACCACTGATTTGCCTGCAAATGATATATGCATTAGCAAATAGTAACCAGAGAATAATTAATGCATCCAAGGCCGAGCAGTTGTCAAAGCACTGCAGACAGGTGGAAATTAAAATGCACGCTCTACAAGCCTTGGAAATTCTTTGGGAATTCATTGGATTTTCCAACTAAGAGCACGCGTTTTTCCAGTGATAATTCCAACTGACAAGTACTAGTAGTGCTGTACATGTGGAAAATTCCTTTAAAAATAATACTGAGATGTCAAAACATTGATCCAGAACAGGCTCGATCTAAAACATCTTCAGCCGATTTCAGATTTTTCGTCGTTTCTGGGACGCGCCGTGCTGGGATTTTCTAGAGCACTAGCATTACGGATCCATCTCATCCAAGGCAACAAACACCTTGAGTTGATAGAACGTATGATGTACCTTGATAAGACACTGAGTCTGCGTAGTAACATATTTGCCCACGTGGGACAAGATCCATTCTGTGATAGCTTACTTGACCAGCTGAAAAGCAACAGAAAAGTTACTGAATTAATGAATTCACAAAATTATGGAAAAGTGGGAATTAATGTGCCTGTTTCTTGAAGTTTCCACACCAGTGGGTATTTCATGGAAACACAGCCCAAGTAGTTTTCCAAGAGCCCCCCTACCTCCCCCCCCCGGGTTCTCTCCTACCTCCCCCCCCCCCCCCCCCCCCCCCCGGGGGGTTCTCTCTTTCTCCAAGTGGTAGGGGTGATCGGCGGTCCTTTTAGGGTTGAAAATATTTCCTGTGTGGACCTTTTATAATTAGGGGTTCCACCCCTACCACTTGGATAAAGGGAGTAACCCCCCCCTCCTCCCCCCTCCCCGGGCCAAGAGCCTTGTTCCCTAATTGTTACGAGCCAGTTGTGTTTTATCAGTTTAAATTTCCCAAATTTTGGACAAACATCTTTTACTCTGTATTTGTTACAGTGACATTGGCAATTTTTTATTTGGCACGTTTAGAATAAGCGACTGTTGCTGCAGTACAAATCAATAATATTATTATCACTAAGATACCTTGGAAATTTCAAGGACCTTAGCTCACACAGAAGAGAAAAAAAAAAAAAAGAAAAGAAAAAAGCTCAGTTACGCAGAAGAGATTGTAATTCTTTCAGTCTTACCGTTAGTATCTTTAATGTTCATTTCGACATCATCTTCAGCCAACACCACACAAACTACGTAATCCAGAACCTTGCTACAATAGTAGTGAGAATTGATTGTTATTTCTACAACACCTTCACCCATAGCTCCTCCACGAGACGATGAGCATCGCTGCGCAGGTATCATAACGTCATGGACACCACTGTCACTGTTAAAACAATCATGATTCGGATATTAATCATGCATTAACATCTACGCCTTGACATTAGAAGGGCAGCTTTCACTTGACACCACATGTACCTCATCATCATCATCATCATCATCATCATCATCATTTATACATCTACAAATGTACGCCTTGACATTATAATTAAAGCCTCCACCTGTCACCATCACCTCATCATCATCATCGTCTTCATCATCATCATCATCGTGGTCATCATCATCATCATTTACATCTGCCTTGACATCTACGCCTCCACTTGCCACCACCACCACCTCATCA
Organism: Actinostola sp. cb2023; assembly: GCA_033675265.1. Taxonomy (NCBI): domain Eukaryota; kingdom Metazoa; phylum Cnidaria; class Anthozoa; order Actiniaria; family Actinostolidae; genus Actinostola; species Actinostola sp. cb2023. The sequence continues at coordinate 249,858 of JAUJYZ010000987.1, read as the reverse complement.
TCATCATCATCATCATCGTATCGTCATCATATGGTCATAACCAGCACCATCATTAACATCTATACGCCTTGACATTAGAAGGACAACCTTCACTTGCCATCACAAAATAAATCCTGTTACAGTCATTTACACTTCTTTAGAACGAACAATCACAGATTGTGAGAAATGATGACAATGAAAACCTTTACTTACCGTACGCTCATCATTTGTTCAAATAACTTCTCAAAACCATTTGCACGTTCCAGCGACAGTATGTGAATAAGGCTGGGATCTTTGGTGACTGTTTCCGGGGCAGGCATGAGAGGATGACTGAGGACATTGCCGTTCTGATGTGCAATAAATGCGTATGAGTTGGGTCCTGCTTGGTTGAAATACTGAATCTCAGACAGGAGGTCAGGCATTGTGATGTCGATACCTGCCACCCCCTTTAATAATCCATCTCGAGTACATGGCATGGCTACTGTGATTAGAACTCCTGGGAAATAATGTGATTAAGAATTAATTGTGGAAATAATGCTGGTGATGATGATGATTATTGAATGAATGAATGAATGAATAGACTTTCTTTAATGAGGGTAGCACGTGACAGTTTGTATAAACTGATGACCCTGTGGCCCTCTATGATGATGATGATGATGGTGGAAACAAAAGAAAGAAGCTTAGTCAACAAAATAGAGTCGTTTTCCTATGAGTGGGAAACCTACGGCACGGAGTCACGGTACGGAATCGAAGACATTGTCAGCCAATCACAGCGCGCAAAATCATCGCTCAACCAATCAGAATGCTTGGATACGGCACGATCATGGCGCAATACCGTCACTGCACGAACCGTACCATAACTACTTCCCACTCATACGAAAACCACTCTAATGATAACAATATCGTTTCAGCACTCACCCAGTCCCCACGCGTCAACATATGGCGGCGAGACAGTATAAGCCATGTTGGCATGGGCCTGGTGCACGTGTTTGTAATATGACGTCAGTTGTGCTTGAATATCAGCCACATTCTCTACATGGTTGTCAATGGTTCCCTATCAAAAGCAAAAACGCTAAAGCTCACGAAAACTACATGTTGATGATGTGATGCACTCGCGCGCATGCTCGAGGGAAACAGAGAACAAATCGTAGGATGTGCGCGGGCGCGAGCAATTGGCCATTACAAAAAAGAGCAGGGAACTGGGACCAAGTCCGTAAAACTAATTCAATAAGAAACTAGCAAAAGTGGGCATCATTTTCTGACAGAGCAGATCAAACTTAGCTAATCTGGAAAGTTTGGTGAACTTTGGCTTAATATTGACGATGCTAGAGGGCACCAAAGATGTACATTTCCCATACAAACTCTGTATTTTTTTACGTTATCTACCCAAACTTGAAAGAGGGAACCGTGAACGAAAATGCTGTAGGTATACGTAGGATCTGTAAAAGATCTAATCAGCTATACATATGGCAAACATTGGCTCTCTGAGTTGGTGTTTGTTGCTCTCGCTACACCGTACTGATGAGTTCCAAAAGAACGAAACAGCTGTCTACGGTTGCCGATCCTGGCTCTCTCTTGCTCTATCATGTTGGTGTTGTGTTAAGCTTTTTATTTCTACGTAGTATCAGCCTTTCTTGAATTTCATGTTTGCCATATGTATAGCTGATTAGATCTTTTACAGATCCTACGTATACCTACAGCATTTTCGTTCACGGTTCCCTCTTTCAAGTTTATATTTTCATGTTTTGGACCGTAGATCTTCTTAGATCCGTTATGCTGTAATTCTTTAGCATAGTTTGTCTATGCAATCCGTGTAGGATTGGTTTTGTCCATCCACACCTAGGTTAAACACAACACCAACATGATATTTTGGATTCTTGGCCTTTGGACCATATTACCGCACGTGTTGTGGTGTGAGCCAATGGGCAGGTTTCTAAATTTGAGCTGGTTGAGTTTCAGAGTCGACACGCAAGTAGCATACATTGGCTCTCTGAGTTGGTGTTTGTTGCTCTCGCTACACCGTACTGATGAGTTCCAAAAGAACGAAACAGCTGTCTACGGTTGCCGATCCTGGCTCTCTCTTGCTCTATCATGTTGGTGTTGTGTTAAGCTTTTTATTTCTACGTAGTATCAGCCTTTCTTGAATTTCATATCTACCCAAACCATACATTCACTGTAAAATCTCAAAATTTCAAAAGTTTATAATTCCGACAGAATTCACTCAAATCACATCAAACTTTGCACATATGACAATTTCAACATGTTGTTTCATGTCATAAACTTAATTTCGTAATTACATTAATTCTAATAAACTCGTTCCCAGTCCCCTGCTCTTTTTTGTAATGGCCAATTGCATGCATTATATTTCAGTATATGCATTGAAGATCCCAATTAGTATACTGAGTAGTTTACTTGAAAATGTACCATCTGCATAGACTAACAAGATTAGAAAGATTCACAGGGTTATCCTCTAGTTTTTGCGGCACGCAGGCTACATTCCAGCCAGGACGAACGTAGCAATTAAACAATTAAAATAAATGTAAGTCATATAAGTCCCATGAACACTTGGCCATACAAATGTGAAAGTCCTGCCTGGCGTTCCTGCAATTCATTGACATTGCTGCCAAACTACTCACCGTTTCTTTGGACAACCGTTTCAGAAACTTCTTCATTTTGATATTGCTACCAATACCGTACGTGAGAACGGCTAATTTCCTCCTAGCCTGCTTCCAAAGAGACTTGTGTTTTCTTAGTGATTGGATGACAGTGTTTTTGATGTCACTCGGTGGACCGTCCGTGAGAAAGAGTATGACTGATTGAAGCCGCAAGCTTGCTTTTGTGAACGCAGAGTTTTCAAGGAGTCTGAAGGCAGCCTCGAAGCCTTTTCTGTAGTGTGTTCCTCCTAGGTGATACCAAAAAACATCATTTGAGATGAAAACGAACTTCCAATCGTTTATTTTAATACAAACTAGTGCTAAAGTAAATCAGTTGATAGCAATTATATAACTTGTTTCAAAACAAATTTGTCCACCTCCCGCGCCTGTAGCCCGCCCAACGTGCCTTAAGAGGCGGCTGTTTCCTAACTGCTAGCTCGATTGCAATTAATTTAAAACACGTTTAGCTACATTGCAACAACGATTCTAGTGTATACCCCTCACTGAAAAGTGTTTCAATATTTGGACCATGGGCTAGTGGACGGCCTTACTGATTGAACCCTTTTTTCAATTAATTCTTGGATCTGGTCATAACTTGTACATGTACCTCTAGCTTTAGCTCCATTGATGAATTTCTTTAGATGGTTGACATTGAATGTGCTTGCAGATGCTAGGCCCTCGCTGTAACACGTACCGTTATTTCCTGGTAAAAGTACCTTTGTGCTGAACAACACCACGCCGACCTAATGGTAACAGATGCATGGTTAATTAGCCATATTAGCCAACTAGTTGATTGTATTAACAAGCGTGTTTCGTATTCCACGAGTTACATGGACGTGTAATCCACGAGTTACAACCGCTTGGCCAACTAGTTGATCGTGGCTCGTAATCCACGAGTTACATGGACCAGTGTAATCCACGAGTTACATGGACGTGTAATCCACGAGTTACATGGACCAGTGTAATCCACGAGTTACATGGACCAGTGTAATCCACGAGTTACATGGACGTGTAATCCACGAGTTACATGGACCAGTGTAATCCACGAGTTACATGGACGTGTAATCCATAAGTTACAACCGCTTGGCCAACTAGTTGATCGTGGCTCGTAATCCACGAGTTACATGGACGTGTAATCCACGAGTTACATGGACGTGTAATCCACGAGTTACATGGACGTGTAATCCACGAGTTACATGGACGTGTAATCCACGAGTTACATGGACGTGTAATCCACGAGTTACATGGACGTGTAATCCACGAGTTACATGGACGTGTAATCCACGAGTTACATGGACGTGTAATCCACGAGTTACATGGACGTGTAATCCACGAGTTACATGGACCAGTGTAATCCACGAGTTACATGGACGTGTAATCCACGAGTTACATGGACCAGTGTAATCCACGAGTTACATGAACGTGTAATCCACGAGTTACATGGACGTGTAATCCACGAGTTACATGGACGTGTAATCCACGAGTTACATGGACCAGTGTAATCCACGAGTTACATGGACGTGTAATCCACGAGTTACAACCGCTTGGCCAACTAGTTGATCGTGGCTCGTAATCCACGAGTTACATGAATTGGTTGTAGAGGCTTGGTTACCTGATCCTTCCGTAACAGAGTATTCAACACTGAGTTCACTGCTGCCTTGGCAACGGCAAGTATTGTGGACGTTTTGGTTGCTATGGTTACTGGTGCAGCCATCGAAGTACTGGTATCAAGGACTATGACGATATTCTTCCCGACCGGGCTTGCTGTGTTGACATACCAAGGCCTTATACGGTTGTCATATTTACCACAATCCTTCACGGGGCTTGATGGGAAAATAGTCGTTACGCCTTCCGCTGACCCAAAGTACTGCCATTTCAAACGATGATTCTGGTGACAAAATGACAGAAGACTTGCGCTAAAGCTAATATTTGCGATAATTGGCATAACTGCTTTGAAAAGACAACTGGTCAGCAGTTTCTCTCATGCGCAAGAAATTCCCAAAGCTAACAACACCCGCAATAAACAACGTAGAAATGTTCGAACAATTACATTACCTTTTTCAAGTTCTTGTACATTGTTTCCATCACATTATCTCCCAGGCCTCTCGCATCTTCGTCTGACCGTTTAGACCTCATTCACAAAAGTGACCTGGATCGATCTTGGTCTTGAATCGAGGATTATACTTCACGGTTGATGGTGGGAGCTTACAGCATTTCAGTTGCTTAACTTTGAATTGGATACAACAACAAATGATTCATATAAGTAGATGGCATCGATGGCCAACACAAGACACCTTCGCTTTGGGCTTCCTGTGGTGGCAGTCGCATAGAATTATGGATCTAGCTTGTCTTTGTCTTCTCATCCGGCCAATATTCAACTAGGACGGATCAGTTCAAGAACTCATTTTTCGTCCGTACAATCCCTGAATAGTACTCTCTCTCCCAAGACTGATGGTCACGGACACAAATCTTGACTCAAGAGCAAACTGATCTTTGCCTTTTTTGAACATACACCTACCTCCCCTCCGACCCTGAACACAACCTCCCCCCCCAACCACACAGACGCACACCCCCGCCCCCACACTGTGGTACAGATTATTGCCGCAGTAACCATAGAGATAGGATGTACTATAGTGGTATACTTACCGGATTTCCTGGCGTAATCTTCTTCAACGCCTTTCTTTAGTTCTTGTAAAGCTGTAATTCTGTCAGCAAATCGTTTACGTATCACTGTAGATAACTTCTTGATGAGTTTGTTTCCATCGAAGAGCTGCGCGACTGTGACTTTGTTGTTGACCTCTTTCTGAATGAAAACGTACGGTATTTGGATGGAAAGGAAATATTTCATATATGTACATTCAATTTTTAATACAATCAGTTTTCTTTGTCGTATCAAAACCATTTCAGGAAAAAAAAACAAACATTTCAGACACGTCGGTGTTTTCAGGCTTGAACTGATTTGCATTTTTGGCGCGAATATATCATATATATATATTATTTTTTTTTTAAACATTTTTTTTGGCGCGAATAAGTTGTCGAATTTGGTACTAGAGCTGTGATTGGCTAAACCGTTGGAATGGAATGCTCGGCAAATGTTCAAGTTTTCATTTAACTCGCCCAAGTTTCTCTCTCCCTCACAATAAAGTCACGTGATTCACTATGTATTCAATTTCCTCACGTGGAATTTCAATTTGAGATGCAAAAGAACACGGCATTGTGAGAAATGAATGTAATGGCGCTGGTATCAACTCGCAGTTCCGCGCGCACAAATTGAAAACATGAATCACGTGACTTTATTGTAGTATTGTAGTCTTTCCATCTGGACAACCTTTTTGAGAATGACTGTATCTTCTATGAAGGATTTAGTGACACAATGAAGGTGGCAACTATGGCCAGTTCTACACAGTAATTTACAAGTATCAGATAAACGACATTTACATACTTGGATTTGTTCGACGCCAAGACAATTCATTCGCAGCTCGCTGACTTTTCTTCCAAATCTTCCAATAAAATAGCTCGCTTTGTTTCTACGGCTGCTTGCAACAGCATAGAAAAGCAGCAAATTACAAAACAAGAGGGTAATGATCTTATTCCTTCTCGGCCAAACCATTGTCTTTGGCGAGCTTTTATCCTTGAAACAGGCGCGCCATTTTGGAAGGCAGCTGGCAATATAATTGCGCGAGCGATTATGACGTAGTTTGTTGTATGACGTTGCTTCCGGTCATGCGCAAGGATTCTTTAAAATTATAAAAGACTTCAACGGTGGACTTTCTTTTATTTTCATATTTTAATTTACAGTGTGCACAATGCTCTATGCTAAAAGCTATTACTATCGTCCTCAAAGAATAGAACGAAAATGACGCGGCGGCCATGTTGGATGACGTTAGCAAACATGCCTTTTTTTTTCTCCGTCCAATAAGGCCGCTATCCTTGTATCTTCTTTCTCCAACCGTCAGATGTACACAGAAGTTGCACTAGCTGTCGCTCTAGCTTGTCTTTGATTATCTCTACAGCGGATATTTTACACCGTCTTTCTGAACCAGTAACACAGCTGACAAGATTAACTCTTCCTTCCGCATGAATTGCAGCAGTTGTTAACCATCCATACTCGGTTTTTAGTACATTCGCCTTTCTTTGCCCAGTTTGAACACTTGTCATCTTTATCGTTACATGGACGCTCTGTGAACAAACGATATCAAGTATATGATTAACATCATGCAACAGTATGCGAGTCATGCGGACGTCCGGCAGTAAATGCGTCGTTTGTCAAGGAGTACTGACAGCGGCGCCTAAATAACTCGATCGCGAAATCATTTCTCGTAAAAGCATGCGCAACATTGTCTCCTACTTTGTGATAAGGAATTAGGATGTCTTTGAGGGTTTCTTAAATGACTAAACCATATATTGAACATGGGTAGAAGTGGCTTACCGTATCCAGTTTTTTGGCATGATTTGCAACAGTTCTTCTTCATCCAACCCGCGGAGTTTTTCGTGCATTCACCTTTCTTTGCCCAGTTTGGACATTTCTTTTTGTCTTTATCAGGACAAGCCTTGGCTGTGCACGATAAACAAACAATAATTGAGAGATAGGTTGATCGTGATAGCATATATTTAGAGTAACAATAATTATGATGGCTATCATATCGATGATGATCATATCGAAGAAGATGATGCGTGACGATGATGATAAGAAATTATCGATGAAGTCGATGGTGTCGAAGAAACTGAACTACATAGAAAATGATGATGACGATAATAATCGTGGTGATTGTTGGGATGGTGGCGATGATCGTAGTGGTTGATGGGATAAAAATAATGATTATGATAATGATGACGACGATGTAGATGATGATGATCGTGGTCAGTTATTGTGATGATGATGATAATCATGGTGGTTAGTGCTGATGACAGTTGTTGATGATGATGATGATGATGATGATAATCGTGGTGGTTAGTGTTGATGACAGTTGTTGATGATGATGATGATAATTCTTACCTAATCTACAAGACACACAGCAATGTTTCGTCATCCAACCAGGATTCTTCTCGCATTCATCCTTGTCAGCCCAGCGAGGACAGTTCTTCTTGTATTGATCTGAATCTTTGCACTTTGCACAGCTTTAAAGAAATACAAATATTTAAACACTGTCAAAAATATTGGTTGGTTGATTTTGGCCAAATATGGTCACTTTACTTCCTGCCATAGTAACGGGAAGCGTTCTGTTCTTTTTTTTTTGGGGGGGCGGGGGGCGGTTGTTTTTCTTTGGGGATGGGGGTTCTGTTTTCTTTGGGGGGGGGGGGGGGGGGGGGTGCTGGTGGGGAATTCCGTAAACAACATGGAGCAGTTAGCCTATAAGAATACAATCATATAGATGGACTGAGTTCATACGTTGACAGATGCAGCTTTTCCTGCAGAATTTCTTCATGTACTTTGGTCTTTTTGAACATTCTCCTTCGTAAGCCCATTGTTGACACTTGAGGTTGATGTCGATACATGGAGGAACAGTTGGCTTGACTGCAAAGAAACAACTTATTCATCTTTAGCTGATTTGTTAGAGCAGGTTTGTGTAGGACGAAGATAGAACTAAAGGGGGGGAGGGGGAGAGGGGGAGAGGGGGCCAACAGCTCCTAACATCGTTGGAGCCAACGTGTTGGGGGCGTTTGCACACCACCACCAACAACTACCAACAATGTACAGTGATGTTGTAAATGTTATTCACGGTCAGCGGTAGACTTACCAGTAGGCGTATTGGGACAGTGTCTGCTTTCGTAGATGTCGTCTAGAGCGATGGTGCCTTGTTTATCGCTACCAGTACCAGATGCTTCAAAAGATATCTGTATAGTCATCAAACAAATATAGGCACTTAAGAGAGGGGAGGGGTACTTTTCTACTTTAATTTGCAGACGTCCTTGGGGTGCGCGGTCCTAAACGGGATTTTTTTGGGCCGCCCCCTAAGGACGTTTGTAAAGGAGGCTAGGGGGAAGTGGGGGGAGGGGGGCGCTCCTTGTACCTCAAAGTTTTTGTCTTTCACATTAATGAACGCTTCACCAAGGTGCCACTCCCTGCCCTTCGATCCTCTAGCAGTAAAGACCGTCCATGATCTCTTGTCATTCCTCATTGTAATGCGTACAACTACTGAGAGAGTTCCAACCGACGGCCCGTCCATAGAGTAGTAGAAAGTAAGGCAGAATGGTTTTCCCCATCCAAATCTATTGACAAGGTTTACTTTTTTTCCTCTGTACGTTGCACTGGTAGACGTTGGGAAGTAAAGCCATTTTCCTGTTTAAAGAAGAGTGCATATCAAGTAGAAACTGAAGTTTCCAACATACAGTCGGACCCCTATTAAGCGACCACCCCTATTAAGCGGCCACCCCTTATTAAGCGGCCACCCCCTATTAAGCGGCCACCCCTTATTAAGTGGCCACCCCCTATTAAGCGGCCACCGTACCCCTTATTAAGCGGCCAGTTATCACTGATTACAAAGTACTGAAACTATTGTTAGCAGCGGTACAGTAAATGCTCTATTTCATTAGCGCCGGATTTCAAATAAGCGCGCCTATAATCAGGGCCCGCGGAAGGGGAGGGCTGGGTAGGCTATAGTCCCACCACATTTTTGCCCACAGGTACTAAAAAGTTTTAAGGAAATTTTAAAAATGGTGACCCTTGTACGGATCGGAAGAAAAAGTTTAGCTCCACCACTAGCTCCGCGGCCAGGTCCTGCAGTATAGCGCCTCCTCCCTAATAAGAACCCCCTAAAGCCCTCAAATTCAAAAAGTGCACTGGTTTGGTACGGGATCGAGTATTGACATCAAGACCGTGAGAATCCAACCTTTTCCACTTGTATGGTCGCCTTTAGGGCCAGGATTACGCCATAAATCTTCTACCCTCCACTTCATGTAACCAGTTCCTTTTGTTTTCCATGACCCGGTGTTACCATCGAACTGTGTCTCGTAATACCCTGACCACATGACATGGAATTGTGGAAAAGAAAAGAGAAAAGCTATTAGAAAAATGGAAAAAGAAAGAGAAAAGAAAGCATTGAGGAAGGAAGAACGCAAATAATCAAAGACAGAAGGAAGAAAGGAAGCCGGGAAAGAAGCTAGCAATTACCAAGTTTACACTTCCCAGCACTGCATTTCCCATTTCCATCTTCACTTCCGGTACACTTTTTTCCTTTGCGCATTGGATAGGGGTTGTCACATTTACGTTTTCTTGATCTTGTTCCTTGTCCACAATTGGCATTGCATGAGCTCCACGGACCCCAGATAGACCATCCACCATGGATTGGACCTGGTACACAAATAAACATGGACTTTATTCATTCATTCTTTGTTACTTTACTCCTTTCTCTTTTCATTCTTTCCTTCCTACGCTGACGGAGAAAGTTGTCCTTCAGGCCCCGGTTGCACAAAAGTCGAATAGCGCTATTGGATAAGTCCTATCCAACGGATAAAATTTATTGGATAACTGCATCATTTTTATCCGTTGGATAAGACTTATCCGGTGGATAGCGCTATTCACCTTTCGTGCAAACGCAGTAGTATTGGTGAAGTAATTTAATATGAAAGTAATCCAAGTGGAGCCAATATCTGCTGTGAAAGTGTAAGATGAATTGGCCAAGCTTTCGCCAACACCGTCATCTTCAGAGACTAAATTAAATTCGGTGATGCCTGCAGCTGCGCCGACGTATACCAGGGAGTGTTGTTCGTGGCCGCTCATTTATAAACTTCTTTCTTTCTTTCCTTCTTTCTCGGCTTCCTTCCTAACTTCATTTCTTCATTCCTTTCTTTCTTACTTTCTTCCTTTCTTCCTTCCTTCCTTACACTGGAGCCCATTACCATTATTGGTTAGGGACTCCTGTGGTTCTTCTAAGACTATAATCTTACCACATTCACTAGGATCGCACTGTTTATATTCTACGTGAACACCATTAGACTCTGCGCCTGGGCACATCTTTTTCCTCCAATAATCGTTTGCCACGTTCATACAAAATCTTTGTCGAGCGCGCTTACAGTTCCAGTTACACGGCATCCATTTTGACCAACTGGAGAATCCTCGATAACTAGCTGTGAATAGAAAATAAATAGAACATTTGGAGCTCGAGGGAGCTGTAGCACTTGTGGGAGGTTGTGAAGAATGGGTGCATGCTGTGTCTGTAGTTTCACATCACAGCGGTGTATCATAGCAACGATGTTGCCATGACGACACATTGTATTCGTCATACCTGGATATTTGCTGCATTCATACAGAGCATTGATAGCAGTCTTGTCATAGGCACTGAACGAACTGCCAGACCTTCCCAGTTTGCCTTGCGGGTTGCCAATTATCTCAAGAGTGTTCCCGCCATTTCTTGTAAATGTCTTCTTCCCATAATGCATTATGCTCTCGTAGTCATACGGAAGACCAAGCGAGTCGACAGAGCCTATGTCGTGACGTTCAAAGTTGTACTCTTGGCCTAATAATGAATTGGAGAGTTAACTGTAAAACCCTGATATGAGCTGTTCGCCATTGCTTGATTACATGTATTAGCCATTAACAAAACGAGCAGGGGACTGGGAACGAGTTTATTATAATTAATGCAATTACGAAATTAAGTTCATGACATGAAACAGCATGTTAAAATTAGCATCTGTGCAAAGTTTGATGTGATTTGAGCGAATTCTGTCGGAATTATAAGCTTTTGAAATTGTGCTGTCCATCCAAAATTTTACAGTGAATGTATGGTTCGGATGGACAGCGTCAAAAATTTACAGAGTTTGTATGGGAAAATAGACATATTTGGTGCCCTCTAGCATCGTCAATATTAAGCCGAAGTTCACCAAACTTTCCAGACTAGCTAAGTTTGATCTGCTCTCTCAGAAAATGATGCCCATTTTTGCTAGTTTCTTATTGAATTAGTTTTACGGACTTGGTCCCAGTCCCCTGCTCGTTTTGTTAATGGCTAATTGTGGATGCACATTTGGAGATGATTATGTTGAGACGCGTTTCGAACACTTGCACGATTTATTTGATACTGATTGAACTCAAAACTAAAGGTTCCTAATAAGGTTCCTAATAAACTGAGTAAAATTAGATTCGTGGCCTAGCCAGCAAGATTCGAAGGCCGACGTGACGTCTGCCTTTTTCTGCCGCGCCCTCTCCTCTTATACCTACCGTGACGTCATAATGACGTTTTATAATCCACATGTACAATTTACAGTACTAGGTTATGGAAACACTGCATTGAACTTGTGGCTTCTTTCGTCCCTTGGTTTTCACTATCGACGAAGGCGAAAGCGCATGCGCAAGAAGTGTGATCATTTCGCTGTCTAAAATGGGCCTGATGTAACTGATAAGCCGGCACAAGCACAAGGACTAATATTGAATACAACCTCACCAGGATTGATATTTTTCCAGATAACTTTGACATATTTATTCCTGTCCGATCTTGCTTGTTCGTGCCAAAAACCTGTGTAAAAACAATAGAATGATTTATGCATGAATTAAGAGCGCAATGTTTGATTCAGTACAGATCATGAGTTTCATAGACTTTTACCACAATCCTTTGCGCGCATAAACCTCGTAGAAACTTTAGGCAGAGATCGAATTTTGAAAACGTCAAAATTTGCGGCAAGTGTGAAGCTGTTACCTGCTTTATTCACTCGTGTCAGAACGTCTAAGTGGTACTGATTACAGTTCGCAAATGATTACTGGGTAAAGTGTACAGGCGCCATCTTTGTCCGTTCACCAGTGGATAGGTATTCCACTGAAAACTTTAGTACATAATGCGTACAATAAAGCCGCGCGCATGACTTAATATGGTATATAATCATTGCATGGTTGCTATAGCGTTGCCAAGGTTACCTACCTATAGCGTGCGTCATTTCGTGGAGTATAGTTCCCACGTTAGCACAACCGTGGCCTAGGGAGAGGAGTTGCTGCTGCTTCCTGTATGATTTACCGATCTTGGAATGACAGCTGTACAGAAACACGATATGTGTTGTCAATAATGTTTGTAGTTCTGCGTATTTTGTGTATCACACAGGCACATTCTATACTGTAAGTTGCATGTCACACCTAGCTAGCGAGCATGTAAAGATTATAGTTTGAAGGGGAAAAAGCAACCCCCATCATCTACCCCTCTCTCCCTCTCTCTCTCCCTCTTTCTCTCCCTCTCTCTCTCCCTCTCTCTCTCCCTCCCTCTCTTCCTCTCTCCCTTCCAATTCTACCCTTCCCTCTCTGTAGGAACCTGCCTACTCTTTGCTTGAGATTAATATGATCGATCGCTCATTTATAGCGATATTTCATTTCATTTCAATTTGAAGCAATAAATCGATTATGTTTATTCAATTTGAAGCCAAAAGACAACACACGAAACCGCGACGTAATGTTACCTCTCCGTCATAACGGAAAGACGATATCGGCAATGTACTCACCCATCTCGTCTATCCATGTAGATGTAGTTAGCGTTCGACCGATGACTCGTCATTTCGTAGAACTTCAAACACGTGTCACGTTCAAAAATCCTCACGGCCTGCTTGATGAGGTGACGTTTACTTCCTAGTGAACGTAAATTGGGGGTAATATACACTGAATTAATTAAGGCCGTTGCTACTGAATATTACATTTTATTATCTTGATGTTGGTGGTGGTGGTGATGAAAAGAGGCCGAGTGATTATAAAGGCCGGTGCAAACGCTCCCAACATTGTTGGACCCAACAATTAGTTGAGTGTCCTTGAAGCACAGGTAGCCCAACATGTTGAGACTGCATTTGAACACTCTGTTACATTGGGTAGCTTTGGATGTTGGTGTCCTTGAAGCACAGGTAGCCCAACATGTTGAGACTGCATTTGAACACTCTGTTACATTGGGTAGCTTTGGATGTTGGTGTCCTTGAAGCACAGGTAGCCCAATGATGTTGGACCCGTTTCCACACTATCTTCACCACTGAACTTCATGCCAACAATGTTGGATGTTGTCAGGAGAGCGCCTGATGTTAATGTTGGGAACGTTTGAAGCGTAGCTTAAAACAAAGCGATCGACTACATTTATCATCCCATTGCATTGCTGTAATTGTCATGTCAAGATCATTTACTTACTCAGCGAGGGAGCGATGATATAAGGAATTAAGCGGTCGTGCCAAAGGCTTGAACGACTTTGTCGACCTGCTGTTCTTTTCTGTAGAGTCCCTGACTTCTGTATCATGTCAACTTGTTCCAGGGTTAAGTCAATGTCTCCTTCGAACAGTTGAACGCCTTGTTCTATTGAGTACAGAAAGTAGAAGTGTTGTTGTGCAAAGTTTGATAAAAACACAACAACTACCATCATTGTGACCATGAGGTCTCCAAACATGTATTACAACCAGTCCAATGGATCTAGTTAGTCCGGCAATCGTGAGCGCTGGAACCACCTAAGCTCATTCTCCATATCCGTCATCAGCAACATCATTATCATCATCACCATCGCCGTCATCATTATCACATCAGCATATCCATCAGCATCACCATCTGGCATCACCGCCATCTTCACCTGCAACTCCACTACCTCCAAAACTGTCCTCCTCGTTATCATCACCAGTATCATGATCGCCATCATCATAATTATCACATGCATCAGCAGTATCCATCACCATCATCACCAGTTCACCTGCAACTCCACTATACTTCCAAAACGTACCTCCTCGATCGTTATTATCACCATCATTATCGATATCACTACCATCATCATCATCATCATCATCATCATCATCATCAACACCAACACCAACATCATCACCATCATGACTACTACCACGGACATTAATGACCCATCATAATATCTTCCTTTCTTCATTACCTAAGTTGGTCTCTACAATGTCCTCTTCGACATCGATAGCCGGTTTAGCCTGGTCTTGTTCTTGATACTTTCTGTGCGCGTCATTGACAGCCAAAATACGAGAGTGGATGTCATCGTCTTCGATATCTTCAAATATCAATAATTACTGGGTTATCATGGGATCTTATTAGGATCTCTTTTACAGTCTCTCCCGGTCAATACACCGACAGGAAGACCAGAGAGCCTAACCGTCACCTCCCCACAACGACCACCTCGCTGTAACGGCCAGGGTTTTTTGTTCCTGCCACCAGCCAGATTATTATTGAAACCTCTCCACTCCGACCACCTCTACACAACGACCACCTCTATACACAACGGCCACAAAATGTTGCCCCAAGGTGGTCGGAGTGAAGAGGACATTCGTACCTGATAAAACCTCTTGACCATTCGCTGGAATTCGACATCATCCTGATACGAATGATCTACGAAATCAATAATAAAATATACGGTAAATACGGTAACATACCACAGGAATCCCATAATAAAAACGCCCGAATCTACATTTAAACGATCGTTGAAATCACTAAGTCCCCTACAGGACTCTCCACCCAACCAAACCCTTAGCTGATAAATCCAAACCAACCCGGCCCGTTATGCACCCGGCATTAATTTTAGTGTAGTCCGGAGTGTAGTGTAACTCATGCAGTACTTTATATATTGTTTTGTATGTTAATAAATTGAATTGAATTGAATTATTTAGTATTTTAATACTTTAAAAAACTGTTTCAAACATTTTTATACAAACATACTTTGCTACAAAAAGTAAAGTTTGCTTATAATGATTTCTAATGAGATTCCTGAAGCAATGATATCAGTACAGTGCATGACACTCAGTATATGAGCATATTCTGAACTATAGTTTAGAGATTTATAGATCAGATTCACAGGACAAACCTCTTGAGATTATTGACGCTTCAGCCACGAGAACAGAGACCAGTATTACAGCTATAACTGCTAACCAAGCCATTGTATACTGCATGAGCTTCTTGCTTCGGTACCAGACGAGTCAACACTGAAGTGTACCTCTAAAAACCGTTAGGATATTTGAGCTTTGGATTACCGTTGTTATACTGGTGATATTTGATCATTGGAGCGGGGAAAAATCAACAATGGCAAAGGATTAGAGATCGTTTGAAAACACGCAACATGTATGGCCGGGGATGGTATTGCATGCATGACGGTTGAAGTCCAATTTGATGCATCACTCTGTTCATTTACCAAGAGCATATAGTTTTGTTCTCCGCTTTGGCCTTCCGTGTCCACATGTGATCAACGATTCGAGAACGTTTTTTTATCGCCAAAGTGGAGCAGTCAGGACGAGTAAAAATATTCCGTGCTGTTTCGACCCGGGGGGGGGGGGGGGGGGGGGGTACTCCCCTATATACGCTATACGGGTATGTGTCGCGGGATAGGGTATGGTTTTTGAGCTCCCAGGTCTGGGGTAGGGTATCGTTTTTGCACTTTTAGTCTAGGATGTGGTACGTTTTGGTCTGGTATAGGGTATGGTTTCCGCAATAACGCCACTATCAGTCGCTATCAGTTTACATATCCCTTTAGCACGCTTTCAATCTGGGATAGGGTATACATTTTAAAGCTTTAGTCCGGGATAGGGTATACATTTTTAAGCTTTAGTCTGGGATAGGGTATGGAAAATCAAAATTTTAGGTCTGGGATAGGGTCAGGGTTTTGAGGTGTCCGCGGCACACCCCTACCCAAAAATACCCTTAGTGCCCCCCCCCCCCCCCCCCCCCCCCGGGTGTTTCGAGTCCCTTTTTGAAAATCTAACCGTGATTTAGTCCCAGGGGACATTGATTGATTGTTAGAAGTTTCAACTGAGTGGAGGTTTGATAGAAATTGAGGGAAAGTATATCAAGTATAAACCCTTTTAATAAATCCCACAATGCATGATTTTCCGCGCTTGACGTCAAACTTATTCTTTTGAATTCTATTTAAAATATACATACTGAAAACAATGAAGAAAAATGAATGGAATTCAAAATAATAAATTTGACGTCAAGCGCGGCAAAATCTAGCCTGCGAATACAGCCGCTTTTTGGCGCAGGCTAGGCAAAATCGTGCATGGTGGGATTTATTAAAAGGGTCTATAGGCTCGATTTCCAGCCGTTTTAGAGGTCCAGTTACGAAATCTTGTTGGGAGAAAAAACTATCTGACCCTGATAGAATTCGAACCCAGGACCCTCTACTCGGAGAGTGAAGGTTTTACGATTTCCTCAAACTTACAATCACTGGTGTGTGGGACCTAAAACACACCTTCAGAAATCTTTAGTATATCTCGCACTGAAAGCGGTTTTTGGTGTTTCTCGGGATCGAAAAGTTTTCGCCGGACTCGAGACTGAAATGCACGCCAGCTCATCAGACGTTATCCTGCGCTTGAACATACGGGAAGTATTGCACCCCATGACCACCCCCATTACTGCTTGCATGGCTCATCCCCGCATGGGCCGTTTTTCATGCATGCTGCGTCGGTCACATGTAGGGTGCTGGTATAGTCAGAAATAAGCACTAATTAACCAGTCATTGAACATCGAATCAAACTACTCAAGTTATACAAGTTATTGTACATTCAACTGCTGCTAGTATATTGTTTATTGCCAGTTTTGTACAAAGAAGTACTGCAGGATAAGTAGGTCTTGCTAGGTTTTCTGACGACTCATTTTTTCATCTAAAGATAAAACAACCTGGAAAAAAACACACTCCAGTTAATTAAACCAACGTAGTTTTCACTAGCCTGATTTTCAGACGGCTCGGGCCACTCATCAGCGGTTGACCCGTGCCAGCCGGTGAAAATAGCCTGATCAGTTTTCAGACGGCAACGCGAGCAAAGTGAGCTGACAATGCAGTGGTCAGCGGTTAATGCCATTAGGGCAGGTTTGTTGCAATGGTCGAGAACTCGCACGTGTGTGATGTTTTGGTTGTGTTTTCACTGTGTTTTCACTGTATTTTAGGCTGTTTTTGAAGGCTCAACCGGTAAGTTTACCTTTATACATGTCAAACAGGTGTATTTTAGTTTCGAGTACATCTACAGTTCACTTTGTAATTCGTTATTGTTATGATTTTCTTCTCAATTCTCGAATTTAATCAGTACACGTATGACTCTAGTTTGGCTATTTCATTTGTTTGTGTCCCTTTCACACAGTTTTATAGGGCCAGGCCTTCGTGTAGCTGCACAAAAGTCCTGGCTATTGTTCTATTGTCGTTCTATATATGTATTGTTTTTACATATAAAAAACAATAGCCAGGATAAGTTGTGCAGCTACATGAAGACCTTGCCAAGTTTAGACAATTACATCACAAACGCTGCAGAATCTTTGGTGCAAAGCTTAGACAGGCCTTGGTGTGACTGGGGCACAATTGTCCCCTTCACAGTTCCCTGCGCCATCTTGAAAGGTAGCTGTGCCTTTGCATCGAAGTGAGACCAACGGTGACCTTGCAATGATAGAGACATGTAAATAATTGTCCAAGGTGTTGAAAAAGGTCTCTATCATTGCAAGGTCACCGTTGGTCTCGCTTCGATGCAAGTGCACGGTTACCTTTCAAGGTGGCGCAGGGAACTGTGAAGGGGACTATTGCAAATGTATGAAGTATCGAGTTTGTGAATAAACTACATGTACATGCACTTACTCTCAGAATCCTGTCCAGGAAGCTGATCAAGGTACAGGACATGGGCTCAGGCATCGCTGGTTTACCAGGGTAGATCATGTGAGACTGATAAACATGGCTGGACATCTTGATGGGTATTGTATGGTCACCGTGTAGAGCATTGTAACTGGAACATGGCGGGCGTGGGTACTAAAAGATAGTGTAGATACCACTGGCTCAATTTAAATATTTTATTATAGGTACAATGTGGAATGAATACGGAAGCTCTGAAGAGATTGGTGTAGTATAATACTGGTGGGTGCACTGGGGTGGGGTCAGATGTGTGATTGGTACATTTGAGGGAAGCCGAAGTATGTACCATGGACACCATGGGTATCAGAGGTTAGGCTATACTCTACATGATTTAAAGAGTCTAAAAAGCATAGAGAGAGTAAAGGCTAACCTCTGGTTCCCAGGGTAGGGAGGGGCGAAGTCCAGCAGGCGAAAAAGATTGAGCCGGCGTCACTGATTCTACTTTGCGCTCTGCACTCTACACTCTGCTCTCTGCACTCTACACTCTGCTCTCTGCTCTCTCTCTGCTCTGCTCTCTGCTCTCTGCTCTCTGCTCTCTGCTCTCTGCTCTCTGCTCTCTGCTCTCTGCTCTCTCTGCTCTCTCTGCTCTCTGCTCTCTGCTCTCTGCTCTCTGCTCTCTGCTCTCTGCTCTCTGCTCTCTGCTCTCTGCCCCCTGCTCTCTGCTCCCTGCTCCCTGCCCCCTGCCTCCTGCCCCCCTGCTCTCTGCCCTCTGCTCTGCTGGGCATCAATATGATGACACTGACTTCATACATGCAACTTTATCTTACTTTTGCTTGATCTGAAGAAGAGGATTCAATTCCTGACATCGATCTTCCCAATAGTTCTTCTGCTTGTCTAAGCTTTTCCTCGAGGTTCTCAATTTTCCTACAAAACAAGTATACCATTTAACCTAGACGTAAACGCAACATAAACGCAACGTAAACGCAACGTAGACGCAACGTAAATGCAACGTAAACGCAACGTAAACGCAACGTAAACGCAACGTAAACAACGGAAAAACTATATGTATTCAATTTGTATTTTGAAACAAACCTCTCGGCTACTGCTCTTGCTGCTTCTGAGCTTTTAAGCCTGGCTTTCAGATAAGAAATCTAGAACAACGAGCAAACATACTATTACACTTGATTTGATGTCTCACCATCGACATACACCAAGACACAACATAATATAAACATTTCAATAATCAGTGTCAACCATTTCATAACATTTATGCAACATAAGTCGCTGAGTCAGGAGCTCTTTACGGCCCACCTAATAACTGACAACTGCATCAGTTATTTATATGACAGTTCCTGGGATAGATTTATAGAAATAAGTAGACAAACCTCTAGTGTAAATTCCAAGTTTTCGTTCAGCAGTTGTCCATTTTGCAGGTCTTGGCTGGAATTCGCTGCAGTGTTTTGCTGCAGGTCGGGTTTCATCCCCTACAAGTCAGAAAACTATTAGTAGAGCACACAATGTACAAACAGGCCACACCCACCCTCTAGATGGACACCCCTGGGTCTCTGTTGGGTACCTCTCTGAGCCAGACACCCCTCTAAGACAGACACCTTTCTGAAGCAGACACCCCTCTAAGATGGACATACCCCTCTAAGACAGACACCCCTCTAAGACAGACAACTTTCTGAGGCAGATACCCCTCTAAGATGGACACACCCCTCTAAGCCAGACACCCCTCTAAGACGGACACCTTTCTAGTTAAATAAGATACACCTATAAGACAGACATATCTCTGAGACAGATACCTTTCCAAGACGGATACCCCTCTAAGATTTTTTTTTTCTAAGATGAACACATTTGTCTAATGTCTACTGCACTATTAACTATATATATTGTTTTTCTCTCTAAGATGGACGCGTCGCTAAGTCAGACGATAAGACCGAAGGAGTCATGACAAGCGATATTCGACCGTAGAGCGGTGGAATTACTTGGACAATGTGAAACATGTTTACCTCAAGACTTGACGTTTTGAAACTTGGGAAGGGAATAAATCGTGGTGTAAGAATACTGCCAACCACGGTCTGAGGAACGGCCTGTGTCACGTGATACAAAAAGATAATAATTTCATCAGTAAACACTGTATAGCGTAGCGTACATTGAGCTGCAATACCGTCCTTTCCTCGATCTCTTCGATTCGTATCCGCGTCGGAAATTTCGATCAGTTATTAGTTTCCTTCAGTCAATAATGATGTCATGGTGATTGTGATAGTAGTGATGAATGCAAGATGATGTATAATGGTGGTGGTGGTAGTTGATAGTGATGATGATGTTGGTGTTGTCTTTTATGGTGATGATGATAATCAGTGATGACCAGATATGCTGAGTGATGATGATGATGAATCTGGTGGTTTTTTTTTGTGTGTGATGAGGGGAGGGGGTGATTATGATGTTGATTGACAGTGATGATGATGATGATGAGTCTGGTGGTGCTTTTTTGTGTGTGTGAGGGGAGGGGATGATTATGATGTTGATTGAGTGATGATGATGAGTCTGGTGATGTTTCCCTTTGTGCGTGATGAGGGGGAGGGGGGTAATTATGATGTTGATTGACAGTGATGAGTCTGGTGTTTGTGTGTGCGTGATGAGGGGGAGAGGGTGATTATGATGTTGATTGACAGTGATGATGATGCATCAATGGTGATTCTATTGTATTTACGTCAATTCTCTGGCTTTCCTGCTTCGCCTGGTTACTGCTGTCCTTTACCATTCCCGTCCATTCGTTAGCCCTTCGTGTGTTGCTCGGGTTGTTGAGCTGATACTCAACATGCTGAAGTCTGTGTTGAAGCGAATTGTTATCGATCTCTAGTTGACGCTTCTCCGTCTCTAGACGCTAAACGCAGAGCAACAAAAAAGAAAAAAAATTGTTTACAAAATATTTTCGGCAAAATTTATCCGAGCCTGCATCCGAGTCGGCGCTTTGCGGGAGGGGGAGGGGATGGCGTAGTGCTCTTCCATGTGGGATGATTATCCTGGCTGGCGGTCTGTGCGCATGCGCTATACATTCAAACCTACCCTGATAAATCTGTCTTTGATGTGAAGTTTCTTTTTAAGATAATCATCTTTGTTTTCTTCCATTTCGAACGCACCTAAAGTCATTACAGATAATCCGTGTTCAAATGTAGCGAGTACAGAATAAAATCGTGATCAATCATCCAGCTCACGAACTCAGGATTGCTTTGATGTACACCTTCGCTGTGTGGCCTATCTTGGTGCGCAATATTTAAAATCCGCGTATACAGTCGAACCTTTACTTACGGCCGTCTGCTAGCTCATGCAACCATTATATTGAACCCTCGCCACAACAGCCGCCTCTACCATTGGCCGCCTCTGTAACATGTAACGGCCCGGGTGTTGGTCCCAGCCCTGCAGACATTGTTATTGAAATCTCTCCACAATGGTCACCTCTCTTTAACGACCACGGATTCTGAGAGCAGCCAACCGGCCACCCCATGCGTTCATTGCTGTTGAACCCTCCGCACAACGGCCACACCATTTTAACCGCGGTGTATAGCATGGTTCGACTGTATCCATTCTGGGCGAGATCAACGAACGCGCGGTAGAAGCTAGAGTATATTCTAAATGGTTTCACGTGCGCGCAGCTCAAGTAAATTCTGCGCGCGCTGTTAAGTTCACGCGCATCGTAAATCTTTCTCTACTATGTTTTTTTATGTCTTTAAAACTTACCTGTTGTGGTTGTTTCTTTACTGCATTTATCCCTTTACTCGGGCTGCATATTCAGTGGATTGGAATCTATGTTTTGATATAACTTGTTCGTGTTTCTAATTATAGTGCTTACAAGTCGATTATGACGTAATTAAAGGGACAATTAGACGAATCAAGCTAATGATCGTGAAAGGGATTTCCCACAAAAGCGCAGCAAACATAAATACGACGCGCGTCTCGATTCTTTGTGCACCGTTTTCTTCACATTGCGTCATTTGAAACATTTTTTATATGCATAAAATCCTGTTATGACTCGATATAATAACGCTTTATTTATTTACAGCTGTATTTAAAAAAAAAAATGTCTTATGAATACTGCGTGCATATACAGTGTATTTTGTATTGATGAAAATTTGTATTGATAAAAATGGTGGTTTTTTTTTGGCTCTACGATAGTAACGTTACTTAAAATATGTTGGTCTAGCCTGGTCTTGGCTTCTAAAGACTAATTTCTCACAAACATTTGAGCTGCAATTCAAGTTACAGTATTCACAAGAACCTTTGAAAACTTAAAACTCTGTGATTGGGACGAACCACACAAAAGGGAAGGGAAAAAATGAGAAAAAGAAAGAAAATAAAAATGTGATTTTAACAAAAGTTTATTGAACTTTTAATTGACAATTTGCGTAAACAAGCACAATTAGTAGCAGTTAATAGCATCAAATATCAACTAAATATACAAAGCAGTGAATAGAAAACTGATAGCTGCTAATTTTATCAAATAGAAAACATTTGAATGTTTTGGTTTCACTGGTAAAAATAATATAAACTTATAGTCTGTACTTTAGTTGATATCCTGCTCTTTAACAGCAAAATATATACAACGTTATCAACAATGTATTACATCTGGTATAATACATAAAAATAATAATAAATGCAATATTTACATTTCATTTTCACCATCTCACACAAAGAATGAGGGAAAACAATACACATTGAATGGAAAGTAATACAAAGGAATACATTTGGTGATAATCTCACTTGCATAGTCTGAGCACAAACACTAAAACTGGGCAATGTTTTGCACTACATAGTACTAAATACTGAGCACTAATTAAACAATACAGTCATTTGTAAAAATTCTGGCCGCTACGAAATATCAATATATCGGGTGCATTCTGGGTAATTAAATAATCGAAAATTCCCCTTTAAGTGGATTAACGGCAGCAAAGTTGGTAGAAATATTTAGTATAATGTTTATTTTAGTCTTACGTTTGTTGTTTGTAAATTTTGCTTCATTTAATAAGTTAGGAAACTCAAAATAGTATTATTTAATTACCCATAATGCACCCGATATATTGATATATCGTGGCGGCCAGAATTTTTGCAAATGACTGTATAGAAATATCACTATTTAGTGCTAAATAGCCGGTACTATTTATGTTGCATGGTTAAGTGTTTGTACTCTATGTGCTCACACTTAATCCATGAAACACTGCTAACTAATTAGTGCTAAATTGCACAAAACAGAGGATTTTGTGTTATTTAGTACTATTTAGTTAATACATGTATCTGCACTCTAATGGACCACATTATTTTAATACTCCAGTTTCGACTTGTTTAGAAACTGCTGTACTTCTTGACAAAAGACGCATTTGCTCAGCCTTAGCCTCAATCCAGAGAATAACCCATGGAATTAAAAAATGATTCTATTGTCCTATGTCAACATTTTTCACATTCTCGTTGGTATTTGTGAATAATGTACGCTGAATTGAGGCTGAGCAAATGCGTCTTTTGTCAAGGTGCGTAAACAACTCGAAACTGGAGTATTTAGCGTCACTGAACACTTCAATGGCTTCCACAAAACACTTAACTTTAAAATGTAATTATGTACATTCCTTGATTAGCTTCCAGATTATTGAATACCTAATTCCATTGAAAACTAGAATTGCATTCTTCATTTAACAGAATTTGAGCATCATTAAATATATTTTATCATTTCAACACTTTAATGGCTTCCACAAAACAATTGAATGGCTTCCAGTGCCATTTGAATGGTTTCCAAAGAACACTTGAATGGATTCTTCACAACTTTTGAATGGTATTGTCTCAATAAATTCTTGAATATTATAGCATTTCTATTAGATTCCAAGGATAAAATTCATGAAAGTCCATCCTGTTGCAATACGTATTATTAACACTGTTTACTGGCCTTTTCCAAGTATACTGGTTCAAATTTTAGGTCCAATGTTCAATTTTGTCAGGAATTTTAAGGTTGTGCATTTCTTGCTGTTGTTTCCCAAACCGCAGTAGGCCAAGGCAAAATCTGGCTTTAAAAATCCATCAGGTGATGATGTGTAGCATTGTACTGGAATGTTACATGTACATTAATTCTCGGATAATTCATCAGAAGAAAAAAGTTATATTTATACATGGCAATCCACACCAGGTGCCAAATGAAGCCATAATGATAAACCCCCCAAAAAGTCCAATACTGCTAAAACTCTCCCCAAATAATGTCCGAAAGGCCCCCTAAAAAAGTCTAAATTCTCAAATCCCCCCCCCCCCCCCCCCCCCCCCCCCACACACAAAAAAGGGCTTTGTATATCCCATCACTCTTATACTTGAGCACTTTGCTACATGTATCTCCAGATACATTGGAACGAATAGCTTGTTACATACATTGTATTAAACTGGTACTTGCAATTCTGTGTTGTTGGCTTGCAGTATGTCATGGATATGGCAATCCGTCCTGTGCTTCTCCAGGTACAAAGGAATAAATAGTTTGTTACATGTGGGGCACTTCTTGGGCTTAGATGGGCCAAGCGACTCTTTAATGTCCATAAAGTAGATGAAGGTCATGATGAGATTCTTGGCAATGAACACGGATACGTCTTGACTGTACAACAACCACAGAACCATTCGAATGACAAAAAATGGCACATTTACCAGCAAAATGTAGCTCATAGAGTACAATACCTGGAAGGAAACTGGCCGTACCTGGCCATCAAATTTGTTGACACTAAGTTCCAGAAGGGCAAGCGTTGGAAGGAAAAAGTTAATACATGCAAATGCAATGATTGCATTTTCCAGAGTTTCTGGGATATTGAGAGCAATATCATTCAGAAAAAGAATTTCCAGGAAATCTATACTGTCTATCAAATCTAGGGTGACACCACCCGTCAGTTTGTCGACATACCACTTTCTTGATGAATTCGGGTTTGCATTGTGGTGTGAATTAACGAGGAGTAAAAACAATATTGGTGTTATACACAAGGCAATTTTAAGTACATTCTGATGGAATAACTTCACATCTTCAAGTTGGGCAGCATAATTCTTGAAGATGACGGCAACCTCGGGTACTAAGGTCACTGCAGTGTAAGCAAACCATGCTATGAACGCGTAGGGGAGCTCATCAGGGTAGTTTTCGCGGTGCATCGCGTCCTCCTGATCAAAATTGCGGCTCTTTTTCCACGAGACCTTAAACTTGGGGAATTTTGGATGCCTCATTTTCATCCAGATATTACAGTGAGATTTAGCAACGAACACCACAGTCACCCAAACAGCTAATACAATAACATCAGTCGTGATGAATCCAAGGTAAGAGGACGAGCTCTTCTTTACTAAATAGTAATCCAGCACTCCTCCTTGGAGAAGCAGAAGAATTATACACAAGATCTTGCCAAAGATCTCCCAGTTACACTTGCAAGACGCCATGTTGTTCTTCGATTTGAACGATTTCTTTGTTGTTGTTGATATTTCTCAACCGCGATGGAACTTTTAGTCGCCCAGGAATATCAAGGTGGAGTTCTTAAAACGAATTCACGTTTTAAATCCAATGTTTTTGATTTAAAGCGAGAAATAAGCCGCTGAATGGTGAAGAAAATGTTGACCCTTTGACCGAACAAATCTCTATTCGTTCGGACATGTTACCACAGGGAACCCAATTTAGACACAGGGAGCCCAAGATGTTACATATTATTACAACACATTCATCTGACGACTACACAAAATAAACTTTCTAAATAGTACTATTTATGTTGCACGTTTTCAAGACTTTTGCTAAAATGTTTGTACCGTGCTACTCTTTAAATCCGAAGTGAAATAAAGTTTATATGTGTAGTAATGTATGTAGTGTGGTGATGTATGTACGTGTCAGGGCCCGCGGAGAAAGCTTAAGAGTGGTGGGTCCGTACAAGGGTCGCAATGACGGTACCAGTGTTTAAATTTCCTTAAACATTTTTACTACCTGAGGACAAAAAAGTAGCAACACCAGCCCCTCCCCCTCCCCCTCCGCGGGCCCTGTGTGTCAGCTGGTATGTAAGTGTATGTATGTAGGTTTCCCTTTCTGTCAAATCAGCTGCTGGCTGCCGGAGTTCGGCCAACTGACAATTGAACAAAACATTACATTATATAACCACTTATGACGTTAGTTCACCTTTGAGTTGTCGGTTTCATAATATGAATGTAATCCTAATTTCATTATTGTATTTAAAAAAAGGTACGGAGATTATAAGAAAACAATAGTTTTAAATTCTATCAGATGTGAAGTCTGCGTCGATATTGTCATTTAGCGTTTTTTAAATATATTTTACCAGAACGTTAGGCGTCATTTGCCATGCAAATTTTCATATGATTGAAGACCTAAAACCACCTGCTTTGGTTTTGACTATACTGAGGTTTGCTAGTGTACAACCACAGACTGCATATTTCATCGCTACCGACTGAGCCACCTTCACATCCGTCTCAGAAGCCCACATCGACCATGGGTGATTTAAGATGGCTAGTGCTGGTCTTGCATCTTGGAAGCCTGGCATGTGAGTACATTTCACTGAACCAGCAGCTTCACTTTCCTTCGCGTTATGATTCTGAAAAAGGAGTCATAGCTGGCGGCGATTGACTCTTTGTAAATGTAGTAGCTGTAATATATGGCTAGACAATAACAATAACAATAGTTATTTCTTCCACTTCACAAAGGTGACGAGTAAGGCGATGAAAAACCTCAAGCTGACTGATTTTGATTCTGAATGAAAAATTCGGAAAATCAATGAATCAAAAAATTGCTTTGGACGGAGATCTCTTTGGTAAAAAAATGTAAACGGGCCTAAAAACGAGCAATTTTCATGCTTAAATCGAATTCGAATGAACAAAATACCCTGATCGAAGGTAAATACATTATGTACCAAGCGACAGCATCATCGCGAACAAGATCGCCCCAAACTGGTTGGGACTGAATTATAGGCCTTTTACTGGGACTAATGTGTCACAGAACCGCAGCTTCCCCGTTTTAGAAATGCTCGATGAAATACATGCAGAAGAGTAACTAGTGTTGGAAATAAAAAATATTTGATACAATGAACTTCAGCCATCCTCGTTCCCAGTACCCACTCATTTTCTACGAAAAATCGGAAGATGAGGGGGGTACTGGGAACAAGGATGATGATGCTACAATGTTCGATGGATCGGAACACAGCTAATTAACGATAAACAAGTTGAGTACTGTGGGTGGGTGAATCGAGGATTAACAGTTTACGCTCAATGTCACTGAAGAGCAAAATTTGCTTTCTGTATTTAGATTGTTTAAATTGCGGTTAACCTATCATTGTGGTTTTTAAAAACCTTTCTCTAAGCCCCAGGGGGGAGGGGATACCCTACCGTGGGTAAATAAAAGTGATGTATGTATGTATGTATGATACAAACCCCAGGGGGAAGGGATAAAAGCCCTAGGGGGAGGGATATCAGTTCCGACCAAAAAGTGACGGCAAGGTGCGAAGGATGTTATTTTGGGTTTGAAATTTGAGGTACTTTTTGGAACTAATATAATGACATAAAACCGGAAATCAAATATGTGATTCGTCGTAAAAGTGATCAGTAATTATTTTGGTCTTCGTTCCTAGTGTTCAGCGGTGTTTCTGGACAGGTTGTACCAGAGGAGTGCGAAATGGAGAGCATCAACAAAGATTCCAGGCCGTGTACGCGAGCATTTCTTGATACCATGATCGAGGAACCATCAGTGGACTGCAAGCAAGTATTTCAGTTATTCGCTTCACCTGTAGTTCTAGGGGAATATTTTACAACAGGGAGATGGGGATTTTCGGATAGGGGCCGGCAGTGTCATCGAGATGATTACAAAGTATCCGCAGTAAAATGTACAGCCTGCACTGTAGCGATAGAAACACACCGCTGTTTCTCAGTTCCTTTGCTGAGAAGATAATAGGGCCATTTATACGAGACCAAATAAGCCGCGGCTTACATAAGACGCGAACTAACCCATTGATACGAGCGAGTCTGTCCGTGGCTTACGCTAGATGCGGCTTATATAAGACGCGACTGCATGGAACGAAGTTTTTGTATCATTTATTCGCGTGCTTCGCGTCTTATGTAAGCCGCGGCTTATTTGGTCTCGTATAAATGGCCCTAATCTTTCACCAACATTCACGCCATCGTTATATTTTTTCACACTTTTTTTCAGCGATTCATTTAAGAACATGACGTCATGTCTCCATAAAATCGTTTTCTCCAAGTGCTTTGATCCCTCAATTTCCAACGCCCCTTGGATTAAGCCACACTTAGAGGTAGCCTTCGAGTTGTTCGTCCGTTCTATAGTGAACTTGGAGGGGCTGTATTGCGAAGAAGCAGCCGTTACTGCCAATGTTTCAAACCTTCCTGACATGATAAAGAGGTTTGTCCCTTGCAAACAAGAGGCTTACGATGAAGCTCCAGCCTGTGCTCATGATTTCGTCGACAAGTTCAAACTCAACCGAACGGATCCCTCCCTGTGTGGGTAAGTAGTACGGTACCCCCAACACGGACACCTACCATTTTCTCATCCTCGGGAACCCAGGGGTATATTCTGGCGCTCGTTACTCGCTCCCAGAGAAATACCCCTGGGAACGAAGTCTGTTGGAACTTGTTCCGGAAGTAAAAATTCAAAATGGCGGCTGTCCTATTCAAACCAGAATATACTTGATACTGATTGGTCGACCTATATATTAGGTCGACCAATCAGAAACGAGAGTACTTTTGACTTCCGGAACAAGTTCCAACAGACTTCGTTCCCAGGGGTATTTCTCTGGGAGCGAGTAACGAGCGACAGAATATACCCCTGGGTTCCCGAGGATGCCATTTTCTTGGATCCTTTAAAAAAAATGTTTTAGGTCGAGGGGTCCTGGATCCTAGTCTCAAACTCTCCTTAGTCTCCCTCGGCCAAATTTCAACACAGGCAACCCGCCTGTAGATGATATGCGGATTTATATATATAAAACTCATTATTTCGTTTACCTCCATAGATTGTATTCCAAAGCTAAAGAATGCGAGGTCAAAGTAGTGAGAAAATACTGTAACAAGCACATGGCTAACGTTGTTGATCCTTACAACCCATTTTGCCTGAGCGTCAAAAGTAACGCACACAATCACGTGTCACTTGTCCCGCCCAGTGTCATGGCTGGCCTTTTGTTTGTTTTTAAGCTTATCCTGTTGTAGATAGCAACCTCGTCACCAGGTTCTTTCGTAGTCACGCGTCTATATCAGACCACAGGAAGCCCAAGTTATTATCTCGGCAATGAGCATTTATCGAATGCATCCTAAAAATCTAGTTACGCAAATACAATCAGAAAAAATATATAGAGAGAGAGAAATAGATATTTACATTTCATTGTGGATAAACAAATAAACAAACTTAAGAAAAGAAAGATAATTATAACAATAAATAAAATAGTGAAAACTGATAATACTGTATAATATAAAATGAATATTAACGCGGGATAGCTTGATGCCAAGAACTACGTACTTTTGTTTTAAATTACTGAATTACATGTGCCAAAACTAACACGCTATGGAAGTTCCTTTGTAGTACTAGTGTTTACGGAAGCCCAGGAGGGTCACTGATGCTTTTTGTTTTTAAGGTTTTCGTTTTTGTTTTTAAGGTTTTCGTTTTTGTTTTTAAGTTTTTCGTTTTTGTTTTTAAGTTTTTCGTTTTTGTTTATTGGTTTTTTGTTTTTAAGTTTTTCGTTTTTGTTTTTTGTTTTTTGGTTTTTCGTTTTTGTTTTTAAGGTTTTCGTTTTTGTTTATTGGTTTTTCGTTTTTGTTTTTAAGGTTTTTCGTTTTTGTTTATTGGTTTTTCGTTTTTTGTTTATTGGTTTTTTGGTTTTCGTTTTTAAGGTTTTCGTTTTTGTTTATTGGTTTTTCGTTTTTGTTTTTAAGGTTTTTCGTTTTTGTTTTTAAGGTTTTCGTTTTTGTTTTTAAGGTCTTTTTTTTTTTTTTTCAAAGTTTTCGATTTTTACTATTAAAAAATAAATAAAAAATTAAATAAAAAATGGAAAAAAAAAATGAAAAAAAAATGAAATTAAAAAAATTAAAAGTTAAAAATGAAAAAGTTAAAAATGAAAAAACCAAAAATGAAAAACACAAAAATAAAAACGCTAAGCATAGACCATGATGCTCTGCGGCTCAATTACTCGCAAGATATGGAGGCTACGTACATTGTCATTGTATTGTCATTGTACATGTATGTTTATACATCGGATCGAGTTTAATAACGGTGTTTTCCCTTGGCAAATTTCTTCATTTAACTCAAGGTTAAAGTGAAGTGAAGATAAGGTGTCACGTTAGAGTCGTTTTCGTATGAGTGGGAAGTAGCTACGTATATATCGCGCCATCATTGCCGTATCCAAGTATTGTTGAGCGATACATGCTTTTGAACGGACCGAAGTACCGTAAGTTTCCCACTCATACGTGAGTATTGTTTACATGCTTTTGAACGGACCGAAGGTAAGTTAAGTGAGTACAACGAAGGTAAACTTGTGTCGTTCCATGTATTAGTATACTTGTACCGTTTCGTATTTCATCGCCATAAGCGACACTGCCATCATCCTCTTTGTATTATTATTTTTTTTTAATAGTAAAAATTAAAAAAAAAAAAAAAAAAAAAAAAAAAAAAACCTTAAAAACAAAAACGAAAACCTTAAAAACAAAAACGAAAACCTTAAAAACAAAAACGAAAACCTTAAAAACAAAAACGCAAAACCAATAAACAAAAACGAAAACCTTAAAAACAAAAACGAAAAACCAATAAACAAAAAGCAAAAACTAAAACCTTAACTGACAAAAGCGAAAACCTTAAAAACAAAAACGAAAAACTTAAAAATAAAAACGAAAACCTTAAAAACAAAAACGAAAACCTTAAAAACAAAAAGCATCAGTGACCCTCCTGGGCTTCCGTAAGTGTTTATACGGCAGATTTTTAGCTAGTTTTCGCTTGTTCACTCAAGCTTTGCCGATTTTTCCGTTTACGACTCAGCAGTACAAACATCAGTTTTTACTCGGCGTAGATTTTGACCGACTAACGTAAAACCACACTGTACTAAACATAATAATAATTAAACATTACTTATGTTTCAGCTTCTGGGGAAAGTATTTACAACTATTTAAGGAGAGTTCTGAGAGAAAACCTTGAAATGCCGCCATTTTTCATTAGCTTACGTCACATTATGTACGCATGCGCACATGCACGCAGATTTCGCATGACTGTGAATTTACGGCTGTGACCGTGGTGTTCTAAGATGGCGAATCAATTCATGTATTGATAACCGCAGTGGGTTTTCACAGTCTTACGAAATCTGCTCTATCCAGCGCTGTCGTATCCGCCAGTATTTATGCAAAGCCACGTCATACCCAGGCCCTCTCGTGCGAAGACAACGTGTACCCAGACTCTTCTGGGTATGATAGGGTTAAAGACCGTCTAGCTGCATGCTGAGATACCACTAATGTTAATGCCACATGGTCTAAGGCCAAGGCTAATTATATTATTATATAACGTACTAAGTGTTTTATTATTGATCAGTAAATTTCAGGTCAATTGTATTCAATGGAAAAGTAATTAGAATTAAATGGTATGTGGATCGGTCTATTTAGCCATACTCGGCTGGAGTGTATCGTGCAATAACGTGCGAAATGCAAGCATTCGTAACCTTCATTGTTACAATCTACGTACAAAAATACCGCGCAATAGCGAACCGGAAGGCAACTATTTGAAATCTCTGCCCCCTCCCCCCTCGCGCAATGGTACTGCTGAGTCAATACCGGGAAAGCCGGAAATGGTCTGAGCACCTCGAAAAGTAATCGATATGTTGAATGCAAAATGTAGTTGAATTGTACATGAATATTCAGGAGCAATGTCCCATAGACGTTTGTATATATTTAAAAATATATATACCGGCACATATTCTTATATGCACGTGCATCTCAAGTCTCATATGCATTGCATAGATGCGTTAAAAAGACAGTCATTGTTCCATTGCTTTCCGCATTGAGAGGCTTAAAGGTACATACACACGGTGCAACATTGCGCGCAATACTGCTGGAGATATGATTGCAGCGCGTGTCCACCTCTGCAATTGTTGTGAACAAAGTTATTGAAGTACTAAATGTGATCCTATTTCTGTAACATTGCGCACAACAAATTAGACGCACACTAAAAGCCCGTCCAAACGAGTAAAACATTTCAGTAAAACATCATAAAATATTGTTTTGTAAAACATGCTTTATTAGTTTGGCCACCATGTTTTAACATGTTTTAACATCAATAGTTTGTTTTCATCAACCTGTGGTATTTTATTTCAACCGAGCTTTCGAGCAACTTGCTCATCTTCTGGGTTACAGATGTTTCAAGTGTAATTCCAAAAATTCACTGAAGATGAGCAAGTTGCTGTAAGCTCGGTTAAAATAAAATACCACAGGTTGATGAAAACAAACTATTGATGAATCTTCACACAACCTACAAGAATCTTCTTGATGTTTTAGCATGTTTTGATATGTTTTAACATGTTTTCGAAGTTTGAACCGTGTCAAACATTCTGTGAAACATCCTAAAACATTTCTTTTGTTTTCGTGTCCGGTAAAACATGTTTTATTCGTTTGGACAGTATCGTAAAACATTGTTGTATTTACGCATGCGCATAAGTCAGTTTTTTTCTGTAACCATGGGTACCAGTTCCCCCCATGCCCCACTCTCATTGCAAGACAACTACACCACCCCTCCCCACTCCCATTCCCCTTGTGGGCCTTCTATCCCAGAATACATTTCACACACAATGTTTTATAAAACATGTTGTATTCGTTTGGCCAGCCGACAAAACATCACACTAATATGTTTTGTAAACTAAACAATGTTTTAACGATGTTTTACGCAATGTTTTATCGATGTTTTACTCGTTTGGACGGGCCTTAAAATTGTGCAATTGCTGACAATATTACGTGCAGTGATGCACTGTATGTCTGCACCTTAAGGTACTGTTAGGTCAGCTCCACTCGGTTTATAGAATGCAGTAATACCATTATGGCCGCTGACAACCACCAGTAAAATCATGAGTCGTATCATGAATTCAGATGTGTGCTTAATTATATTTAGAATATAGTCATACTCACACGACCAATCAGCACCCAGCATTTGTGCGCTCTATATCTCATAAAGGAGCTTTATCACTGATGGATTCATTAGTATTCTCTATTTAGAGAATACTAATAAAGCTTTGTTTTCTTTTGTTTCAAAGCCTTATTAGTATTCTCTATATAGGGAATACTAATGACTAACTTAGAGAATACTAGAGCGCAAATATTATATCCGTGAAATCGTTAACTAAATAGTACTAATAAATAGCACCAAATGCTTTATCATTGTTGTCTACTTGTAAAATGTTAATTGGTACTAAATGTTAGCGCTTATTTCACGGATATAATATTTGCACTCTACATGAATAACGTGTACTAAACTATATACAAGAAATATTATAATACAATCTTAGTTTAATCTTCAAATACTATTCAAATATTATTATATCATAATCCAATAAATCACAGTTATTTGGATTCGTTAAGCAGCTAGATCTATACATGAATACTGCGGATACAGAAATACAGATCAGTCATAACTATACTAAACACTAAAGAAACGTAGCGAGTTACTTACTCTTCAAAATGAAATCACAAACGAGTTTCTCCATGTTCTACAAGAAGTGTAGATGTACGGATATTCATCAGTCATCCAAGTTCTCCGTATGATTATTGCGATATAGGTCAGTAGCCCAATCTTTCAATATATTAAATGTCCACATCGTGCTTGAGTTTTCTTTGGTGTTCACTGTTTCTCTCGTTTTTCAATTTCGTCCGTTCTAACTGGCTTGAGGAAACTTTGAGATTTCTGCTCTTCATTTCCACAACAAATACCGGTAAATCAGCGTTGCAAGCTTCGTATTTTTTAAAAAAGCCTCAAGCTTCGGATATTCATCTTCACTCCACTGAAGTCACACCGCACAACTGAACAGCTTTGCATAAGCGTATGTGCATTTGAAATCAGCTAGTATTCCTTTGGGAAAGCAACAGACATGCAGCCAAAGAATACTCTCGTGAGTATGACTATATTCTAAAACGGTTAGAGAATAAACACTCGTGCTTTATGGAATTTAGAGCGCCTCGCATTGATAGAAGGGCCACTCGGCGCTACGCGCCTCGTGGCCTTCTATCTGCTGCTCGGAGCTCTAAATCCCATAAAGCACTCGCGTTTATTCTCTAACCCTTACTTATTTTAAGGGTAAATATGTAAAGGGCAACGATAATGAACCTTGTCTGTAGGCGTTTGCCTAATATAGGAAATAGATTTAAGCTAAGTATAGCTTAGGGCCGATATACACGGTACAACGTTTGCTACATGCATCACATACAACTCAGCTCACGCCATGCCGCTTACAACACGAATTGTGTCATCTAAATCAACCATACCGCTTACTTACGACTCCTATGTTATCAGTGTTATAAGCTAGCCGGTATTCGATGGTTGTAGGCAAAAGTTGTACCGTGTAAATCGGCCTTTAGAGTGCAAACACTAAAACCGTGAAACAGTACAAACTAGTTAGTGCTAAATAGCCGCACCAATGAAACGATAGAAAACAAAAGACATTGCACTATTTAGTGCTAATATTTAAAGTCAGTAGAGTGCAAACCACATGTCCGTGAAATATTACTAATACTAAATAGTAGAGTGGTGATTCCAATAAACCTGGACACTACTAATTAGCTGTCAGTGTTTATTAGATGCAAAGGAACAAAAGAAAACAAAAGAGTGAGTGTCTAATAGTGTGTATTGGTCAGTGTAGTTAGTAATGCCCAGGTTTATTGGAATTTACTCTACTATAGCTAAATATAGTGTTATATTTATTGTTTTCTATATTGTTGCATCAGTGCTATTCAGTACTAATTAGTTAGTACTGTTTCACGGACATATGGTTTGCACTGTACTGTTTCATGGTTTTAGTGTTTGCACTCTAGATTCATATACAGCTGGTTTGATTAAGTTATCCTAACCGCACCATAAGCCGAACTATTCCAAACACTTTGCGCACTTTCATTGGTCAGTATGGATTCTACTGAAAGCTCAGCTATTCGTACAATGTGCTATTTGGAGAGACAAAGAGGAAATCGACCAGATGGTCTGGAGATCCCCATTGCTTTAGTAGTAGCTAGGGCGGCGAGACTTATGCAAGCAATGTAGCTGGACTAGAGTAGGTCCATGACTCACTCAACGCATGTTCAAATTTATCAGAGTTTTCTTCTTAATTTGGTGGTCGACCTGCAAATCAAAACCGTTTCAAGTTTGGCAAGTGAGAAAAAAGTTTGATGAAACTGACGGAAACTCTAAGGATCGATTATATAAACGATATTTCTAAGACGAGATCTATCTCGGCTACTGTTCCAGACACCGTGAAACAATCGGTTGGACGTCGATCTAACTTAAAAAATAAATGTTTCACTAAAGAATAAATGCCATAACTCCATTGTGTAATTCCCCGAATGCATAGAGTCGTTTTCGTATGAGTGGGAAACCTACGGCACGGAGTTACGGTCACGGTACGGAATCGAAGACATTGTATTCAACCAATCACAGCGCGCGAAATCATTTTTCAACCAATCACAATGCTTGGTACCGCACGATGATGGCGCGATACGGTCACGGCACAGCACGAACCGTACCGTAACTACTTCCCACTCATACGAAAACGACTCTATGCATCAATGAATACACATTAACAATGGAAACTATAGGAAATGAATGTAGTAATATTTAAAAATAAAGTTGATGAGTAAAAACGAAGACTGAGAAAGAAAGAAAGAAAGAAAAAAAGAAAAAAGAGAAAAAAAGAAAAGAAAAAAGAGAAAAAAAGAAAAAAAGAAAAATGAGGAAGAAAGAAAGAAAACAAGAAAGTAAGTAAGCTGACAAGCCACAAATGCTCAATAAATCAGAGCTCACACTCAAAAGGTACTTTAAAAGACATTCTCAGCTTGGCAGATGTTTCTTTGCTTTCTATTCCTCAAGATAAACTCGTTAGTCTGTCTGGTAAAACCAAAATAAACAAACCGCCCATGCTGACATCTGGGTAGCCAGCTATTGGAAGCATTTCGCTCATTCGGGAAGGGTAACACCAAAATGCTTGCATCTTAACTTAATTGTCTCGCGGTCAGTTCTTTCTCTCAACGTAGAAAAAAGATTGGCATTAATTTGAATGAAACAATAACGAGTTCTCAATCGTTTTCTATGTGTGAAATAAGGTTGATTTTATTCATTAAGTCTATCGAACACATGATCGTGATGATCAAGCGTTCGAAATCTACGGGAAGCCATTTAAATGCCCACGTGAGTGTTCCACCTTTTTAAGTTCTCTTTTCTGAAATATTGGCTCCGAAATATTTCTTGGAAGAAGTAAGTACCGGTTAAATTATAGACACGTTCAGTGATCAAAAGCTTTGGAAAACTCGATAGTTATTCAGAGCATCCTCTCCTTCCGGCGTTCACAGCCTAAGTAATTAAGCATAGGCAGCCAGGCATCCGGCCTAAAGACCCGAGTACACCACGGAAGAAAATATGCTTCGAATAAAATACAGAACGGTTCTGAAACTGTGGCGTGCAAACGCTGCGGAACCTTGAATTCTTTTACCAGAATATGAGCCATTCGGACCTTCTTCTCCCTGCCTTGCCCGAGCCGTGATTTTCTATCAGATTGAACTCTGCAAGTCTGGTTGATCTCTGCTTTTGTTAGACTACAACTGATATATTGTTTGCCTTTGGCTCTGCCTTTGGCAAGTGTACTGGAAGCAGGACGTCCACGTCACAAGCCGCGCAGTCAGTGAGTCAACAGGTTTCTGAAGGTTACGTTGATACGGCAAAAGTGGCTCCTCCGGCGCGTCCAGGATTAATTTGCTTTCGTTCGATTACGAATTCGAGTTGGAGGGAGGGACTGTTCGCAGTAACGATGGCAAGATAGTGAAAACCTGCCACAAAAGTAGGTGGGCCACTGAACCGGATAGCACACTTCAATCTAGTTACCCGAGCTAAGGAGAAATGCGTTAAGAAATCAGGAAACACTCAGGCACGATATGGCCGTTCAAATCATTCCGACAGTGTGCGAGCAGAACTACGGTCGTGCAGACAAAAACACAAGTAAAAGAGAACTGAGAAAAGTGTCGCTACCGAGAGGCAGATTTGTCGTAAATTCAAGTTATTCTGATGCAATCAACGAGGAGATATATACACCATGCGGCAACGCTATTCATACAGGTTACAGCTTCGCCGAGGTTTTTTCCTGATTTAAAATTTGTCAACTTCGACACACATCTCGACGCCAAATATGCATGGTCCCATGTCCGATTCTCGTCCTATGCCAAGGGCAACCATACCGGCACTTTTGACTGAAACTTTGCCGTTGATTTGAATTAAGCATACGGGACATTTGAATTGTCTCGTTCATTAGTTAAACCAGGGAGGTAACTCTTAAAAAACTGAAAGGTGTTTTCTGTACCGCTTCTGCTCATTGTATGCTCCCGCACCTTGAACAATGCATAAACATCTCGATGAGCCTGTCTGGTATCCCGGATATGGTCACGTGCTCACTGGACTTGTTCTGTAAGTGATCGGAAACTCTAATATCGTAAAAATGTCTAATCTATCGTAAATAACGTCTAATCTGTCATAGATCTGTTGATACCCCAGCTCAATAATAACATAGCAAGACTCACGAACTTAAATGTGTTCAACACAGTATTTATTTCTGGATCTAATTAGATATATTTAGCTGCGAGTTATGCCTTTAAGCCTGCCATTCATTTTAATCTGCATTAATGAGGCCGTGTGTTTGAGACGATCGAGACTACGAGCTCAAACAGGCTACTTAAAGCGTTTCCCGAAACTACTCGAGAAAATATATCATTTGAGACGACATCAGGAGCCCAAAAACCCTTCCAAAGTTCGTTTTTAAAGTTACGCTGAGCTTGTGGTGTATTCAGAGTACGACGTCGGTGAAGAATTCCTCAAGTCCACTCCTTCAAAAGTATTATCAGCTCAGTGGAATACCTCCACGTTCGATTAGTTTGTTTACGCTATGTACGCGTTCGTCATTCAGTTTTCTCCATTCAAGGTCGCCCACGCAAGGTAGAGATTTCTGGTCGTGCGTTACGCGGCCATTCGGTGATGAACGGAAATTAAAGACAGCCGACCACGCCCTCGTTGGAATGCAAAGAATCTGTGCGCATAGTAACCGGCATTCCATTCGCTCGCAGCTTCGTCTTGATAATGTAATAGTCGATGATGATTGGCTAGTTTGCGGTTACGCTCCGAGATCATATGACATGAGCCAAGAATAGCCGTCGCGCGTAGCGGATTACTAACGCTAAGCTAGAAATAAACCAATTGTAGTTACGAAAAACATCCTTGGTATGTTGTCAAGACGATAGGACTACTAAATCCAGCATTCTAAATAAGGAGTTGGGTCGAAGGTGATTCGATAGGAGACGCGAATATAAGGCCGCGCTGTATGATTGACGGCAGTAGATAACTAGAGAGGCTGAAGACGCGGTGACGCACGGTGGTACTACAAAGGATTACATTGTAGGGATTTCTTCTTCGAAGACGAGCAAGAAACGCGCACATCCGTAAGTACCACTGTGATGTTTTCTTGCTCTATCGGGCTTGATTCGTGGGTACTCTATAGTCTCTCTACTTCAAAAGCGTGAATTGGCTGTACAATCCTTAGTGATCAGATTAGCTACACGCTGTGTATGAGACTTCTCGCATCGATGCATCGTTGAAAGACGACCAAATCCACTACTGTTTAGGAATCCTTCAAGCAATTTTCCCTAGACATAGAATGGACGGGAATGATAAATGTACACGTACTATAAGATATGTCAATTGTTTTGTATCATAAACAGAGGACTACTAGCTAGAAGTAACAACAGGCAAAGGGCTTGTTTACTAATTAAATACCATGTTATTCATTCATTCATTCATATGATACTCCGCGTCAGCTATCCCTTTAAAAATGGCTGTCCTGACTACAGGGCAACAAAGCTTTCGATGTATTGATTTCCCAGACACTGAAAACTCAGCGTTAAAGTGTCTTTAATTTGACCTTGAATTTCATCACGAAAACGATGCGATTTTCTTGCGTTCTTTTTGACATTGCTGCCTCCACAGGACACACGGTTTGGTTCTTTGAGGTCGAACTATTGGGCGTCGTATTGGAACAAGTGTTCCATGTTTTTTGTAACAGATTACCCGAAGTCTTAGCAATCTTAAATGATTGTTATCGGGTCGTTGTTAAAAGGGTAATGATGGATGAATACGATAGATCTATTGCCGGATCAAACCGGAGAATCGCCGGAGAATCCAGTCTTGTGACGACGATGAGATGGAAATTTCAGAAATTGCGTAACAATTATAGCTAGAATCACTAGGAGTGAACTGACGTAATATTGATCCATAAACACTGGCGACGCTGAGTAAATTTCTTAATTTCAATTTAGTACAGAATACAGCGTCAGCAGTGCGCGTTTTTCCACGCATTTGTAGCACCATTTTATGGATTTTAAATGTTCAAACTACGTTTCAGCGACTTCCTCCCACATTGAATGGCAATCGTGACACATATCTAAGCCTTTATGAATGTTTCTGACTTGGATTCTAGCGTTTT
>JAUJYZ010000987.1:0-205000 GCA_033675265.1 Actinostola sp. cb2023 | reverse complement strand
ATAAATAATTTATGATATTATTAATAATATATGCTGCGATCTCCCCCACAAACCATGCGTTGACTCAGTCCTCTCCCCCACAAACCAAGGGGACAGACATGCCGCGTTGACTCAGTCCTCTCCCCCACAAATCAAGGGGACAGGCATGCCGTGTTGACTCAGTCCTCTCCCCCACAAACCAAGGGGACAGGCATGCCGCGTTGACTCAGTCTTCTCCCCACAAACCAAGGGGACAGACATGCCGCGTTGACTCAGTCTTCTCCCCACAAACCAAGGGGACAGACATGCCGCGTTGACTCAGTCTTCTCCCCACAAACCAAGGGGACAGACATGCCGCGTTGACTCAGTCTTCTCCCCACAAACCAAGGGGACAGACATGCCGCGTTGACTCAGTCTTCTCCCCACAAACCAAGGGGACAGACATGCCGCGTTGACTCAGTCTTCTCCCCACAAACCAAGGGGACAGATATGCCGCGTTGACTCAGTCCTCTCCCCCACAAACCAAGGGGACAGATATGTATATGCGTTGACTCAGTCTTCTCCCCACAAACCAAGGGGATGGGCATGCCGCGTTGACTCAGTCTTCTCCCCCACAAACCAAGGGGACAGGCATGTATATGCGTTGACTCAGTCCTCTCCCCCACAAACCAAGGGGACAGACATGCGTTGACTCAGTCCTCTCCCCCACAAACCAAGGGGACAGACATGCCGCGTTGACTCAGTCCTCTCCCCCACAAACCAAGGGGACAGACATGCGTTGACTCAGTCCTCTCCCCCACAAACCAAGGGGACAGACATGCCGCGTTGACTCAGTCCTCTCCCCCACAAACCAAGGGGACAGGCATGTATATGCGTTGACTCAGTCCTCTCCCCCACAAACCAAGGGGACAGACATGCGTTGACTCAGTCCTCTCCCCCACAAACCAAGGGGACAGACATGCCGCGTTGACTCAGTCCTCTCCCCCACAAACCAAGGGGACAGACATGCCGCGTTGACTCAGTCCTCTCCCCCACAAACCAAGGGGACAGACATGCGTTGACTCAGTCCTCTCCCCCACAAACCAAGGGGACAGACATGCGTTGACTCAGTCCTCTCCCCCACAAACCAAGGGGACAGACATGTATATGCGTTGACTCAGTCCTCTCCCCCACAAACCAAGGGGACAGACATGCGTTGACTCAGTCCTCTCCCCCACAAACCAAAGGGACAGACATGCCGCGTTGACTCAGTCCTCTCCCCCCATAAACCAAGGGGACGAAAGACAGACGTAATTCTAAATTACCTCTATTAATAGGAACCTCCCGTTTTAAATACCGCAAATGCTACCCTATCATAAACATACCTTCTTATTTCGTTTAAATGTTTCAAGATGTTGGTTCGTAGCCTTGAGTCATTTGGAATATCTTGTGTAAATTAATGTGACAACAACAAGGTACAGACCGGCCATCGAGAGTAGAAGGTATCCCAATCATGCGCTTAGTACTAGTTTATCTTAACTTATAGACGTCACGCCGTCAAGTTATGTCTACGTTAGTGTTAGCAATTAGCTTTCAGAGAGTAATTAATAGATGATGGCAGTGATTGTGTCCCGGGGGGGGGGGGGGGGGGGTACTCCCCTCTCAGGTGTATTAAGGCTTGGCTCAGAGACTAATTAGCATAAAATCACAATTATTGAAATATTGAGTCAGGAATTAAACCTACCAACCTGAAACTTCGCCAGTAGCTGTAGTTCGATGAATCAGATAATATTATATGGAAACTACTGGACATGTCGTATCACGTGACAAACCACGTGGTCACAAATGTACGAAAGATTCAACAAAAAATGGGGTGTACAGAGACTTTTCTTAGAATAATAAAATATGTTTTCAATAAGGACAATTGTATAGCTCTTTCCAAAATAGCCTTTTCTCGTTGTCCATCATTATTAGTTATGAAGATAATTGACAAAACAGGTCACGTGACCAAGCTGAAAATTATATATTTTCATTTTTCTCTTTACCATTTAGCTGGGGACAACCATCAAAGGCTAACTTAGGAAGACCTCTTCCAACATCATCAAATGACACCTATTTTATTATTCTAAGAAAAGTCTCTGTACTCCCCATTTTCAATTTTCTCTTTTTCTCATTTTAAGGTCACGTGACTCCTAGAAATTAACATAATTGCACTTAAAATATTACAAAACCTAAATGCCTACTAAGGACCAAACACCATAATCATGTGTTATAAATGGATAGAGTTATTGTAAAAAATGTGATTTTACGTGTTGTTCTAAAAAGCCAAGCCTTAATTAATATACCTGAGCTATATAAGCTATACGGGTATGTGCCGCGGGATACCCTTAGTGCCCCCCCCCCCCCTCCCCCGGGGATTGTGAACGCCCTTCGGCTCGTGATTGTATATCTCATACAACACGGCCGCTCATATTGTTTCTACTACACAGCTTTCTTTTGTTAATCTTAGGTACATTTTTAAGACGAAGAAGAGTCATTATTTGAGGGCCATGAGTTCATCAGTGAAAACTGTTAAATGTACCCTCGTGAAATAAAGTTTATTATTATTATTACTACATGTAGATATGCTTATTAGATCTTTATTAGTATATTAGCACTATTTTGACGATTAAAGATTCCTGTGAATCGCACAACAAATACAAGTGCTCCACTTGAACAAGTTCTGTAATCGTCACGTCCCAGGAAACTTATATAACCGAGTTCAGATGTAGCTGTATTTCCGACCTTGTATCACGTAGACAGGCCAGTGCAGATGTGCTATTAGTTTGTCGGTTTTGAGAATAAGCATTCGTGGTGCAGTGTTGAAGTATGCTCGTGTCAAGTCCGGTAAAAAATTTAAGGATGTTGATATTAAAGAGAACACCAAACCTATAAGAGAATATACAAATAACAACAAAACCACCTTCGATAAATCAGGCGAAGAAGAAACAAACTGAAGAAGTAGGCGAAAAAGTCAGAAGGAAAATGTTTGTTTTGAAAGCCAATAAAAAGTCATGCGCGGTCAAATTGCTCCAAAATTGTTTCTTTAAATACGAAGAGGTCGAGTTGCGAGTTGAATCAGTTGGAGAGGCTACCGTTGTTGTTGATAAAGGTGGTAGTCTTATTCGACGCTCTCAGAAACATGCAGACATATATACAATAAAAGCAGCGTATAAATGTCACAAGAATGAAGGCTTCTTCCTCCGTCGTTGTTTAGTTTGGTTCACCAAAAGACATCTATGAATCCAGGGCACTCCCACTCACAGGTCTTTGGTCTATGCAAATAAGTCACGGACTTGTTCAGTCGACCAGTGAGATCCAGGGCACTCCCACTCACAGGTCTTTGGTCTATGCAAATAAGTCACGGACTTGTTCAGTCGACCAGTGAGATCCAGGGCACTCCCACTCACAGGTCTTTGGTCTATGCAAATAATGCACGGACTTGTACAGTCGACCAGTGAGATCCAGGGCACTCCCACTCACAGGTCTTACGGCTATGCAAATAATTCACCAGTGAGACCGTTTTACTAGAGCTTCTTGATTACTTCTTTACTTTGAATGAGTTCATTAACGCAATCGTTGCCCGGCCCGTGCTGCAGATATTCCCAACGGATGACTTACCATCAATTTGCATCACAATGGAACTTCGCCGAATAGACTACTAAAGTTAGACTTTATATATCTATAAGTGTACTCATGGAGCAATGGTCTAGGGAGGTAGCTAATGGTATGGTCTAGTGGCCGGCTACCACCTCACTCCCTAGCCTTTTGGTTATGAACCTGTTTTATATAGCACCGGGATAGCGCGGGCGGGGCCGGAATCTTCACCCTCTACGTAAATCGATTCGATGTCTCAGCTTCACAGCATGTCTTGGGAGAATCGTCCCATGTTTTCCCTCTCTTTTTATTTCTTCTTCCTTAGTTGTAGAGGATCCGGGGGAGGTAAGCTATTACAGTTAAACTCACAACGATTCAATGTACCGGGTTCGAGTCCCTGTTGTGAATAATTTTTTT
The DNA here is from genome assembly GCA_033675265.1 of Actinostola sp. cb2023. Lineage (NCBI taxonomy): Eukaryota > Metazoa > Cnidaria > Anthozoa > Actiniaria > Actinostolidae > Actinostola > Actinostola sp. cb2023. The sequence continues at coordinate 200,989 of JAUJYZ010000987.1, read as the reverse complement.
AAACCTTTTTTTTCTTCAGTTTTAGTTTTAGAATCAAATTTCGATTGCGCGGTATATGACTTTTATTTCATTGTGTCAGAATAAATAACAATATTTACTTGATGTTTAGAGCTGCTTATTCTCTGAAAATGAAAGGAAAGTACGATCAAGGTGCTCATTGTCCTGCTTAGCAGAGTATCCTTTCTCTCTTCACTATCCGAGGGTAAACCATGTACCAGCAAATACATACATACATACAAACCGTCTAGCTGCATGGACTTAGGGCAAATCCTCTCTTCTGCCCTGCAGCCCCTACGATAGGGAGAATGTGTTTTGCTGTGATATTTCCTCATAGGCACGTCACTTGGTAATAAGATGACTTGGCCTAAGAGTAGATTAACGAGGTATCTCAAGCAAACTATTCAAAACATTGGTCCTATTTTAGGAAAGACTTAATCCTTGTTTTAATACCACTAGAATGCATGCCATCGTGTCGGTTTTGCTTTATTTTTATCCTTGTCTTTGAAAAACAAAAGACGTCGATAGAATTAATTACTTAAACTATTTAAAAGGGAAATATACCGAATACTCTGGGCATCAGATTCCCACACGGCAATTCTGTAAATCAGTATGCAGTAATAGTACGCATATATTTTTAATTACTCGGGCCCAGGCCGCAGGCCGCCCGAGTTAGAAAATGCGGATTTCGGTAGTAGTAGTAGTAGTAGTAGTAGTAGTTTTGTTCGGCTCCAAAATGACGAGTATGCGAGGTATTTAATCGTATCCGGAGTTTCAAGATTACTCAGCAGATTTGAAAAGATAAACGAGAAACAGGACTCAAGTAGATTTTGAATCTTAGTTTTGAAAGCAGCTGTAGATCTTCAAGCTATTAAAAGGTCAGGATTCTAGTTCATCGTTCAATGACTAGAAGTGGTAAAAGGACTATAGAAGCTCGCTTAAAATATTTTGTTTTTTAAACAAACCTGAGGCCGTTATCGGAACCATCTGACCTATGCAACCTCAAGACGTATCATGTTCGTACTCACCGGACTAATAGTCTCCCTCGTCACTCAACTGTCACTGATTGTCATGACGTCAGAGAAATTATATTGTATTGAAGAAGATGTCCTTGTTTTATTCGACGTTCGAACCGTAACTCGAACCCGAACTCGATTCCAAACTCGACGTTTCGGGATCTGAAGCTAGAGAGGGGGCCTTTACACAAACTCATCAAAATCAAATCAATTGAACTCAAAGTCAAAAGGTAATCAAATGAACTCAAAGGCAAATCAAATGAACTCGACACATACATGTATATACATAGTCTCCCTCGTCACGCAACTGTCAGTCATTGTCAGGTCTCTCCTCGCGCAGCTGACATTGTCCTTGTAGAATGCTTGGATATGTTCTCAAAAGCAATGCTGCATTAAAATAGAGCTATATCTAGATACTCCAGAAATACAGCGAAGTCTAGCGATCGAAGGACTCATCGATCCCTCGCGACACAAGACCGATTGCCGGCCAAGATCTTCGGAAAATGCTAAATAATTTCAGAAGTGCTAAATGCATCTAATCAAATAGAAACGAGTTCATATGTTGGGTTTGTGAAAAGTGAGTGTATTTTATGATTCTCTGAATGTTATGATATATTGATATATTTGATTGCGGCCGGGAATTTTATAGTATTTCGAAGACCGTGGCCGCCGGGTCAAGCATTTCGTGACACGAACAGAATCCTTCGTATTCTTTGCAAATCAAAATCCACATGGAGCTCATCAGAAACGCTTAACACATCAAAACATATAGAAAGCAGTTTGATTTGTGAAACGTGAGTGGATTTTGAAACTGTATTGAGCATGTTTTGACGGACGGCCATTTAATATTTTGAAGACTTTGGCCAGTTTCTTTTACTAATAAAGTATTCGTACTGCATGATTCTGTGCCCAGAACAGAGAAAATCATTAGTATTTTGAAGTCCTTGGCCGGCTGCCGGCCATTTAGACACAGCGTCATATTTTCCTTCCAGACTCTTTCAGCGTTCTGACGGCTTTCATATCATTTCGCTTAGTTTGTAGGCGATTTATGTAGGTTTTCGGGATATCTGGAGTCGCTTTTACACTGTCCCCAACAGCAGTGCTTGGTACTAAGCAGTTCTCAAACTCTTAATCTAAAATAAGTATAATTTCCTGCTTAATTTTAGCGAACAGCTCCAAACTTCTGCCACATCTCCACTCATCTTCACGAATCCGAACCAAAGTTTGTCTGAGTCATGCGGGGGGTCTGAATAAATTAAATCTATTTTTAGTATTACCGCGCTTCGCTATTGAACTCAAAGTCAAAAGGTAATCAAATGAACTCAAAGGCAAATCAAATGAACTCGACACATACATGTATATACATAGTCTCCCTCGTCACGCAACTGTCAGTCATTGTCAGGTCTCTCCTCGCGCAGCTGACATTGTCCTTGTTCTTCAACCAACTGGCATTCATTTTCAAGTACTTCCTCGAACAACTGACATTTTCCTTTTCACAATGCCCGAGTGAACGCTCATTGAGCGTCTTGTTTTTATTTGTATAAAAATAACAACTTATATTGTTATGTTACTGATGATTTTACCGTGTTTAAATAAACTATATGTATGTATGTATGTACTCTTGCAAAAGCTTGTAGATAGTTGACTTCTACTAGTGGACGTTGGCCTTTACCACATTCACTTTGAAGACCACGAACAATGGCTTCTGGTTGAGATTGGACAAAATACAGTAAATGTATGGAAATGTCTACCACAGTCTCAACCCGGTGCTATTGTTCGTGGACATTGGAGCAGAATGCGCGCCGAAAGGTTCTATTGAAAAAGATCTCAGTGGAGTTAATTGACTCTTTTTCTTTCTTGGCATGTTTGCGGGCTGCATCTTGTGAAAAAATATATATATAGAAGATCCATTATTATATCACCGAATTTGAACAAAAAAAAAGGACTATTTGTGACTAGACACTTGGATTAAGGCACTTTAAAAGAGCCTGATTCATGGAACCAACGGCTTGTACGTCCCTTGGGTTGGAAGAGATTTCTGGTGAACGATCTCATCGCGGTAGAACCGGACTGGTGTGGATCTTGTACAGCATTGTCATTAGTTAGCTTTTTCCTCTTTTATTTTACAATAATAAGTACTTAGTAATAAGTACTTAATGTACTATGGTAGCGTTTAAAGACATAGCATACTGATCGCCTCTGTACCATTTCTATCCCGGCTAACACTCTCTCTAGAGTCCTTCGATTCTCGTGCGTGACCCTGGCGCCCGTGCAACTTCCAACTTACTTCCATTCCATGTATTCGCCGAATGTTTAAGCTCCCTTTCATTGTTAAAAATACAAAGATAAGTTACATAGAACCAGATAAAGAACTTAATAAGGCAATAAGCGCTTAATGGTAGTAGGGTTCTCCAAAGCACCTTCTCCTAAATCCACTATTTGTTCAGATGTCTGTTGTCAAAGTCATTGATTAGCAATTCCTAGAGAGATGATCATTACTTATAGTGATACTGACGATTAGTGCCAAATATCTTCAATACCTGACATTGAATTAGCGTTGATATTGTAACTAATCAGTGTGCTACATGCGGGATATTTTATACAGTGAAATAGGTGTAACGTTCATGAGGATGGCTGGCAGTAAGGGGAAAAGCACACTAACAATGATGTACAATTACACTACATGCAGTGTGGACACTCGAACCGTGAACACTTCAAGTTTTTTTCGAACTTTTTTTTTCGAACTTTCTATTGCCTCATAGCCTCTCAAATGAACATTGAGTTTAAATACACTTAGTGATCAAAATAAATCATTTTTCTGATCAATTTGCTCAATCGATAATTGATATATTTGTGTTAGAAAAAAAACTAAGTGTTCACGGTTCGAGTGTCCATACTGTAATTGATAATTTTGCCAAAAAAGCATAAGGATTTGTTGTGTTGTTATTATTGTTATTTTAAAATCTTCAGAAAAAACTTGAAAAATGTTTAAAACCATAGAAATACCTTGGGAAAATTCAACGTGTCACACCTTTTATGCATATAAATGCCTTGAAAACTCAGTGTGTAAAATAAAGATAGATCGAAATACCTAGAAAACTGTGCAAAACCATCTGATAGAAACTGCTTTAGTTGATCGATGCGGCAAAACCAGTCTACAGATTAGTACCTTAGAAACTGTGCAACACCATTTAATATCTTAGAAGACAACAACAACAACAACAACAACAACAATAGAGAGAGAACTATCGAAAGCCTTAGCTAGAAATACTTTGAAATCAAATTGGAGCTCATTGGAGCCTGGATTTTGAAGATACGCGTTCGAATGTATTTTTTTAGATTTTCATGCAGAGCGCTCCGAGTATTGAGCGGTGAGATTCAAGCATTTCGGACCAAGCAGGATCGATATACCTTAACTCCGCAATACTTAGCAGCAAAGTTTTGTACTAGTTACATAATTGTGATCAATTTAAAAATTATCCATCAACCTTAGTCACAACCTTTCGGCACCGCCATTTATGGCGTGCGAGTGCGAGTGCCGTCCGTTTCTATTTCCGATTTATAAGCCTCTTTTCAGATTTTTCTTGATGATACTAGGACTCTAGAATGGTCTCTGAAAAATACCGGGTCTCGGCAAAATCTGAGCGAGTCTTGAAAACTCGGCGTTCCAGGAAAGAGCCTCGAATTCCGGATTTCCGAATTTTCACAGTTCAAACGTGATTCCTAAGCACCTCGTCGCCCATTCAGTCAGTCATATCCATATGGAAAACTGTAATGAATGCTTCACTTGGTGCTGTACCTGGTGCTTCCGATGTTTTGTTATCATGTAGTCTTTTATACAATAAACGTATGGAAATGATTTCAAAAACTGACTTGCTTCTTGACGCAGACTCAAAAGGGGACTTCGTGTCCTATTGTACAGCACTTGCCTTATGGGCGAATCTTGAAAAAAAAAAAAAAAAAAAAATAAAAAAAAAAATTTGTCATCAAATTAAAAAAAAACACGAAATGTAGAGTCAACTGTGTTTAATGGTTTGATGTTGTTCAGTTAGTCGCGTCTATTTTCGTTTCATTTCCTATTACCGCGCAATTTCATGTCAAATCTAATCAAAGAAAACGCTATAGAATTAACTTTATATGATTACAGAATAGATTCTCGTTAGCCAATAACCCTGGTCCCGGTTGTTCAAAGAGTGGATAGCATTATCCAGTGCCGGGATAGCTTTATTAGATAACAGCGTCAACTGACTTATCCACTGGAAAGGGTTTATCCAACGATAGTCGCTATCTAGTATTTGAACAACAGTGCCTGATAGACCACAAAGTCCTTAAGCCTGAAGCTTTGGGAATTGAATAAGGGTTTATCTTGTAATTTCAAAACTCATAGGACAAAAATATGATTATCATAGCTGGAAAAAGCTCGTTGAAATTCAATAGTAAAAATGTGAAGTTTGGAAAAGATCGCTTCACAAATTGCGAAGATATGAATTTTCAAAATTCGAAATTTTATATGAAAACCTTTGGAAATTTACGCTTGGAGGCAACTCTTGCCTACCAACAAAGGTTTTTTGTAATTTCATACAAAATTTCGATTTTTGAAAATTCATATCTTCGCAATTTGTAAAGCAATCTTTTCCAAACTTTACATTTTCACTAATTTCAACGAGCTCTTTCCAGCTATGATAATATTTTTTTTCCTATTCTCCTATAAATTTTGAAATTACATGATAAACCCTCATTGCCAGTTGCGGAGTATTTAAGAAATATATAAAGCTGTCAACCGTGGACAAATAAACTACATTCAAGACCATTCAAACAGACAATTCATCGGATCAAAACGGCGTCTCTGGAGAACAAATACGAGTTTTATAAAAGCTGAAAAGCTGCTTCACATGCTGTATAATTTGTCTAATTCCTGGTCATACTATACTGAATTGTTAGTTGATTATTATACTTGTTCATTTTATTTCCCGGCGCGGAACACGTGCTCACTGAGTTAGTCATCCAGACGGAGACATTTCAACTTCATGAATTGAGTCAAAGTCAGTGGAAACAATTCAATGTTTATTAGAGTTATTATTGTGCTTGTGTTCACAAAAACATCATTAGAAAATCTAAAACTGATCACCGGAGACTTCCTTCAGCCCACGTGTAGTACGTCTCCTGCCCACAGAATCTCCTCCTCTTGTTACCTGTCTATTCTCAGCTCCTAAACCTTCTGAAAACGTGATATATCGATCGTAGCAAATATGCAGCGCAGATGATAGTTTTTGGGATCGTATAGATGTTTGGCATGTATGCTGTTCCAACACTCGCAATTAGATCCATTGGATTACTGTTTGTATTAAATACAAGTGTTTTTTTTTGCCAAGAATAATAAGTCAAGGAATGCATGTCAATAACAACAACAAAAAACACTAAAAAGACAGAAGAAAAACCATCAACACTAACTCCACAAAAACAACTGACAAACAAGCAAGCAGAACAACATTAGCTAACACTACATGCATATCACTACAATAACAACAACCACTATACTACAACATGAACTCAGTTAAGGCAGTACGCCACTACTCGTGGCTCTAAGTATTCTGAGTATGAGACTAAGAATGTTGATCACAATGAAAACACTTTATTATTACTGTATTTGTCAACGTGTTTGAGCACGCGAAACCTTGTGTAGACCCAAACATTTTGGCTATGAACGCAATACCATTATCGAACTACAGGAATGAGCTTCCACACTGAGTTAATTATCTAACACTTCAAAATCAAATATTTCCTAAAGAATCCACGACAAACAAGGTCTTTTAAAAATCCATAAACGGCTCCAAAGGTTGATGAAAAGTTGATGAATATAAAGCGAGCGGAAACAGATGGCTGTAAGGGGTTGACATTTCTCGGACGATTTCAATGCAGTGATCATTAAAGCTAGACTTTTAATTGTCTATATATTGTCATAGCGTCACGGTGATCAAGTTCAATTGACTTGAGACCCAGACAGCGATCGGTATTCTGTGCTATTGGCCGTGTGTGGATAAGAGAACTTGAAGGACGCTTAAGGTATAAATACGTCTTACACCATTGTTGACTTAGAGCCTCTTTCACATTTTGCGCATTTCGCGAATACTATTATGTGCATGACCAACGACTCCACGAGTTTCCCAGAGCGTCTCTCATAATTGGGAATGGCGTGTGACGTTGAAGCGGTTTCTTAGGCGTTGTTAAAGTCAATTTTCGTACGCAATTTCGACTATTTTAAGAGTCTTAGCGAATTAACATTTTGATACAGTTTTTCTTCGAGTTTAAAGCGATTACAGTTTGGGGCGGGAACGACTGATGGCAGCTATAAATAGGGTACATTATCATAGCTTACATAGATGAGTTGGATTAAACGGGTTTTGAATGAAACAGAGACGCGTAGTTTGACATTTCTAGTTAATACCAAAGAATGACTCTTCTGTGAAACGTTTATTTCCAAAATTACCTCTGAGACATACAATGCGTGAAGTAATCACGTGATACTAGCTGTTGTTTTATATATTTACATCTATACAGCCGTGATCACGTGACCGGGGACAAGCATGACTACAGTACTAGCTGGAATATTCTTCGTAATCCAGTTAGCGTGCATACAGTTCAATCCGTAACTTCTTTCAGTGTATTAAAATGGAATAGCATAAGTTCCTGGAATACTAGTACTATCCTTCAAAACGCAAGACAATCGATCGTCTTTGCTACTTTATTAGAACCTTTTTCGGTAATTTACCGTCGAGCCCTGATACATGGACGGCGTCGCCCAAACTTTTTTTAGCATAAAGAGTAATTAAAAACGTTTTTGATTGAACGATGAAAAATGTATTGAATTGAGATTCTCAGTGCAAGTTCTAAGAAACATTCGACGATCTTTAGTAAACATTTATTTTATCCTATATCTTATTAACTACCACACTACTCAGTCATGTCCTTTTCATGTAAAAATATGTTATTTGTCGGCTTCAGTTATATTTCCCTTTAGATTACAATCAGTAGTCAAGACAGGCGGGGAAATGACAACAGTTCGCGTTCTGATTACTCAGAAACAGCTTGCGCTCAAAATGACGAGAAAACCCTGGGAATGCAGACGCGTTTGCTCACGAAATAATCAAAACAGGCGGGAAAACGACAACCGTACGCGCGCGCGTTACTCAGAAACACCTTCTGCTCAAAATGGCGCGAAAATGAATGCAGACGCGTTTGGTCACGAAGAACGTTTTTGTTCAAAATGGCGGGAAAGTATTGATGTTTGCCGGATATTTAATTCAATTATTATAATCAAATTGATTATATTTCTAAGTTTACTTAGATGCAATAAATCAATTAGATTTCTTCATTTAACTTTGATAAAATGAAAAACTTTAATTAAAATTAATAAAAAACAAAATTGACATTGTAAGAAGTAACTGCTTCACAATTAAATTGAAAGCTTCGCAACCCACACAAAATGACTAAATTAAACATGAGAACCAACCTTTAAAATGCCTATTTAAACCACATTTTGGGCTCGTCTTTCGGCATTAAAGTCAAACTTTAAACGAGATTAGACGGTCGAGTTTGTCGTAAGAACTGTGGTGGTGAACATCTTGAAGAAGAATTCACGAAAGTTGAAAACCAACTAAAGAAGGTTGAACTTCTCATTTTAAGGTAATAATTTGGATAGTCAGGACTTCTTTGGTTTTTTAAACAAAGCGAGGAACCAAACAGTGAGTTGTTTCAAACATTATATCAAAGCGGAGTAAGAACCCCTTTGCGACCACATTGACTTCAGGTTTAACTGAAGAAATACAGCATCGATCCACTTCCCACATTGTTGTTAGCTCCCCTGAAGCAAACTTTATAGAAATTATGAACAAGTTCTTACGAGTATTCTTATAATTACGTTTCGTATTCCTTACGTACTGCCCAAAAGCTCTCAGTCAGTGAAAGAGCGACGGACCGATCTCTTTAGAACTCCGTGACAGTCTATGCGGATTGATAGTCAGTGTTTTTGTTTAAATTGAATCATCTTGATATATTTTAAAATTCATTGATATCTCTTTCAGAAGGAAAAACGCCGGTGTCGTGTATATTCTGAATGCGATAATCAACGTTAATTTTGATTCCTTTTATGCGTGTTTCGTTGATGGTCTCAGTTCTCTTCACAATAAAACGGAACTTGTACAAGAGTTGAAATTATTGTCTTATGAACAACATCTATTTTCCAAAAGTTGTAAAAATAGTTATAATGATGACTGTGAAATACTGATTGGTTAGAGTATTTTTAATAAGAATTTCAGAGCCTTTTCAACTGACCACTCACCAGTTTTCAAACGAGACACTCCAATCATTCTAAAAACAACTAGAACTAGTTTAGAAACTTCTGAGATTGAAATGGCGCCGGAAAATGTCGGAAATGAAAATAGTTTAGTTCTCAGTACGTGTTTACGGCATCCAGTGATTTAGATCGTCGTCGAAACCTTTTTGCGTCACAGTCCCTACGTGCCCATCAAGTGACCCGTCTTCAAGAAAGTCTCCATTATTTGACATGATGACATACGTGTATTTTAAACGTGCACAAATGAAAGCTTAAAACATAAACTCCACTTTGTGAAAACACGACATCTTGTACTCACGACTGCAAAGAAATCATTACCATAAAAAGTTACTAGTAGGCAATTAGACTTTGTTTCTGTAAAAACTGACAGGAACTAGCGGTTAAACTAGTAGAGACTTCTATAACCTGAGTGACAGAGTACAGAGTACTGCACCACGCTGTCTTGTTTCTTGGGAATGAAAATAAAAACAGCTGATGGATTGATGCTACTCTGTTTCCCCATGCAAAAGCATTCATGCTATAAAGACAATCATTTTATTCCTAAAATTGACTGCTCAAAGGAAACTTTATGCTGATTTTCCAGTCAATTTGAAAGAGCGCAGCGATAATTCCGACGGAACTGTAGTGCTAATTTTGTTCACCGACTGATTAACAGCTGTGGCCACATGTAATGAGCAGTCTTTAATTTACGGTTGAGATCAGCGATCATCCTCGCTCCATTAACAAACCACACTACCCTTTCAACTATTGCGCTAAATATATAGAGAGAGAGCCGTTTTCGTACGAGTGGGAAACCTACGGTACCTTGACACTCAAATGGCTTCCTTTCTGAACCAATCAGTCAAAAAGCGTGCAGATGCATCTCATCCAATCAAAGTCTTTCAATACGGCACAGCACGGTACCGTAACTTTCCCACTCATACGAAAACGACTCTATATATATTTAGTCTTAGGGAACTGTAAGCAACTGCATGCAGACTAACTATTGTCATTACTCCACGTTTGAATGACTTTATGATTAAAAAACGGAGTCTTGGGTGCAGAATTTAGTACCGAAATTCGATCGATTTTCAGTTTTTTTCTGGTTTGACCCTTGTAAAGACAATCAACCTTCTGACAATAACAGTCCATTAACTGTAGTCCTTTTTATTATATAATTTCATTCTAGGTTCGAGTTTAATTATTAAAGCCTTGTAACGTTTCTCTGACCATAATCTCCTAATTCCCACCTGCGCAATCGTGTGGTTTGCCATAGTCGTATATATATATATAGTGACTTCAGTGTTACCGCTGACCATATAGAACGAAGCAACGTCAATGCTGTAAGGCTTCGTGAAGTAACGAATATATGGTGGATCGCGTGCTTTGATCAAGGGGTTAATTACAGACAAGGCTTACTGGTCACTTTGATTTCAATCGCGCATTTATCGAACAAACAATATGGTGACGGGCTTCCCGGCTCCATTCCCACAGATCACTGTACAGAAACGATGGTACAAAGTGTCAGAACGTTTGTTGATGTAAGTGGTAACTGAATTAGGTTCGCAAAGGATTATTGGGTAAAATGTACAGCCGCCATCTTTAATTTTAATTTTTGTACGGTGAACTATAGTTGAAACAACACATTTGGCTCGGAGAGTAGGAATGGCAAGGTCTTCGTGTAGCTGCACAAATTGTCCTGGCTATTGTTTTATATGTAGACACAATACATAGAACGACAATAGAACAATAGCCAGGACTTTTGTGCAGCTACACGTGCCCACTCGGAGAAAAAAAAAAAAAAAAAAAAACTCGGAGAAAGAACATTGCTATAATTTTAATTAAAGTTTGTAATTTTATTACTCGCCTGTAAACCTCAGATCTGCATCGGTAACACGGTAAGCCGCCATTTAACCGCGACTCGTATATCGTGATAGCAACACATTTTTCGCGATCTAAGACATTACAGTAACATGCGTATATTACGAAATGTATAGAGCACTTTTTGCTACGATTTTAGAAATGAAACCTGCAAAAAAAAATTGACACAATTGATTACATCCAGGAACGCCTGGTTGAACCTCTGAAATGGCACTAAATATAGTAAATTATAACGGGAAATAATACTTTTATGAGACTTCACCGCAAAGCCTTAGCAAATCCCCATTAAAGTCTTAATAAGAAATTAGGGATCCCAGGCCGGAAGTTAGAGGGAATGCTTTGACCTTGGTGGTTTTGCGGACGGTCAATGTTATAGGTGGGATATAAATAGATCAATGCTACTCTCAGCTCCCGCGGGGTAAGGTAAATTAGTTCGATCATTTTGACTTTGCTATTTATAGACTTTATAGGAGTGCTGGTGTGCGTTTCTCGAATTAAAGTCCCGAAAAGCAAAGTCACTCGCAAAACTAAAATAAATAAATATTTGAAGCCAGAAATTCATATATACATTTACGGGCGTACGTGTCTACAAAGAATCGAAGATATTATGGGCTAGAAGCCTGTCAATTCGCTTCATCTTTACAGGGTTTTCTTGAGCTTACGGCGAGTGACTTTTTGGGCCCGAAACGTTTGGGTCTTTGATGAAACGCACGCGCGCCAAGCTGTCGTTGCAGATTTCGAGTGGGAAATAGTTACGGTGCAGTTCGTGCCGTGCCGTGACCGTGCAGTGTCCAAGCATTCTGATTGGTTGAACAATGATTTTTCGCGTTGTGATTGGTTGAATACAATGTATTCGATTCCGTACTAGTACCAGCTTTAACTGACCTCTTACCCGGAAAATAACGTTTAAATTTATTTCCCGGCTTAGCTTCGCTGAAACGCGGCTCAAACGATGCTAAAATGACATTTCACAATGCATTTTTAATCTAGAAAAACATATGTAGCTTTAACTTTCCCCTGTGTATATTAAAATCTGAGAAGTTTAAGACAAACTTGTTAGTTTTGGTGGTCGCAGAATTCACCACATCACCATTTCGAGATTATCGGGAATCAGTCGGAAAGATGTCCGTTCATTCCGAGTGCGGATTTCCAAACGGATATTCCATGCGTCATGCACGAGATTTCCGACTCAATCTACAAACATAAGTAATGATCAATTTTTCCTGATGAAATATTACATCATACCGGTATTCATTCGCAATCCGCGTTCATAGTCCACGCAGCAGAACTCGTATGAACTGCGCAAAAGAATTATTTTATCCGATGGAACATTGGCCATTATTGGTAAAACAGCAATTTCGTCTGCGCGCAATCAGCAACCTTAGAAATATTTTGAAAGTTATTTTCAGAAGTTACGGACTAATCTTCTCAAATCCCACCGATTCAGTGGGCCAAGGCTAAGGTCACGTGATGCCACATTTTTTGCCTTCCTTATGTGACGTCATACGTCCATCACTCCATGGTCAGTTCAGTCGACTGTTATATTCATAACTGGACTAATTATAAACCTCCTGTTTCTGTAGATCGTCCAGTGGAATTCCTACCGCTTAGTAGCAGCAAATATAGAGTAAAATGCTACTTTGGTTCATTACGGAAAGTAGATAGAAAGAATGCGGAGACAACATTGATAAACTCAGTTCAAACTCTAGCCCCGGAAAGCAGCCATGGGACATGTAGCGTGTAGATAGAATCTTAGTCTTGATAGCACTATCCAGATCTACCAGTAGAACATGACGTTCAATTCGTTTACTTGACCCAAAAGCAATACATGACGATATAAGATAAGGAAAACAAATAACTAACCATGTTTAGATAGATCCCTAGTTAGCTCTGTACGCTTATCAGTAGAACATGACGTTCAATTCGTTTACTTGACCCAAAAGCAATACATGACGATATAAGATAAGGAAAACAAATAACTAACCATGTTTAGATAGATCCCTAGTTAGCTCTGTACGCTTATCACTGAACGGTCTGTAAGGCATTTTGATGAAGCGTACAGAAACTGATTCTCCTATAAGGGTTATTTCACCTTCGAAAATGAAAACTCGAATGAAGATTTCTTTCTTAAAAAGGAACTTTAAAAACGCATTTGTTTATTTTACTTTTGAAGAGAAAAGAAACGCGATTATGTTATAGAGCTCTGATCATCCCTGGCTCTAAACCTAGGCTTCAAAGATTACATACATCACTGCTATAAGTGGCCACAGCATGGGACCATGAAACGGGAACTGCTTGTGGCATTCCAGTTCCTCTTTCTGTGTTAAGAGCTTCGTACATTTGATTACAAGATTTTGCCATGCCTTGGTGGTCCTCCGTCCATTATATTCGCGTTTGGCAGAGGTTAAATAGTTTCTTTTTTTGTCGATATCGCTATCGACTAATTTGTCAACTCAGCCCATCTGATAATGAGGCAACATTTTTAAAGCCAATTTGCGCTTAAAGGGCTGAGCTAAATTTAAGTAAAAACACAAAGCATTGCAAAACTTTGCTTGATCATATCGATCCCCAGAAGGCGCGGAACAGAGAATATTCTTTGATGACGATATCGGGGAAGAATCGAAAATGTACGTTTGAAGTAGCTACGTAAACAGTTTAGTACAAGATATCTTGGCAATCAAAATGCATACGATGTAACATTCAAGAGATGTTTCAGATGACATGTGTTCCCGTGTACCCAATAATAGCAACCTGTCGATGGAAACGTATAGCAAAGTGGCTGATCGAAATAGTGTTTATATCACGAGTGATATTTTATCTGTATACCACAGATAACTAGGGTCGACTAACACAAATATGACTTCACAGTTACTCGGGCTTCCTGTGGAAGACCCGAGTCTAAAAATGCAGGCCGTCGTCGTCGTCGTTGTTCGACCTCAAATCTGCAACTATAGGTTCCACAGCGCATGCGCCCTGTGCCAGCCGCTTAGATACATCGAAGGCTCAGATATACGAAAACTGCTGAGTAATAGTTATGACGAGGTGTCGACCTCTTTCTTCACGAACCTTGTTGGAGGAAGGTTATGCTCTCTTGTGAGAAAAAAACATTTGAACGAAGTATGTCTAATACGCTCGTTTTGTTATATATGATTAAGGAATTCGAGGAAGAACATTCCCACATTGGGATTAGCCATCTGTTAACGTAACACCCAAACACTTTCAAATATGTCACGCATGCGCAACATATGTACAAGGAATGTACGTGGACGTGACGTCATTTATTGGGCAATAAATACAGGGCGCGCGTTGGTGCCGGCCATTCAGTTCATCGGCTTTAAGACGATTACACTTGAAGGTTCTTGAAGCTCTGAAGCGAAAAGTTGAGTGTGCAGCTCAGTGAAAGCGCGAAGGTAAGACGATTTCTAATGCCGCAAAACAGTTAGTTTTGAACAGTTTTTCTCTGGGAAAGAAACAAGACGCGGAACCTAACGTTTCATTATTTCTTTGTCATCAGTTTCGTTTCGGTCTTGATCGGATAAATCAACCAAATATCCAATGATTTTCTCGGCTGAAAATGACTGGTTTAAAGTGTTTTAGACTTGACTGGTTTAATCCTAAAAGATCAGGGGTGATTGTGCTCTCTTTGTTGAGAATTCACATTAATTGTAAAATGCGAATGCACTTCTCAGTAAAATCCACCATGAGTTCGACTAGAGTCTCATCGCAGTCTACATTTGTCCGTTTCATTGACTGACTATTAATGTAACACTCTTCTACGAATTGTTTTTGGCATTCTCTTCGCTGACTATCTATCCCCGGGTATCTATCGCACAACGTTAGTGGGTCTTGTTAGTTGGTTTCATTTTCGATAATGTTGGTGTTGTCCTACTGCTGCAGAGTGATAATCCATTGAAATTGAAGTAGCAAGCAAGCAATTCACGTTGACATTGTCTCATCTTAGTAGAAATAATCTACATGGTCGAATGCTTGTTCCCCGCGCGCCGAGTCATCTTGACAAATAATTAGTTTACCAGTGAATTTCTAAACTCACTGGTCACGCCCAAGTTAGTGCAACTAAACGAACACTGCTTCGTTCGTAGCCTCTCTGCTTCGTGTCTTCCAAAAGCATTAGAGCTGAGACATTCAATTAATGTACTCACTAACGTCAAGATAAAACTCATTACCATCCAGATAAATGGCTGTACAACCTTCAAGAATTCGACATCCCAACAACACTGTCATCCGATTAGATCTGAAACATTCACCTTCAAATGATCGGAACAAATCATCGAAGCGATCAAATACTTCAGTATAGCTATGTACTAAATAAATACACGTGTGCCATCTCGACATGCAGCTTCAACATCTCCATTTACGGCGCGGTGTCATGCTAATTATATACTACTCCTGCTGACACGACACTAGATATAAAGCGAGTTTCCATTGCACGACTGACAGGATGAATGCATAGTATTTTACGAGTTAAAAATGATTTTCTCTGTCTTAAAGGTCAATTGGGGGGCTTGAGTCGTCTTGTTAATTATCGTCATTAGTCAGAGTAGTGATAGCTCTTCAATTTGAGGGGCATTTCAGGCATATTTATGATTTCGTGGAGTCGAGGTCGGAGTTACTTTTTTACATTTTTTAATTTCCTTATTTTTTAAACGTGTCAACGTATTTAGCAGTACTGCTAATTGCGGACACGCCTGTCTACTTCTGTCACTTCGTGTCCCATCATGCATCTCTCGCTATTAAAAATGGCGGATGCTTAGTCAACCAAATCTAATGACATCAGTGTTTGGTATTAGACGCTAAGGTGTAGTGTGCATGATTTCAGCTCCTTGCACCGTACCCGCAGTTCAATCTCATTCACAGGTAGCCTGATTTTCAGACGGCTCATGTGTCGTACATGTGTCATACAACTGTGGAGGAAGCGAGAGCGTATGACACATGAGCCGTCTGAAAATCAGGCTAATTCACAGGCAAATTATTATTATTAATTATTCTCAACTCTCACTGGATTCCAGTCCCCTCTCTTCTTCTATTAACACAGGTATACCAAGCCTACGAAAGGAATGATCTGCACCGACGTGTCATTCTTGCGCATTCGTCTAACAATGATTTTCCTGATTTTTCAGATTTGAAGAACAAGTTAAAGAACAAGTGAAGATCTAAAAGAATCAAGAAACGATGATATTAACGAAGGTGTTTATTTTAATGGTCTTACCATTAATAGTCGCTAGAGGGTCCCCTCTACACGAAAGTTCAGAGGTAATTCTTCATCTTATTTTATTTGCGAGATTTTAATTACTTCGTTGTAATAGAAACGTTTCCAAAGACCATATAATAAACGATTCATTGGGATCGTCCACTGTCCAGGGACAATTCCATATTTGGTATGAATATTCCATATTTAGTGTGAACTTTCCATATTTGGTATGAATATTCCATATTTAGTGTGAACATACCATATTTGGTATGAACATTCCATATTTGGCATGAACATTCCATATTTGGTTTTAAAGCAAGATCTTTATCAGATCGAAATTGATTAGTTGGCTTCTCGGACGCTCGTTTCTAGTCAGTAAAGAAATTGAATTGCAAGCAAGCAAGCAAGGAAGCGAGCGAGCGAGCAAATAAGCAAACAAAATTTCTCGAAATCCCACTAACCAATTCCTTGATTTCTCCTTAGAAAATGCCTCCAAAATCAGAACTCGTGTTTAGAATAAAAAGACTTTGCAGATGCTACACCAAAGAGAACATGAGTCAAATGTGGACAAACAAGCACCCCGCCATCCATTCAGCTCGCAAAGGAGCGACATGGTGGAACGGCGAAGAAAACTCGAAGCGCTTCTTCAACGAAATCCTGGTTTACGAACTCTGCTGAAGTCTGTCCTTGAAAAACGCAAAGCTCAAGACGTCAGGATGTTACAAAGCGATTCGTGTAGGCCTGGTCTCTTCTACTGTGACGATCGCGATTCGAGCCTGAACGACGACGTTGGCGCAAAGCGTGCAGCCTTGAAGAAAGTGATGCACATGAGAAAGTTTGATGCCGGGTCGTACTGTCCTCCGGGGTTTTTCTATTGCCCCAGCGACGACTCCTCCGGTGCCCAAGCAGACCGCGATATCAAGCAATATCAGAGAGATCGTCTAGAATTGTTGGACAAAATGTTTCCCAAAAAAGTGCAACAAGATCAATACAGAAGTCAAGAAATGCAAGACCTTGAAAGAATTATTCAACTTGCCAATGATCGAAAGGAATCGTTCATGCCAAAGCGAACGGAAGCCAGGCGCCACAATGTACAATTCGTTAGAGTCCCTGCTACTGTGAAGAAGGTAGAGGAGTCGGACGAAGGTACGAAAGCAAAGTCGACGCACGGAGAAAAGCTTGCTGACGATTTGATGAGTAGTCTGCAGGTACGGTTGGTAGCATTTAGAAAATCAGAAATTCTTTAAGCGAATTTCCTTTTTGCGGCAAAGATTTAGGTCGACCCTAGTTTTCTCTCTGTAACCCTACCAAAGGTATCCCGAATGAGACGAATAGGGTCATTCTGTTTGCCCTTATCTGTGAAGAAATTAAACGACCATTGAGTGAAAAGACAGTTATTTTGGCTTATAGTAGGTGATTATATACACGAACATAGCCGGCATGCGTAGCCGCTCTCTTTTTCTCTTTGAAAGGGTTTCCCCTTCCCACTATGCTTCCCTCCCTTCCCAAGGGCCTCTACGCAGGCTAACACGAACATTCATGCACCGAATCAATCTTTCTCCCAACAGACAGCCAAAGTGAACGACAAAACAGCAAACGAGGAAACCAACTTTGATATGAAGCAACTTGCTGAACTACTCAAAGAAACCAAGAGATAAGAACTTATTCAATTAAAAAAACACCAACATAGCTCAAGTACAACGGCCACATATGTAATGAGAACGAAAGTCCTCGTTGGCCAGTTAAGGTCTCCGAGGGAAACGAGTGAGGATTGATTCAATTTGTGGCTTAATAGATAGAACACAGGCACATTAATCTATGGGCAAATATTATTTAAAGTTAGCATTGCTTGCAGGAATACTAGTACACGGAGAAGTGCTGGCCTTGTAGATCATCATTCTTTGTGTTCAAAACTTCTGAGAAGAAGAAAATTCCAGCTTTTTGTCAGGACAATTTCAGTGTTGTTTTGATTATATTGTAAGGCTAGACCTCGATATTGTCTAATATTTTGTATCACAATCATTTCGAAAGCTTTTGCCTTAGAAGACCTTAGAACCAACGCATGCGCAGCTGTATCTGTATGAATATTTGTGCCGGAGACTATCGATCTTCAAAATAGGTGTTGTCTATGGGTGTTGTCCCATTATAGAGCCATGCACATTACATGGGTATAGGCAGGGGATCCCAGGGTGCCTGTGACACCCCCTCTCCTCTGGGTCCACTCTTTAAACTGAAATTTATATGTTTGAGGAGGGGAGGGGTGGAGATTTGTTGGTGAACGATATGGAGTGTGACCACCCTCCCCCCCAATGGAAAATCCTGGCTATGCCCCTGCAGGGGAGGGGTGGAGATTTGTTGGTGAACGATATGGAGTGTGACCACCCTCCCCCCCAATGGAAAATCCTGGCTATGCCCCTGCAGGGGAGGGGTGGAGATTTGTTGGTGAACGATATGGAGTGTGACCACCCTCCCCCCCAATGGAAAATCCTGGCTATGCCCCTGCATTATAAGTAATGCATGCCGTCCCTTTTGGTTCCCAAATACTGAAATACAATATCATAGTTTAATTGACCCTTTCCAATACCATCCATCCGCATGTCTGTTGTGCTTAGTACAAGAAGCTATCATGTAGTGTTCAATTCCTAACGGACATAAATGGCGATAGTTTGGTCACAGGAAGTGACACAGCTTATCGCTGGGATGTTCTCCAGGGAACCCCTGTTTTGGGGGAGGTACCCGGAAAAAGAGGTCAACAGTAAAGGTATACGTACCGGCGACGACTTCCAACTAATACCGAACTCGTTCCGATAACAAACGTTGTCTAATCAGGACTGGGGATCAGGAAAGGTGTCTGTAATTGAATATCGGCAACTGATGCACGATAAATTAGAAAAAAACTCCTAAATATCTGAAATGGGACAGCACAAGTACAGGCACAGAGCTAACTATTATTCGAGCATTATTAAGAAAGTGTGGAGTATTAAAATGAGTGACTTAGGGCGCTTCCCATTTGTCTGGAATTACCGGTCTGTCCACTGATTGTAATAGCATATCTCAAGCATCCGCCATCATGAACACGGACAGGACGCACATAGAGGTCTACCTTGATATCAGGCCCCGGTTGCACGAAAGGTGAATTTAGCGCTATCCACCGGATAAGTCTTATAAGCTATAGAATAGTCAAATGCGAGATTCGCCGAGACGCTGAGACACTTGATTAAAAATCCGAGCCCGAGACTTCATTATTTTATTTGAAATTTGAAAATTCGAGATTCGAAATCCGGAATCCGAGACCGGCTTTCCTGGAACGCTGAGATTTCGAGACTCGCGCTCAGATTTTGCCGAGACCATTCTCTAGCCCTTTTATTGGATAACTGCATCAATTTTATCCGTTGGATAGCCTTATACAATGGATAGCGTTATTCACAATGACCGTATTTCGTGCAACCGGGGCCAGGTGTCGATTTCCAGGCCCATCCAGACCGAAACTGGTGCGTTAAAATTAGAGGACAAACAGACCGGTCGCTCCGTTCAAATCAAAAGAGCCATTAGTAACCCATGTAATAAATCAACTCTTAAGGAGTCTTGGTAAAACTGTAATCAGTTCATGAAGGGTTAAACCTTCCAGTTGTTGTGTAAAGGGTACATGGAAAAATTCATTAAAAATTTGTGGAGAGATGGTTGTAATATCCGAGACGAAATTCAAACTAGTTGAAGAAAAGGATGGAGATCTCTAGGATCTCCATTATTACCGAGTAAATATAGTCTCCCTCGCAGCCGTGTTTAGTGTCGTCTTTGCGTTGCGTGACGACACTAAACACGGCTGCGAGGGAGACTACAGTAAATATACTGAAAGACTGAAAGAGGAAGCATGACAGGCGATACGTTCCTCGAACTTCTCGGGACCGGAAAACTCACCCAAAATCTAAAGTTCCCAAAAACGTTTTTGGAAGTTTTTCTGTCAGTATTCGACACTTATATACTCACAGTTTCCACAGTTTCGCGCCGTCGTGTTAATAAACTTGCTGCATGGATGAGAGGGGAAGGGAGAGAGAGGGTGGAATAGCATGTACAGACAACAGAGCATGGTGAAAGCTAAGGATATCATTTCGATCTCCAATAGTCGGGGTCTCTTCTTTCAATGAAAGGTTTCATTTTCCATAGGCTTGTTCGTACTGGCATCGATCCATATCCATCCAAGGGTCTGTTTCCTTTGCAGCCGTTCTTAGTCGGTCAGGATTTTAGACTACATCTAGCTAAGCTAGCGTTTCACGACATTTTGCCAAAGAAAAAAGCAGTCTTCTTTGCATCCATCTCTTCATGCCTTGGTTTTCCAGTGTGTCAAAGAACAGACACACAGGGAGACCATCACGAAAGTGCACGAGGAGAAGGTTGGAGAGGGATTCATGTACAATATATACAATACAATGTTACTGCTGTGACCGGAACTGAATCAGTACCTGTACCGGATGCCCCTAATTAATTTCGCCTGTACAATTAGGAAACTAAAACTGGGCGTGACATCTGAAAGAAAAATGGTTGAAGGGTGTGTGTTGGGGAAGAGCCAGATTTGTCAAAGTTGTGTAGGGGTGTGTATCGGGGAAGAGCCAGATTTGTTGAACTTTTGTAGGGGTGTATCGGGGAAGAGCCAGATTTGTTGAACTTTTGTAGGGGTGTATCGATCGGGGAAGAGCCAGATTTGTCGAAGTTTTGTAGAGAGAGAGAGCACTCCACTGTTGTTGAACTTTGTGACATAAAAACGACAGTCCTTCTTTGCATGCCAGACATGTCTTAACTGCAAACCCTACAACAACAAATGAACAAACAAAGGCGTTATCAGGAATCACTCCTATTTCATCAAGTTCCCGATTATGCCCTCCGTGTGCCAGCAATTCATCAGACTGGGTCGGATCGATGATCATGATCCAATTACAAGTTTTGAGTTACACTTTCGCCGCTGTGTATTACTTAAAGGGAGCAATACCATAAGACATCAGTAGCCAGCAATACAGCTAACTACAATGTCGCTGCTAAAAGGAACAGTCATTCTAGGGATCGTGCTCGTCTTTACGAGCTATGTTTCTGCCATGGACTTTTCTTACATGGATTTCGTTCGCGATGCAGTGATGAAGTACTCCAGTGGCACCGAGAGAACAGTCCAAGTGTCGAAGCCAAAGTTGGTCGTTCCTCTGATAACGCAACCAAAAGTGTCAACATCGATGCCGGTTGTTCCGTCTCTCAAGAAAATTCCAGATTACGTATACGGCGGTGGCGGAGCGTCAGGAGCGTCAGGAGCGTCCGACGTCAAGAGAACATCATATGGCAAAGTGTTGGAAACTTCTCCAATGTTATGGAAATCTTCTCTGGGAATTCGACCAAGACCCGGTGGTGGTGGAGCCTCAGGAGGATCACACAAATGGCTCAGACCAAGACCAAGACCCGTCACACCTAAGGTAGAATTGACTTATACTAAACAAAATGTAACCTACAGGAGACGTACTGCGCCATCGAACAAGTTCCTCGAGGCTATAACCGCTATTGAACGAGGTGTAGCTGAAGCCAAAGCCGCCGAGAGATGGAATAGATTCCAGAGAAAAAACGCACACCTTCAGGCGACAAAGCATACACTCAAATTAGCAGTACAGAACCGTATGTTTCAGTTCGCTCGCAACAAACTTGGACAAGCTTTGTTCTATATCAAACGTGACTCTTCTCGAAGACCTAAGCGCTCTACACAAAACCAAGCATCGAGTTTCATGGACGATCTCAAGCAATCCATGGGTCCTGCTAAGTTTGACGAGTTCATGGCTGTCATGGGAGATGTGACGTTGATGTTTGCTATCGATACTACTGGAAGTATGTCAGATGAAATAGCCACTGCTAAACGTATTGCGGTGGATGTTATCAACTACCCAAGACAGAACCCTGTTAGTTACATATTATCACCCTTCAACGATCCTTGTAAGTATATATATATATCACTAGCCCTAACTTGCGAAATGTATGAATTGAAAGTATATGTAATACGTTGTTCTGTATGTTTATACGACATACAGCATATCAGGTATTGACCTTGATTCAATGTCGCAAACTGACTCGCAACACCGGGCTATTATAGAATGGTCTCTGAAAAATACCGAGTGTCGTAACTCGGCGTTCCAGGAAAGAGTCTCGGATTCCAGATTTCGTTGGGGATTGGGGAAGGAAAGGAGGAGGATCGATGAAGTCTCGGGCTCGGACAAGTGTCTTGGCGTCTCGGCAACGAGTGCCCACTGTTTTTTTTTTAAATAGTATTTTCGAAGACTGGCCGAGAGGTGATCAATCATTCTGAGTTGGTATTGTCGACTGTGAATGACGATATAAATTTAATTAATAATAATAATAATAATTAAGAAGAAGAAGAAGAAGAAGAAGAAGAAGAAAGAAGAAGCCCAAGTTCACGCTAGTAGAGCGTCTAGTTAAAATAAGGACGTTAGTGTATATTTACTTTCCAGTTTTCTTCGCAACTAGTTCTCTATGAATATTCACTTGTGCTTCTCGTGTTGAAAGTTCGAGAAAGTTGACGATTCTTGTTTTCCTTTTCAGCTACAGGACCTGTGATTTTCAGAGAAAGCACCGAAGGCCTCTCATTTGTGAAAGCCATCAGCAATTTAAAAGCAAAGGGGGGAGGAGACTGTCCTGAATTGACTCTCAAGGGGATCTTAGACGCATTGTACGAGGGACCCGATTGGGGATCACCGCTGTACGTCTTCACCGACGCCTCAGCAAAAGACGCCACTCGTTTCAATATCGAAGAAGTAAAAGAAATGGCTCAACTACAAGGAATTACCATCAACTTTTTTACCACAGGTTAGTGTATATCCCCGGGGTCTCACAGCATTGTGTGTGGGGGAGGGAAGGGTGGGGGAAGGAGGGGGTTATACGCACTTCAAATCTTGCACATTCTTTGGAAATATTCAAAACGTTGGTAATTCTTTGGAAACTGAATTGAAAGTAAAGTCAACTAAAGTCCAACGTTTCATTTCCTTTCAGGCCGAATCTGTAGGCATAATGTTTACAAGCCCTTTCAGGAACTCGCAGAGGCCACTTCCGGTCAAGTACTCAGTCTCATCGATCAGCAAGAGCTACAGCAGATGACTGGCTTCACCGGAAGTGTATTAGGAGGCTCCAACATCATCAGTTCCGGTTCGAATATGTCGAACCGAAAGAAACGCAGAGCGGTTGGAAGCCAGAGATACAGCATTAAGATTGATGACTCGATAGAAAAGATGTCTGTTTGTATCACAACGGAGCGTCCCAGCCAGGGAACGACGATCTCATTGACCGACCCTCGAGGTAAGTAAGCCTGCGTGACATCTCTTGTCGTGCGTGACATCTCATGCCGTGCGTGACATCTCTTGCCGTGCGTGACATCTCTTGCCGTGCATGACATCTCTTGCCGTGCGTAACATCTCTTGCCGTGCGTGACATCTCTTGCCGTGCGTGACATCTCTTGCCGTGCGTGACATCTCTTGCCGTGCGTGACATCTCTTGCCGTGCGTGACATCTCTTGCCGTGCGTGACATCTCTTGCCGTGCGTGACATCTCTTGCCGTGCGTGACACCTCGTTATTACAGACAAAGAAGTGGTTTTCACAAAGAGTTTCACTTACTAATAAACTCTCGCTGTTGCGGCTCTCGTTATACCGTATTACGGACACCGTATTTCCTCCCCGACGGTGTTGCTCTAATGGTAGCTGACTGTAGTTGCTCAAGAAATTATCTATTTCGTTTTCTAGGAGTCAAAATAACATCTGGGAAAGTCTCCATGTCGAAAGTTTCAATCTACGAGATTACAAAGCCTAAAGTAGGAACATGGACGCTGGTGGTTTCACTCTCTGCTGGCAAGCATAGTTACTTTGCTAAGTCAACCAGTGATACTAATATTGACTTTGAACACTACTTTATGTTGTCAATACCTGGTCCTGTTACCGATATACCAGTTTCGGATCCTTTGATAGGTAAGTGGAATGGATGGATGGATGGATGGATGGATGGATGGATGGATGGATGGATGGATGGATGGATGGATGGATGGATGGATGGATAGGTGGATGGATAGAAAGATGGATGGATGGATGGAGGATGGATGGATGGATAAATGGATGGATGGATGATGGATGGATGGATGGATGGATGGATGGATGGATGGATGGATGGATGGATGGATGGATGGATGGATGGATGGATGGATGGATGGATGGATGGATGGATGGATGGATGGATGGATGGATGGATGGATGGATGGATGGATGGATGGATGGATGGATGGATGGATGGATGGATGGATGGATGGATGGATGGATGGATGGATGGATGGATGGATGGATGGATGGATGGATGGATGGATGGATGGATGGATGGATGGATGGATGGATGGATGGATGGATGGATAAATGGATGGATGAATGGAAGTGTGGATGGAAGTGTGGATGGATGGATGGATGTATGGATAGAAGGACGGAGAGGCAGGTAAAATTACTGATGAACAGATAGATTAATGGAGAGATGGATGGAGAGATGGATGGATATATCGATTTATTTTGTTGTTTTTTTATAGTATTTTTGCATGTTATTTTATATAGTTGGTGCGATGCCTTCGGATTTTGCCGACTTATTAAATGTAGATGTAGATGATGGATGGATGGATGGATGGATGGATGGATGGATGGATGGATGGATCGATGGATGGATGGATAGACGGATGGATGGATAGAAGGATGGATAGAAGTATGAATTGATTGATGGATAGATGGATGGATGGATAGATGGACAGATGGATGGATCAATAGATGGATAGTTGGACGAATGAATGGAAGTGCGGAGAGGTGAGTGAAAATTCTGATGAGATAGATGAATGGACGGATGGATGGATAGAAGGAGAAGGAGAAGTTTGAAGGGGAGATTGAAGGACGGAGAGACGGGCAGATAGATATGGAAATATTTATGAAGATATAATATGTATAGATATGGAAGGATGGACGTCGGATAAAGAAGTCGAAGAGTGGATAGATGAATAAATGAGTGATCGATGTAATACGTAACTCGTGACGTTTATAGATACAAACATGTGTAAAAGAATGGACGAACAGATGAATAAATAAAATAAATAAATAAATAAATAAATGAATACAACTGTTATTTATCCATGATACTCTACCGCTTCACAGGTCGACAAACTAAACTGGTCTTGACAATGGCTGGATACCACAAAGTTCAGAAAAACACAGTCGTCTTAGAACTCATTACAAAGTATGGCGAGCACATCAGAGACGTCTCACTCACGCCAGATAACAAAGGAATGCGTTACGTAGCAACATTCACCCCACCCTCCCGAGCCTTCAAACTCAAACTCAAAGGAACGACCAAAGCTGGCAACGCCTTTGAACGCATCTCTCGTAACATAATCGAACCTAAGCACGTGCTGCTCAGAGTACTTCGTTCGGATAAAGACTTCACTCTGCGTCGAAACCAAACATCGACCGTAACGTTCCACCTCTTCAACGCCGCTGCCAGCGATAAGCTCGAGATTGACGTCAAAGACAGGCTAGGTTACGTAGCCAAGCCGCAGAAATCGAGACGTACTCGCATTGTAAGGAAAGGAAGATGGGCGTTTTACCGGGTGCTGTTCCGCACACCCTTGAATGCCCAAATCGGCGCTAGTGAAACAGCTATGGTTTCGGTGTCCTTCAACAGTGGCGCTGGTCGCGTGATAGTCATGGAGCCAGTGCAGATGATCGTAGTTGCATAAATGGCCATAGATGGCCAAAACATAGCACAGGTAGCCCAAGCCATGTGACATGAAAACATATTATTTTTTATCCGTTTTTTTTCTTCAAAATGACGGCGTGAAAACTGGTCTGTGACGTCGGTGCCTCTGAAAACCAAGGTATCGCTGGCGCTATTTGCGCATGCGTACCGAACAGTGAAACACCCGAGCAGAGCCTGAGAACGAAAACGCATCGTTTTAATTTGTATTCTCTTTTTTTTCTACAGCCCCACGCTAGAAAACGCATGTGTAAAAACGTGAACGCAATGTTTGATTTCTGTTTTTGAGATGAATTCGAAACGTGTAGACATAGGCTTTGTATAGGATGTTGTCGAGAGCTGTAAAATAGATGAAAGGCTTACAGGACTGCGGTTTGAGGCCAGTTTGAGCGCCACTTTAACTTGCGAAGATCATACATTTCGTTATAGTTATATAAAAAACTTGAATATATGAAAAGCCGGTATGCCAACGACGAGCTTCCAGTAGAAGGATATACTAGTGGTTGCATGAGCGTATTGTTACTGTTTGCTACTATTAAAGCATTTTAAAGACGTGTCGTCATGTGTCGTGACGGTGCCTATCAAATTAAAGTCGTTAAAACGACTTTGATAAGAACTATTTCACATGCATTCCTACCTACCCAAGTTTACCGTCGTTGTGATTTGTCGACAATCCATTTATTTCTCCTTACATTAGCATTTCACTTTATGCTACAAGCTAACTTTGTTACGTATGTTCAAACATATTCTCGAAGTTCTATAATGTTAGGACCGATACCGTAAACCAAATCAAGTTACACTGACGTGATGCCGGACATAGTCACTAGTAGCCTATTAAATATACGCCAATAGACTAATAAATCACCTTGAAGTATTAATTTGTGTAAGTACTGACTCTAAAAATGCCCGTCATGTATCAGTGGCAGTAGACAAGTATGTGGAATATGATTGTCCATCTATTTTTTCTAAATATATCGGTATTCGCGCATAAAAAATTTTGTTTTTCTTTATCAGTATTTCTCTCTTCCTTTCTTTCTCCCTTTCTTTCTTCCTTTCTGTTTGTTCTCTTTCTTTGTTTCTTCATTTATTTCTTCGTTTCTTTCTTCGTTTCTTTTTATTTTATTTTTTCTATTTAAAAAAAAAAGTAATTTGGTCCGCGGTCCGCCGGCCGCCGTCCGCGCCAGCGTTTTATCTACACCCTTTCACTTGAGGTCAGCAGTACTCGTAGACTTTCTCAAAGTCCGTTTTCCCTCTTTTTCCTTCGTCGCTCGCTATCAGAATAAAAAGTGTGGTCGACTTGTGGCAAGTGTACAGTACTCGTGACACAGGTTTTACTGCTTGCATGAGTTGCCTGACTGTTTGACACTAGTATCAAACGTCTATCTATGAATAATGGTTTTCCTTTCCTGGAACGTGAATGAATCACGGAAGTTATGGGCAAACTTCCGTTATTGCTGTATCACGCTTAGACATACTACGTCCGGTATTCTAGGGTTTATATAGCTGCGTTGTAAGGTCGCTCTAAGACTGAATACGACGCGTTTCAAGCATGTCAGTTCTCAAGGTAGCAGTCGTTCTCGGGTTTGTGCTCGTCTTCACCCATTATTCCTCTTCGATGGATTTCTCGGCCATGAATTTCGCTCGTAGCACACTCATGCAGTACTCGGGTGGGACTCGAAGAACGGTGCAAGTTTTGAAGCCTAGTTTAAAATTGGTTCCTGTAACTCCAGGTCACAAGCCCAAAGTAACCACTTCGGGATGGGGATTTGGAAGGCGAAGGCGAGCAATGTCCACGAGGAGAAAGATCCAGACTAAGACAAAGGTGATTTTGTGCGTCAGACCAAGACTTACAATACACGCTCGACGCCTTCTAACAAGTTCCTCGAAGCTTTGACAACGGTGGAGCGTGGCGTTGCCGACGCAAAAGCAGCCAGAAGGTGGCTCAGGTACTCCCCGCAAAAGCTCCAATCCCTTAAAAATACAATCAAACTCGCTGCTGGGAAAAGGATGTTTCAGTACTCGCGACACAGACTTGGAGAAGCGCTTTTCTTACTCGGGAACAGCAGTGCAGCTTCATCAAGACCTAAGCGCTCTACACAAAACCAAGCATCGAGTTTCATGGACGATCTCAAGCAATCCATGGGTCCAGCTAAGTTTGACGAGTTCATGGCTGTCATGGGAGATGTGACGTTGATGTTTGCTATCGATACTACTGGAAGTATGTCAGATGAAATAGGCACTGCTAAACGTATCGCAGTGGATGTTATCAACTACCCAAGACAGAACCCTGTTAGCTACATATTATCACCCTTCAACGATCCTTGTGAGTAAATAGTACGTAATATATCAACAACGAGTGCGAGTGTTTTATCAGGGGTTCAAAACACCGAGAAACTAATGAAAGCACGAGGCCGTAGGCCGAGTGCTTTTATTGGTTCGAGGTGTTTTGAATCCCCTGATGAAACACGAAGCACGAGTTTTTGATATTGCTTCTCAAACTCATTCATAATGAATGATTATCTGAATTGTTCTTGAGTCTCCTGAGAAAATAACATAATAATTGCTTTTGTGTCTTGGCCTAATGAGTCACCTCGCAAGTATTATGTTTGTTAAAAAGAGCTTCAAAATCGAACAAGCAGTCAGGTAGTCTAATGGATAAGTAGTGAGCGTAATGTGCGAGGGGTCACTGATTCAACTCTGGTTGATGATTTATCACTAGATTTTTTTTCATGATAAGTAAGAGGTAGTAAGTCTACTAAGTTAAAGGTAGACTAAGTAACATAATGGTAAATATACAATAATTTCAGTGTCTTGATCAGTGTCTTGATCAGTTCTTCCTCCGGTATCAAGATACATCCACCTGACTTGAATCGTGAGAGCTGATTGGTTATTGAGCTAATGAATTATTAATGAGTTTGAGAATTGTATATGAACGTTTAGTAAATACTTGTATATGAATGTTTAGTTCTTTTGGAAATGTTTAGTTGCTGTTCTAAGTGCAGGTTGTTATTGCATCATAGGTTTCAAACACATCTAAAATTGCCTGATATCAATCAGCTGTTAAAAGTCCTTGAATTTAATTATTTGACTGGGGGCAAAAGCTATCAAGCAGAAGGTATTTTATTCGGGCAAAAGTTGAAAATCAGTTGATGAAAATTCCTCATGAGACCGGAAATGACGTCTATTGATATCAAGTGATTCAGATAATGCGACAGTTAGTTTGTCAGTGACCCTGGGACACGCTATCTAGTTTCCGTTCCCCATGCAGTGCGCGCAGTGCGTCAAAGGTCTCAAAGCGATGCGGCCAATCAAAGCATCATATATATGACGTGCTGCAACTTGCTGAATACATAATCGCATTAAGCCATGGGGCTTGGCTTACATCACAGTTGCACATTAATGCGCATGCGCACTTGTCAATAACAATCCTACTTTATCTTCAACAGCTACTGGACCTGTGACTTTCAAAGATAACACACAGGGCGCGTTGTTTGTGGACGCCATCAACAAACTGTCTGCTACGGGGGGTGGGGACTGTCCTGAATTGACTCTCAAGGGGATCTTAGATGCGTTATACGAGGGCCCCGATTGGGGATCACCGCTGTACGTATTCACCGACGCCTCGGCAAAAGACGCCACTCCATCAAACATGGAAGAAGCGAAATCAATGGCCCAATACTTGGGAGTCACCATCAACTTTTTCACAACAGGTAGAATTTGATGAATGTTGAATGTTAAATGTTGAAACCGTGTTAGGCAGAGTCTTTAGTGACACAAATCCCTATTATTATTGGCCACGCAGGGACTCACAAGCCTCCTCCGCATGCGGAAACCCATCTGATAGAGTTTTAGTATTTTAGAGTTGCCTGCGGAGGAGGCTAGGAACTCACAATGTTTGTTTTGTTTCAGGTCAAACATGTGGAAACGTTTACAAGCCCTTTCAGGAACTCGCAGAGGCCACTTCCGGTCAAGTACTCAGTCTTTCCAATCACCACGAGCTGCAGCGACTTACTGGCTTCACCGGAAGTGTTTTAGGAGGCTCCAACATCATCAGTTCCGGTTCGAATATGTCGAACCGCAAGAAACGCAGAGCGGTTGGAGACAAGAGATACAGCATTAAGATTGATGACTCGATAGAAAAGATGTCTGTTTGTATCACAACGGAGCGTCCCAACAAGGGAACGACGATCTCATTGACAGACCCTCTAGGTAAGTAAGCCTGCGTGACATCTCTTGCCGTGCGTGACATATCTTGCCGTGCGTGACATCTCTTGTCGTGCGTGACATCTCATTGACCGACCCGTGAGGTAAGTACGCCTGCGTGACATCTCTTGCCGTGCGTGACATATATTGTCGTGCGTGACATCTCTTGTCGTGCGTGACATCTCATTGACCGACCCGTGAGGTAAGTACGCCTGCGTGACATCTCTTGCCGTGCGTGACATCTCTTGCTGTGCGTGACATCTCTTGCCGTGCGTGACATATCTTGCCGTGCGTGACATCTCTTGTCGTGCGTAACATCATCTCATTGACCGACCCGTGAGGTAAGTACGCCTGCGTGACATCTCTTGCCGTGCGTGACATATATTGTCGTGCGTGACATCTCTTGTCGTGCGTGACATCTCATTGACCGACCCTCGAGGTAAGTAAGCCTGCGTGACATCACTTGCCGTGACATGATCTCATACCGTTTTGTGTGATAGTGTTTGAGTTACGTCTTTCCATCAGTAAGTTGCGCCAACTCATCACGATACTATTCACAAACACATTCTCTGCGGTATTAGAATTGAACTTCATTTAATCTCTATTTCAGGAGCCACAATCACATCCGGTAAAATCTCATTGTCCAAAGTTTCTGTCTACGAGATTACACGTCCCAAAGTCGGGACCTGGACACTAGTTTGCCCACCTTCTATAGGTCAATACAACTACTTTGTGAAGTCACACAGCGACAATAACATCGAATTTGAGTACTACTTCTTATTTACGATACGCCGACCTGCATCTGAGGTGCCCATTTCTCAACCTCTTATTGGTAAGTGTACGATGTCGCAGTCGTGTTGGTCGTGATGATGTTGTTGCTGGTGGTGCATGGGGATGGGTAGTGATGATGATGGTCATGGCGATGATGTTGATCTGGTAATGATGTTGGTGTGGTGATGACGATGATGTTGATCTGGTAATGATGATGATGTTGATCTGGTAATGATGTTGGTGTGGTGATGACGATGATGTTGATCTGGTAATGATGATGATGTTGATCTGGTAATGATGTTGGTGTGGTGATGACGATGATGTTGATCTGGTAATGATGATGATGTTGATCTGGTAATGATGTTGGTGTGGTGATGACGATGATGTTGATCTGGTAATGATGATGATGTTGGTCTGGTAATGATGTTGGTGTGGTGATGACGATGATGTTGATCTGGTAATGATGATGATGTTGATCTGGTAATGATGTTGGTGTGGTGATGACGATGATGTTGATCTGGTAATGATGATGATGTTGATCTGGTAATGATGTTGGTGTGGTGATGACGATGATGTTGATCTGGTAATGATGATGATGTTGATCTGGTAATGATGTTGGTGTGGTGATGACGATGATGTTGATCTGGTAATGATGATGATGTTGATCTGGTAATGATGTTGGTGTGGTGATGACGATGATGTTGATCTGGTAATGATGATGATGTTGATCTGGTAATGATGTTGGTGTGGTGATGACGATGATGTTGATCTGGTAATGATGATGATGTTGATCTGGTAATGATGTTGGTGTGGTGATGACGATGATGTTGATCTGGTAATGATGATGATGTTGATCTGGTAATGATGTTGGTGTGGTGATGACGATGATGTTGATCTGGTAATGATGATGATGTTGATCTGGTAATGATGTTGGTGTGGTGATGACGATGATGTTGATCTGGTAATGATGATGATGTTGATCTGGTAATGATGTTGGTGGTGGTGATGATGATGACGATGATGATGATGTTGATCTGGTAATGATGATGATGTTGATCTGGTAATGATGTTGATCTGGTGTGTTGTGATGATGACGATGATGTTGATCTGGTAATGATGATGATGTTGATCTGGTAATGATGTTGGTGTGGTGATGATGATGATGTTGATCTGGTAATGATGATGATGTTGATCTGGTAATGATGTTGGTGTGGTGATGACGATGATGTTGATCTGGTAATGATGATGATGTTGATCTGGTAATGATGTTGGTGTGGTGATGACGATGATGTTGATCTGGTAATGATGATGATGTTGATCTGGTAATGATGTTGGTGTGGTGATGATGATGATGTTGATCTGGTAATGATGATGATGTTGATCTGGTAATGATGTTGGTGTGGTGATGACGATGATGTTGATCTGGTAATGATGATGATGTTGATCTGGTAATGATGTTGGTGTGGTGATGATCAGCGCTGAACGGTGGTATAGCTGCGAAGTTGATGATGGGTGGTAGCAATATACTTAACACTCATCATGCCATACTCTACCGCTTCACAGGTCGACAAACTAAACTGGTCTTGACAATGGCTGGATACCACAAAGTTCAGAAAAACACAGTCGTCTTAGAACTCATTACAAAATATGGCGAGCACATCAGAGACGTCTCACTGACGCCAGATAACCAAGGAATGCGTTACGTAGCAACATTCACCCCACCCTCCCGACCCTTCAAACTCAAACTCAAAGGAACGACCAAAGCTGGCAACGCCTTTGAACGCATTTCTCGTAACATAATCGAACCTAAGCACGTGCTACTTCGAGTACTTCGTTCGAATAAAGACTTCACTCTGCGTCGAGGCCAGACATCGACCGTAACGTTCCACCTCTTCAACGCCGCTGCTGCGAATAAAGTAGTTAATATTCAAGTCAAAGACAGGTTGGGATATGTAGCTGCCTTGCGACGAAGTACGCGCACTGTAAGAGCAGGTCGATGGGCGTTCTTTGCAGTACGCTTCGCAACACCTTCGAGTGCAGCTGTGGGCGTCAGTGACACCGCTGTGGCGTCGATCTCTGTCAACAATGGTGCTGAGAGAAGCGCACTACCCGTTCAACTCATAGTAGTTGCATAGATGGACTGGCCACTGCTTTTACTAGTTTTGTTAGACACAATATTGATAGGTTTTACTAGTTTTGAATGACAGAAGAACCAGACTGACAGGTTTTGCTAGTTTTGAATGACAGAAGAACCAGACTGACAGGTTTTACTAGTTTTGAATGACAGAAGAACCAGACAAACAGGTTTTACTAGTTTTGAATGACAGAAGAACCAGACTGACAGGTTTTACTAGTTTTGAATGACAGAAGAACCAGACTAACAGGTTTTGCTAGTTTTGAATGAAAGAAGAACCAGATTGACAGGTTTCACTAGTTTTGATCGACAGAAGAACCAGACTGACAGGTTTTACTCGGCTTTTTGATGTCAGCTTTTATTTATTCGATTTTAATTAACTTATTATCGATGCTTTTATTGTGTTGGAATGTGAAAATATCAATGGTATAACTGTTTCCATGGTCTCTTGGTGTCCACCTTTTGCATCAATAAGCGCAAACGTTGTGAGATTTTGTAAAAGTCTACCATCATGCGTAGCGCGTTTGACCGTCGTGTGTGCCATCTACCCTGGGTTCCAGAGGTAACCTAGCGCCAGTCCACTTGACGAACGAGCCGAGCGTCAAAGGCGTTCAATGTGCACGAGCGCTTTTTGCGCCCGCAAAGAACAAAGTCCCCTACACATGTTTCAACCCTTTGCATCCCGTAGAAAACTGATGACGGATGCGCTTTGCGCTTTGAAATTGCAGTGGACTAAGTCTACCGTGATTTTCTGCGCGTACAAAAAATGCCCTATTATCAGTGGTCTGTCGAGAGATACCTCTGGCTCTCAACCATTTTTTCTGAAGCTATTGTTGTAGTAGAGCGCGCGCGATATTGGGCTCCCTGTGGATCAGTCCAACGTGTACACACTGGGTACTAATAAGGTGGTCTACCACAGGAAGCCCATGGAACACGTGTGGATGACAAGTGGATTGACAAGTGTTGAAATGTGATTTACAACATTAAACTTGATCCGTATATCATTACGATAGATATTCCATCATATTGTATCTTTTATATATAATATATACAAGCACGGCTTTTATGTAAACCAGTTTGTACTGATAGAACCACCGTGTAGAAATTTTAATAATAAAAAATAAAAAATCCGTAGAGCTTTTAAATTAATCCTGTGCACTCAGTTGCATTGCATTATGGGTCATGTAGAAAAACTAGTAGCCAACTTGGTTCAACTTACTCAATATCATGGCATATAAACGAGCGAAATTCATTGCAGAAATATCATGAACAAACACGAGGTCCAGGTAGAGTATCGTGTTACTTCAGATGAACCCTTTTGTTTGCGGTTGTTGCATTGTTGCGTGATCAAATGCGGAAATACTCCAGTTTCGAGTTGTTTACGCACCGCTGAGACGCGTTTGCTCAGCCTTAGCCTCAATCCAGATAATAATGGTTTCTATTGTTGAATGTCAACTGCACTTTTTCGCGTTCTCGTTGTTATTTGTGCATAATTACTCGTGCCCTGGCCTTTGGCCGGCACGAGTTATAAAATGCAACGCGTATATATTTTTTACGGTGTCAGAAATCTGCAAAGTTGCGCAATATCCGGTTCAGGCACATCGTGTCTTGCTAAGTCGAATTGGACTGCGGAAGGCTCTTCATGTGGAATTTTTCGAGGGAAATCTTGCACTCTTTACTTAGCCTCAACTATACGGGGATGTGCCGCTCAACAGGGTATGGTTTTTGTCTCTCTGACTCTGGAACAGAGTATACAAATCACTGTTTCTGTCTGGAACAGGGGTTTATATTTTTTCCAGCTGTTATACAAATTGGTCTGACTATTGCTATAATGATGGTATTTACCCAACTAGATTACATTCTAAGGTAAAAACTTGATGTGTAGGTATCACGCTTGAATAAAGAAATGCATGACAATAATACTCTGGAACAGAGTATATTTGTATTGCTTCTAGTCTGGAACAGGGTACCTATTTTGGCCATTTTGCCTGGAACAGGGTCGCAAAATGAACTTTCTTTTGTCTAGAACAGGTCCATGGTCTCAGACTGACTCAGCGGCACACCCCCGTCGTCAACATGCAGATGCTACGTCTTTGAGTTTCCGTTGAGTTCAGCCGAACGACAACAACTAGAAATCCAACCGACCCGAAACCCACTAAATACGTTAGAATTCAGATTTGAAAGTGATTTGCCGCCAATTTCTTTGCAAATTGCACTGCGGTGGGAGATTTAGTGAGCGATCTTCGTCTCTAGAATGATGTTCAAGAAAGTATTTGAAAGGAAATCAATAGTCTACCTACTTTTGTTTTGCTGTAGATAATTTTTGTCCGTATAAGGGTCGTAGATGATAAAAATCAAGGAACAAAATCCGCCGAAACAAGGAGTTATCCTAAAACCAGCTAGGCATTGTCCTTTGGGTTTATTCTCATCAGAGATGATTTCAAGAGATACTTCACAGTGAACGTTAGTACTGACACATTGAAGGTCACATTCTGTGAATTTGAGTTCTCTACATTCAAGTATTCTCAAAGTATTTTGCTCGGTTCAGTTGGGGATCATTTTTGCACGTGTTTTCCTAACATTCCTACCAAAGTACAATACTTATTAACTAGCCCCCCAGCCGAAAATAGCACAAATTGACTTCTTCTAAGCTTATTCTTTGCATTCGATAACTTATTTTAAGCTGAAAAATTGTCCCTCGATGTGAGATCGTATTATTTTGGTACTATGGTATCAGTACACTCTATTTGTTATGCATGATTATGACTGATTTTCATCGCTGGTGTATACCATATTACAAACACTCTATGTGTTGAAGTTTATTGTAAAGCATAGCTTAATTCTTCATTTTTGTGGACTTCTTAGAATCAGCTGTAAACCGTTTGATATAAATTTGATTCACATTGAGTTTTTATTAAGCATTGTCGGTTTGCGAATCGTTTATCTGAATTGGTGACGTGTCAAACTAAATTATAAGAAAACCTCTCTTAGTAGCTCACCCCCTATCAATTTTCTTCCGTGATTAATTGCTTCACTCATGCTAGTTTCGTAACTGCTTGTTTGTTGGAGTTGAAAAATTGTCCCTCTTGCTTTGCGGTGGATTCACTCATTCCGGCACCCGACTTCTCCGTAGGAATGTTGTCTTGTTTTGGCGGATTTTGTTCCCTTATACGGAAAAAAATATCCACAGCACCACAAAAGTAGGAGGTTGATTTCCTTTCAATGATTTTCTAAAACTTCATTCTCTTAGAGTTGATCCACCCGTTAAGAAGGAGAAAAAACTGTGTTTTTGTTCGTCGTTTTTAAACTTCTGACGACCGAACGGTAGGGTTCCCTAGCCCCATGACAAACCCAATGACGAGAGAGCTCTGGGTACGAGAATGACAAACCCTCGGGAAGCCAGCTACGCAGGCTAAATGCGACACGTTTCTAGCATGTCAGTTCTCAAGGTAGCAGTCGTTCTCGGGTTTGTGCTCGTCTTCACCCATTATTCGTCTTCAATGGATTTCTCGGCAATGAATTTCGCTCGTAGCATACTCATGCAGTACTCAGGTGGGACTCGAAGAACGGTGCAATTTCTGGAGCCTAAGATAATATTGATTCCTGTAACTCCGACTCCGACAAAAAGAACCCGAAAAGTGTTTGGCCATGGTGCTGCAATGGGTTATGGGGGAAGAATCTCCGAGCCCAAGAAGACATTCAAGAAAAAGCTGACTGTCGTGCGCGGTGAGACCAAGACTTACAATACACGCTCGACGCCTTCTAACAAGTTCCTCGAAGCTTTGACAACGGTGGAGCGTGGCGTTGCCGACGCAAAAGCAGCCGAAAGTTGGCTCAGGTACTCCCCGCAAAAGCTCCAATCCCTCAAGAATACAATCAAACTGGCGGCTGGGAAAAGAATGTACCAGTACTCGCGACACAGACTTGGAGAAGCGCTTTTCTTACTTAGAAACAGCGGTGCAGCTTCATCAAGACCTAAGCGCTCTACACGAAACCAAACATCGAGTTTAAGCTTCGTGGACGATCTCAAGCAATCCATGGGTCCTGCTAAGTTTGACGAGTTCATGGCTGTCATGGGAGATGTGACGTTGATGTTTGCTATCGATACTACTGGAAGTATGAGAGAAGAAATAGCTACTGCTAAACGTATTGCAGTGGATGTTATCAACTACCCAAGACAGAACCCTGTTAGCTACATATTATCACCCTTCAACGATCCCTGTAAGTAAAAACATACAAATGAAACGTTTCTATGAATATTTAGTTGCTGTTCTAAGTAAAGGTATTTCAGTTACGTTCAACAAACGTTCACTCGTTTCAAGCTTGATATCAATCAGTGGCTTGAATCTCATTATTTACCTTCGAGTGAGGGCCAAAACTGCCCCCCATGTAGTATCAAACAGAGAGTATTCTATTCAAAAGGTGCAATTCGATTCAGGAATTCAGCTGATGAAAATTCCTTATGAGACCAGAAATGACCTCTATTAATTAGTTTCCGTTCTCCATGCAGTGCGCGCAGTGAAGGCCTCAAAGCGATACGGCAACTTAAAGCAACATATGACGTGCTACAACTTGCTGAATACATAATCGCATTAAACCATGTGGGACTTGGCTTACATCACAGTTGCACAATGAGCATGCGCACTTGTCAATAACAATCCAACTTTATCGTCAACAGCTACTGGACCTGTGACTTTCAAAGATAACACACAGGGCGCGTTTTTTGTGGACGCCATCAACAAACTGTCTGCTACGGGGGGTGGGGACTGTCCTGAATTGACTCTCAATGGGATCTTAGATGCATTATACGAACACCCCGATTGGGATTCACCGCTGTACGTATTCACCGATGCTTCAGCAAAAGACGCCACTCCATCAAACATGGAAGAAGTGAAATCCCGCAGGACACAGGTCCTTACAAATCCCTGGGGTATGCCCGGGGGGAGGGGCCCGGGGGGAGGGGGGGGGGATGGTAACAGCTGGAATTGATTGATGCATCAGCCTTGCAGGAACTCACAATGCTTGTTTTATTTCAGGTCAAACATGTGGAAATGTCTACAAGCCCTTTCAGGAACTCGCAGAGGCCACTTCCGGTCAAGTACTCAGTCTTTCCAATCACCACGAGCTGAAGCGACTTACTGGCTTCACCGGAAGTGTTTTAGGAGGCTCCAACATCATCAGTTCCGGTTCGAATATGTCGAAACGAAAGAAACGCAGAGCGGTTGGAGAGCAGAGATACAGCATTAAGATTGACGATTCGATAGAAAAGATGTCTGTTTGTATCACAACGGAACGTCCCAACAAGGGAACGACGATCTCATTGACCGACCCTCGAGGTAAGCAAGCGTGCGTGATATCTCTTGCCGTGACATGATCTCATACAGTTTTGTTGGATAGTGTTTCGGTTGCGTCTATCCATCAGTAAATTGCACCAACTCATCACGGTACTATTCACAAACACATTCTCTGCGGTATTAGAATTGAACTTCATTTAATCTCTATTTCAGGAGTCATAATCACATCCGGTAAAATCTCATTGTCCAAAGTTTCTGTCTACGAGATTACACGTCCCAAAGTCGGGACCTGGACACTAGTTTGCCCACCTTCTATAGGTCAATACAACTACTTTGTGAAGTCACACAGCGACAGCAACATCGAGTTTGAATACTACTTCTTATTTACGATGCATCGACCTGCAACTGAGGTGCCCATTTCTCAACCTCTTATTGGTAAGTGTACGATGGGTTAATGTCACCTCAGAAAGACACCATTATCTGGTCGCAATGTTACACTGGTTTATCATGTAATTGAACAATTAAGGTGGTGATGATGATGATGATGGTCGTGGTAATGATGATGATGATGGTCATGGCGATGATGTTGATGGTGCTGGTGGTGATGATGCTCGTGTTGGTCGTGATGATGATGTTGTTGCTGGTGGTGATGATGATGATGGTGCATGGGGATGGGTAGTGATGATGATGGTCATGGCGATGATGATGATGATGATGTTGGTGTGGTGGTGATGATGTTGGTGTGGTGATGATGATGATGTTGATCTGGTAATGATGATGTTGGTGTGGTGATGATGATGATGATGATGTTGGTGTGGTGATGACGATGATCAGCGCTGAACGGTGGTATAGCTGCGAAGTTGATGATGGGTGGTAGCAATATACTTAACACTCATCATGCCATACACTCTACCGCTTCACAGGTCGACAAACTAAACTGGTCTTGACAATGGCTGGATTCCACAAAGTTCAGAAAAACACAGTCGTCTTAGAACTCATTACAAAGTATGGCGAGCACATCAGAGACGTCTCACTGACGCCAGATAACCAAGGAATGCGTTACGTAGCAACATTCACCCCACCCTCCCGACCCTTCAAACTCAAAATCAAAGGAACGACCAAAGCTGGCAACGCCTTTGAACGCATCTCTCGTAATATAATCGAACCTAAGCACGTGCTACTCAGAGTATTTCGTTCGAATAAAGACTTCACTCTGCGTCGAGGCCAGACATCGACCGTAACGTTCCACCTCTTCAACGCCGCTGCTGCGAATAAAGTAGTTAATATTCAAGTCAAAGACAGGTTGGGATATGTAGCTGCCTTGCGACGAAGTACGCGCACTGTAAGAGCAGGTCGATGGGCGTTCTTTGGAGTGAGCTTCGCAACACCTTCGAGTGCAGCTGTGGGCGTCGGTGACACCGTTGTGGCGTCGATCTCTGTCAACAATGGTGCTGAGAGAAGCGCACTACCCGTCCAGCTCATAGTAGTTGCATAGATGGACTGGCCACTGCTTTACTAGTTTTGAATGACAGAAGAACCAGACTGACAGGTTTTACTAGCTTTGAGTGACAGAAGAACCAGACTGACAGGTTTTACTAGTTTTTAGTGACAGAAGAACAGGTTTTACTCGGCCTTTTGATGTCAGATTTTATTTTATTCGATTTTAATTAACTTATTATTGATGCTTTTATTGTGTGGGAATGTGAAAATATCAATGGTATAACTGTTTCCATGGTCTCTTGGTGTCCAGCTCTTGTATCAATAAGCGCAAACGCTGTCATTTTTAATGACAGAAGAACCAGACTGACAGGTTTTACTAGTTTTGAATGACAGCCGAAGAACCAGACTGACAGGTTTTACTAGTTTTGAATGACAGAAGAACCAGACAGACAGGTTTTACTAGTTTTGAATGACAGAAGAACCAGACAGACAGGTTTTACTAGTTTTGAATGACAGAAGAACCAGACAGACAGGTTTTACTAGTTTTGAATGACAGAAGAACCAGACAGACAGGTTTTACTAGTTTTGAATGACAGAAGAACCAGACTGACAGGTTTTACTAGTTTTGAATGACAGATGAACCAGACAGACAGGTTTTACTAGTTTTGAATGACAGAAGAACCAGACAGACAGGTTTTACTAGTTTTGAATGACAGAAGAAGCAGACTGACAGGTTTTACTAGTTTTGAATGACAGAAGAAGCAGACTGACAGGTTTTACTAGTTTTGAATGACAGAAGAACCAGACAGACAGGTTTTACTAGTTTTGAATGACAGAAGAACCAGACTGACAGGTTTTACTAGTTTTGAATGACAGAAGAACCAGACTGACAGGTTTTACTAGTTTTGAATGACAGAAGAACCAGACAGACAGGTTTTACTAGTTTTGAATGACAGAAGAACCAGACTGACATGTTTTACTAGTTTTGAATGACAGAAGAACCAGACTGACAGGTTTTACTAGTTTTGAATGACAGAAGAACCAGACTGACAGGTTTTACTAGTTTTGAATGACAGAAGAACCACTCAAACAGGTTTTACTAGTTTTGAATGACAGAAGAACCAGACTGACAGATTTTACTAGTTTTGAATGACAGAAGAACCAGACAAACAGGTTTTACTAGTTTTGAATGACAGAGCGAACCAGAGTGACAGATTTTACTAGTTTTGAATGACAGAAGAACCACTCAAACAGGTTTTACTAGTCTTGAATGACAGAAGAACCAGATTGACAGGTTTTACTAGTTTTGAATGACAGAAGAACCAGTCAAACAGGTTTTACTAGTTTTGAATAACAGAAGAACCAGACTGACAGGTTTTACTAGTCTTGAATGAAAGAAGAACCAGATTGACAGGTTTCACTAGTTTTGATCGACAGAAGAACCAGACTGACAGGTTTTACTCGGCTTTTTGATGTCAGCTTTTATTTTATTCGATTTTAATTAACTTATTATCGATGCTTTTATTGTGTTGGAATGTGAAAATATCAATGGTATAACTGTTTCCATGGTCTCTTGGTGTCCACCTTTTGTATCAATAAGCGCAAACGTTGTGAGATTTTGTAAAAGGTCTACCATCATGCGTAGCGCGTTTGACCGTCGTGTGTGCCATCTACCCTGGGTTCCAGAGGTAACCTAGCGCCAGTCCACTTGACGAACGAGCCGAGCGTCAAAGGCGTTCAATGTGCACGAGCGCTTTTTGCGCCCGCAAAGAACAAAGTCCGCTACACTTGTTTCAACCCTTTGTATCCCGTAGAAAACTGACGACGGATGCGCTTTGCGCTTTGAAATTGCAGTGGACTAAGTCTACCGTGATTTTCTGCGCGTACAAAAAATGCCCTATTATCAGTGGTCTGTCGAGAGATACCTCTGGCTCTCAACCATTTTTTCTGAAGCTATTGTTGTAGTAGATAGTAAAGAGCGCGCGATATTGGGCTCCCTGTGGATCAGTCCAACGTGTACACACTGGGTACTAATAAGGTGGTCTACCACAGGAAGCCCATGAAACACGTGTGGATGACAAGTGGATTGACAAGTGTTGAAATGTTAAACATTAAACTTGATCCGTAAATCATTACGATAGATATTCCATCATATTGTATCTTATATATATATATTTATAATATTCATTAATAATTCATTAGGCAGCTGTCCAATCTGTGCTCAGCATTCTGGTCACGTGGCTACCTTGTAACTCCCATACAATTTCCAAGAAACTAAAAGCATGGGGAGGGTTTGAATAGTTGGCAGGGAATAGGTGGGGTTGATTAATTACTGCAATTGTTCATAAGTATGATACAGAATAGTAATAAAGCTTATTAGTATTCTGTATCTGATACAGAATACTAATAGACCTTATTAGTATTCTGTATCAGATACAGAATACTAATAAGCTCTATAAGTATTCTGTATCGATCAATGCATTATATGAGAGGAACAATACAATTATCCTAAAAGCTAATTAAGAAAAATCAGTACACGTTAGATTTTGTTCCGCAGTTTCTTTAATGTAACTCTCTTCCTCTATTAATTGGAGCTTAGCACCTTCACAGTTTTAACTTACTTACTAATGATACAATCATTGGATTTCTATCTTTGTGCGGCAATTCTTTCACAATCTCAAATAAATTATAACAAACTTTGAAAGACACGAGATTACTTCAAATTAAGGACTTCGCACAGTTCTCGCTAAATATTGCCGTTACTTGCTACATTATTCTTTCCAAGAACCTCGAATTCAGTAGAAGATGGCAAAGTAAATATGTTAGTCGAACTAGAACTTCATACGGATTTATGTGTCCTTGCTACCTTGTTTTTACGAGACATCTGCCAGACTTCAGAAATCTTTACACTCTACTTCGGTGCTAGTTTGGGCACATTCCCTCAACAACTGACTCTCTTGTGATGCACTTTTGGCAGTTTACGAAATTTGTCAGCCATCGTCTCAAACTGATGCCCGTCTTAGCTCTATGACCTTCCTGTGAGAACTGTTCTTGATTTGATTGAAAAGAATCAAAACTCTGTTCATTCACAATTAAAGCGCCCTTTGAAAACCAAACAAAAGTGTAAATGTATTCTAAATGAAAAAGCAGGCATATTACATATTTGCCGTATTTGTTCTTTGTTATGTCTTAATGAGCAATCAACTCTATTCAAAAACTACCAAGTATGAAAAGGAATAAAACATTTATTAAACAATCGATATCTTAATATAATACGAAACTGCCTTCATTGTTTAGTGCGGTCAAGTAATCAGAATGAGAATTGAATGCTAAAAGAACAGTTATTTAATTATTATATTCTTTTCATCTCAATCAGATATTGACTACAATTCTGGTTGAAACGCCTACCTGGTTCAAACAATGATTAAACAATATCATAAGTAATTTACAATATTCGTGACAATGTTGTATCTTATTTACAATCTCTCGCCTTCGGCTCGAGATTGTAAATAAGATACAACATTGCCACTCATATTGTAAATAATACATACAAGCATGGCTTTTATGTAAACCAGTTTGTACTGATAGAACCACCGTGTAGAAATTTTAATTTAAAAAAAAAAAAATCCGTAGTTTTTTAATTAATCCTGTGCACTTAGTTGCATTGCATTATGGGTCATGTAGTAAAACTAGTAGCCAACTTGGTTCAACTTACTCAATCGTGGCATATAAACGAGCGAAATTCATTGCAGAAATATCATGAACAAACACGAGGTCCAGGTAGAGTATCGTGTTACTTCAGATGAACCCTTTTGTTTGCGGTTGTTGCATTGTTGCGTGATCAAATGCGGAAATACTCCAGTTTCGAGTTGTTCACTCACCGCTGTACTCCTTGACAAAAGACGCGTTTGCTCAGGCTTAGCCTCAATCCAGAGAATAACCCGTGCAATCAAAAACGGTTTCTATTGTTGAATATCTTTTCGCGTTCTCGTTGATATTTGTGCATGATTTACACTGAATTGAGGCTAAGCCTGAGCAAATGCGTCTTTTGTCAAGGAGTACAGCGGTGTCTGAACAACTAAAAACTGGAGTATTAAATGAGCATCCTTTAGTGCCGTGGCACGTGCCACGTGTTTTGTATGATCTATGCTCACTGCCACTCATGTTGTGACACAACGAACAAAGCACGCGCCTTAGTCAGTGGAAAAAGGGGTGTTTCTTG
Source organism: Actinostola sp. cb2023 (assembly GCA_033675265.1). Lineage (NCBI taxonomy): Eukaryota > Metazoa > Cnidaria > Anthozoa > Actiniaria > Actinostolidae > Actinostola > Actinostola sp. cb2023. The sequence continues at coordinate 156,684 of JAUJYZ010000987.1, read as the reverse complement.
GTGCTACAGTCTGCATTGTATTCTTGGTTAGGTTTTTTGTATGCAGGGTATTGTTTTGGTTCAAGTTCATTCTTCTCGTTCTTTGTGTTCATTGTCTAACGTCATCTGGTGTTCTGCAACACCAAGAAACCTCCGGAAAAAGCGTGCACACAGCACTGACTGAAGGTCATTTAATTTCCGCATTCCAGCGCGCAACAATATCCTCAAGAGCTGAAACAAAAGGGTTTATAAGAGGAGTTTCCGAAGCAACACGACGCTTTACCAGAATTTACCAAGATGTCGTTCGACAAGGTAACGGTCGCCATGGGACTTGTCCTCGTTTTTGTTAACCACGCTTCAATGATGGATTTCTCGGCCATTAATTTCGCTCGTGATACAATGATGCAATACTCCAGAGGTACCGAGAGAACAGTCGATGAGTTGAAGCCAGAATTCCAATTCGTCGAAGTGTATTCAGATGTGCCTAAGCCTACACTTAAGCCTACACCTAAGCCTACACCTAAGCCTAAGCCTACAGAGAGTAAAGGCTGGTGGTGGAGTAGACGTCGAAGACGGCGATCAAATGGGCGTAAAGTGACCTTTCCTGTAGTAGTCCATCATATGAAAATGGAGTTCGTGAGATCTGATATTAAACCAGTTAAGCGGGAGAAAAAACTGTTTTATGTTCGTCATTCCAAGACTTACAAAACCCGCACAAAACCTTCAAGCCAATTCCTCCAAGCTCTTTCAGAGGTAGAACGTGGAGTCGTAGATGCAAAAGCGGCTCAAAGTTGGGTCAAATCCTCCCCTGAAAAACTCCAATCATTAATGAATACAATCAAACTCGCTGCTGGGAAAAGAATGTATCAGTTCTCCCAACATAGGCTTGGAGAAGCGCTTTTCTTACTCGGGAACAGCAGTGCAGCTTCATCAAGACCTAAGCGCTCTACACAAAACCAAGCATCGAGTTTCATGGACGATCTCAAGCAATCCATGGGTCCTGCTAAGTTTGACGAGTTCATGGCTGTCATGGGAGATGTGACGTTGATGTTTGCTATCGATACTACTGGAAGTATGACAGATGAAATAGCCACTGCTAAACGTATCGCAGTAGATGTTATCAACTACCCAAGACAGAACCCTGTTAGTTACATATTATCACCCTTCAACGATCCTTGTAAGTATCCCTAGCCCTAACTTGCGAAATGCATGAAGTAAGAAAATCACTTGTCAGTCATGGATGCTTAAGTTTCTCAGTACTTCCATGCAGTAACCATGCTCTGGGAAGCGCAAAGGAAAGTCTCGTAACCATTAGACTTTCTAGCTGTTGTCATTGTATAAAACCTTTGATAAACATATACAGTCATTTGCAAAAATTCTGGACGCCACGAAATATCAATATATCAATATATCGGGTGCATTATGGGTAATAAAATAATACTATTTTGAGTTTCCTAACTTAATAAATGAAGCAAAATTTACAAACAACAAACGTAAGACTAAAATAAACATTATACTTAATATCTCTACCAACTTTGCTGGCCGGCGTTAACCCGCTTTAATTTTCGATTATTTAATTACCCATAATGCACCCGATATATTGATATATTGATATTCCGTGGCGGCCAGAATTTTTGCAAATGACTGTATTTTAGTAAGATAGTAAGGTCCCATAAATCTTCGAAAATGTTGGCGTGATAACCGTCGACCCATGTGGGATTGGCTAGGAACGGTTGCACGTGCACAGTGAGCATGCGTACTTGAAACTAAGAACTGCATGACGTCACTACTAATCACCTTCATTTCTCAACAGCTACTGGACCTGTGACGTTCAGAAATACCAATGAGAGCGCGTTGTTTGTGGACGCCATCAAAAAATTAGCTGCTGAAGGAGGTGGTGATTGTTCTGAAATGGCTATCAAGGGGATCTTAGACGCATTACACGCGGGACCCTATAGGGGATCGCCGCTGTACGTATTCACCGATGCCTCAGCAAAAGATGCCACTCCGACAAACATGGAAGAGGTGAAAGCAATCGCCAAAAGCTACAAAGTCACAATCAACTTTTTCATCAGTGAAGGTAAAGCATGTCCAACGCTGTTGCTATGGGAAACGTGACGTCAGTGACAATTCTGGGGAAAGGGAATGAAGAGGAAGGATGGGGACTGACATTGAGGAAGAGGGGGGGGGGGGGGGGGGGGGGGGGAAGTAGGTCATCAATTTTGACTGTTAGTATAGATGCGTTTCGTATGAGTGGGAAGTTACCGTACCGCGCTGAAAGACTTTGCATGAGATGCATCGGCACGCTTTTGATTGGTTCAGAAAGGAAGCCATTTGGTAGTCCAGTCAGTCCCGTAATCCCGAAGTCTCGTAGTCCTGTAGTCCCGTAGATCCCGTAGTCCCATAATCCCATAGTTCGGTAATCCCATAGTTCGGTAATCCCGTAGTCTCGTTGTCCCGAATCACCATCATGACCTTCTCGATGCTGTACGTACTTCTTTTGTTTAATATGCTGGTTGGCAAGCAACAGCACATATTTAGACTACAAGTCACGCACTCACACAGGTGTCACGCACACCTGTCACGCACACAGGTGTCACGCACACAGGTGTCACGCACACCTTGAGTTAAACTGAGTAGGTTAAAGAAGGAAGAGTTAAGAGAGAATGGTGGAAGGTGACTTGAATTTAATTCTTTTGTTTCAGAGTCTAGTTGTGATTCAACCAACATTCCCTTCAAAGAACTCGCAGAGGCCACTTCCGGTCAACTTCTACGTCTACACAACAATCAAGAGCTACAGCAGCTGACTGGCTTCACCGGAAGTGTATTAGGAGGCTCCAACATCATCAGTACCGGTTCTAATATGTCGAACCGCAAGAAACGCAGAGCGGTTGGAGACAAGAGATACAGCATTAAGATTGATGACTCGATAGAAAAGATGTCTGTTTGTATCACAACGGAGCGTCGCAGCCAGGGAACGAAGATCTCATTGACCGACCCTCGAGGTAAGTAAGCCTGCGTGACTACTCTTGTCGTGCGTGACATCTCTTGTCGTTCGTGACATCTCTTGTCGTGCGTGACATCTCTTGCCGTGCGTGACATCTCATTGACCGACCCTTGAGGTAAGTAAGTCTGCGTGACTACTCTTGTCGTGCGTGACATCTCTTGCCGTGCGTGACATCTCATTGACCGACCCTTGAGGTAAGTAAGTCTGCGTGACTACTCTTGTCGTGCGTGACATCTCTTGCCGTGCGTGACATCTCATTGACCGACCCTTGAGGTAAGTAAGTCTGCGTGACTACTCTTGTCGTGCGTGACATCTCTTGCCGTGCGTGACATCTCATTGACCGACCCTCGAGGTAAGTAAGTCTGCGTGACTACTCTTGTCGTGCGTGACATCTCTTGCCGTGCGTGATATCTCATTGATCGACCCTTGAGGTAAGTAAGTCTGCGTGACTACTCTTGTCGTGCGTGACATCTCTTGCCGTGCGTGACATCTCATTGACCGACCCTTGAGGTAAGTAAGTCTGCGTGACTACTCTTGTCGTGCGTGACATCTCTTGCCGTGCGTGACATCTCATTGACCGACCCTCGAGGTAATAGAGATTTTGATAGTTTAATCAAACTGTGTAATACATTGATAACTGTTTCTAATATAAGAAATACATTTTGTATTTAATTTCAGGAACCAAGATCACATCCGGTAAAATCACATTGTCCAAAGTTTCTGTCTACGAGATTACACGTCCCAAAGTCGGGACCTGGACGCTAGTTGTTCCACCCTCTATAGGTCAATACAGCTACTTTGCCAAGGCACAAAGCGACAGCAACATCGAATTTGAGTACTACTTCTTATTCACGATGCCAAGGCATACCACGGAGGTGTCTATATCTCAACCTCTTATTGGTAAGTTTATAATAATAATTATAAATTATAAATTAGGAATAAGATAATGCATGCAATTCATGGGCAAAAGTAGTTTGATATTACAAAGGCAATTCCTCCCCCTCCTTTTTCCAGGCTCTCGGGACGACACGCGGGACGACACGCGGAACGACACGCGGGACGACACGCAGGACGACGCGCGGGACACCCCTTTCTTTCTTGTCATATTTGAAATCTGCATGCAATCGATAATTTATGGATAATAGAGTGGTTTTCGTATGAGTGGGAAACCTACGGCACGGAGTTACGGTCACGGTACGGAATCGAAGACATTCTATTCAACCAATCACAGCGCGCAAAATCATTATTCAACCAATCAGAATGCACGGCCACGGTAACTACTTCCCACTCTTACGAAACCCGGTAATATCAGTACATCCGATGTCCGTATTGAAGCGATGTACACAATTCTCTTCTTCACAGGTCGACAAACTAAACTGGTCTTGACAATGGCTGGATACCACAAAGTTCAGAAAAACACAGTCGTCTTAGAACTCATTACAAAGTATGGCGAACACATCAGAGACGTCTCACTCACGACAGATAACGAAGGCAGACATTACGTAGCAACATTCACCCCACCCTCCCGACCCTTCAAATTCAAACTCAAAGGAACGACCAAAGCTGGCAACGCCTTTGAACGCATCTCCCGTGACGTAATCGAACCTAAACGCGTGCTACTCCGAGTACTGTATTCTAACAAGGACTTCAATCTGCGTCGAGGCCAGACAACTGGTGTTGTGTTCCAGTTATTCAACGCCGCTCCTGTGAGTAAGGTAGTCAACGTCCAAGCTAAAGACAGGCTGGGTTATGTCTCCATATTGTCAAGAAGTACTCGTACTGTCAGGAGCGGAGGGTGGATGTTTTTTAGTTTAAGGTTCACAACACCCCGGAGCGGTGTGGCTGTTGGAACCGGCGACACAGCTTTCGTGTCAATCTCTGTCAATAATGGTGCAGAGAGAAGTTCTCTTGCCTTTCATCTCATAGTAGATGCATAACCGGTTTTGATGCTGGTTTTGATAGAAACCATTTGTTTTGTTGGGCGGTAGAACAAAACAAGCAGTTTTTATAGTTTTCACTAGTTAGTCAAATGGGCAGTTGTTCAAGCTAGTTTTGATAGAAACCATTTGTTTTGTTGGGCGGTAGAACAAAGCAAGCTGTTTTTATAGTTTTCACTAGTTAGTCAAATGGGCAGTTGTTCAAGCTAGTTTTGATAGAAACCATTTGTTTTGTTGGGCGGTAGAACAAAACAAGCAGTTTTTATAGTTTTCACTAGTTAGTCAAATGGGCAGTTGTTCAAGCTAGTTTTGATAGAAACCATTTGTTTTGTTGGGCGGTAGAACAAAACAAGCAGTTTTTATAGTTTTCACTAGTTAGTCAAATGGGCAGTTGTTCAAGCTAGTTTTGATAGAAACTATTTGTCATTTGTTGGGCGGTAGAACAAAGCAAGCTTTATTGGCAAGTTTTTACTACGTTAAATGAAAAGTAAAGTCAGACTAACCGTGGTTGTTCAGGAATTGGAAGAATAGTAGATCTAAACCAGACTAACTGCATGGCTTTACTAGTTTTGTTGGGCAGTAGATCTAACCGCACAGCCAACTCACACGGGGTCGTTGGTGGGCAATCGAATCTAAACCCAGCTAATTTGGTTTTACTAGTTGGAGAACATGCAGAACAGGCATAACCTGCAGATAACTGGTTTTACTGGTTTTGGAGAACATGCAGATCAGGCATAACCTGCAGATAACTGGTTTTACTGGTTTTGATTGGTATTATTCACTGTTTTCACAACTACTTGGCAATAATAGTGGGAATTAGAGACTGAAAAGATTTGTTAATTTAGTAACGGTTGAAATAAGAACATTACTGATGAAAAAGCATGGATACTAAAAACTAAAAGCTACTAACAGTATGTGGTTCTAATTGTGAACGGTTCTAATTGTGAACACTGTTCAGTTAATGTGTACCTGGGTAGCAGAGACTATTCTTTTATCTCTCTCTAAACTCTACGAGAGTGCCCACGGCTCGAGAGAGAAAAAATAATAGCCTCTGGTAACCAGGGTACACATTAACTGAACAGTGTTCACAATTAGAACAGTACTAAACCACATACTGTAACTTGAAACCTGGATACTTTGAGCTTCGGTTTTAATCCTGTCACGCAACGAGCGTTACTCTCTCGACTCACTCGTTGGGGTTCCTGTGCCTTTCACAATGAGTTGTAAAAGAAAGTCAAGAAACAACCAACCCGGCGGAGTAGCTAGCGAGAGAAAGCTTTGAGGCAATTACAACTGTCCCCCGAAATTCCTACCCCTCCTTGGTAGGCCTCGTGTATCGTTGGTCATTCAAGAAACCTTCGGTAAACGTGTCTCTGAGCACATTGCTCTTGACCGACTTGCCGGACTACGTGCTCGCTTGGTTTCGCTCAGCTCTACAAGGTGAGTTTTGCCCGTGCACACACGCTTTCCATTGCAGCTCCTTGGACTTTCTGCTCGTCTCGCATTCTCGCTTAATTCTTAGTATTTTTACTCAAGATTGTGTTGGTAATTTTCGTCGCTGCATTTTCGCAGTATTCTTGGGTCCATTATGTGCAGGTAGTTTGATCATTCAGTAGTAGAACTAGTAGGACCTAGTGGTACAAAATGCGGGGTAGAGTACAAGCAGTACATATTAAAATAGTGCTATTTAGTGCAAAACATTGCATGTTTAGTGTTTGTACTGCTAAAGAAGATAATATGTGAATTGATCTACCTTTTCATGAAATATTATTTTATGATATAATTTTGAATATTATCATAAGTAGTAACTAATGAAGGTTGTAAAGACTAGAGACACTAACGATTGATATTTACTTATTATATTCAGTTCAGTTACATGTAGCTATCAGTCAGTTTACTTCCGGTCGGACCAGTCTCCTACCGTACAAACGACCGGGAGTGGTTACGGAGCGTTTTTACACGAGGCTCAGAGACAGTATTAATGTTGACTTGTTGTATTCCTCTTATGCATGGATCAATTCCAACTGTTACCATCCCCCCCCCCCCCCCCCGGGCATACCCCCCCCCCCGGGCATACCCCAGGGATTTGTAAGGACCTGTGTCCAGGGGCGGGGATTTTGTACAACAACGTGGTTGCCCCGGGGGTGGGGGGGTCGGGGATAACTTGACCGAGCGTATAATCAATGGAGGAATTCATAATAATGGAATTTGTCGGTAAAGAGATTACTTTTGTCGCCGATTGGCTTGAAAAACAAGATCTTGCAAAGTTAAAGGCTTTCTTTGAAAAAAAGGCAGTGTTTAACGGCACAGATGACTTCTTATCTCTACTGTTATGGTCAATAATTAGTCGGGCTTCCTGTGGAAGCGCCGACTCTTACTGATATACTGTAAAGTTCGCAGTACTGAAATTGCAAGGAAAGCATGTTCTATCGAGCTCGAGTCATGCAACGACGAGCAACCAAAAACTGTTTCAATCGCACTGAAAATCGCACTATAAGATATCTATATTTAGTTCAAATAGGTTACATTTCATTTAGAAGCCCGACTTCACGCTAGAAGAGCGTCTAGTTATTTCTAAAAGGTGTCTAGCTTTATTGTTAAACATGCCGTTTAATATTATTCAATTGTTGGTTGCTTTTCCGTTGCCCTGGGGCGGGGAATTTGTTATTTCTGGCGGCTCAGGGGCAGGGAATTTGTAGTCCCAAGAAAAAAAAATTACAAATCCCCGGGGGTCAGCCCGGGGGGGGGATGGTAACAGCTGGAATTGATCCATGCATTAAGCTCATTTAGCTTCGTTCCAGCAGTCTCAAGTATGTTAAGGCCTGGTTCATGAAGCCATCACTCAAAATCACGTTTATTTTTAGTATTCCCCACGATTCATTTCTATGGCATTGATATTTAGGCATAAGATTATATTCAAGATGTTTGATGATTTAGTCCTAAAAATACTGACGTCAAGTGGTCACGTGACCTGGGCATGTGAAATTTCGCTTTTTAAATATGCGGTCGCGAGTTTAAGATATGCTGAAATAGTTTTTATGCTACAACATTAAGGACAACTAACGAAAAAAGATAGCGTTTGGAAAACCTGTCCCATAATTTTAGTTATCGAGAAAAATTGAGAAAACGTATTCTGGCTAAATGGTCACGTGACCTATTTTCGTAAATATCTCTCTTAAGAGAAATCAGAGACAAGTTTCCCAAACGCAGTTGTGTAGAGCACTAGCATTGACAACATATGCAATGGTTTGTTTTTTTACACTGTTCTTAAAACCGCGACCGCATTTAAAAGTAAATTTTCAAAGACTGTTGTCACGTGGTTAATCACGTGTTCAGCTTTTTTGGTATTTTGTTGACTTCAATCAATTAAGGATGTCGAACTCTATGGCTGTGCTAAGTTTCGTAATGTTTGGTAAAAAGGAAGTGACATTATAATTTTTTACATTTTTTTTCTCGTTTTTGGGCTTGAACCAAGCCTTAACCTACTTGAGGTAAGGATGTAAGTTTTTGTATGATTTTGTATCCTAACATTATTCGATTGTACACGAATCTATCTCATAGTTTCTGTTAACCTTTATTGTAGTTTTCACCGACTATATTTCTGATTAAACGAATGGATTAAGACTCAGGAATGTTGGTTGTCACTCCGCTCCCTCCGGGACGCGACAAAGGTGATAATGTGAAAAGAATGCCTAGTGTTCGTTACGCTTGAAAGCCGAGGACGATGTTTATCCGAGCCCGCGCCGAAGAGCACCGCTGGATGCTCGAGCATGGGGACAAATAGTAATGAATTCACTCGATTTATTGATTGGGATTCCTGTGTTTTCGCATTGCATTATGGGTCAGACTGTGCACTGGCCGATATCCGAAGATAAACAAGTTCTATAAGCGTACACTCGGGCTTCCTTTAAACAATGAAACTTGAAAATCTAAAATCTAAAAACCGATTTTTATTTCTGCACAAGTTTACTGTAAAACAGAATTTCCATTGATCAACGAGTACCAAAAATTAAAAATCCTTAGATTTTTGCCAAAGAACTATATTGGGGAACTATTTCAGAAATTAGTGCTAAAACCTTGAACAGATTTAACCGAGCTAAATATGGACATCGCAGCGTGACAAGACGCACTATAGGCGTTCACTCGAGCTACTTTTGTTGAATCAATCAGTGCTTGACGTCGATCATGCGCGCGCATCTCATTTAATTTAGACCGGAAAATACGCCACAATGCCCGATGATATGATTATACTTGAACTTAGGGTTGCAGGGGTCAAATTATAAAGCTTAATCCACGACCAGATTGGTCTCCTTTAGAGATATAATTCAAATTTTCTGACGATCATCCACGCCACCACTTTCACATTGGAGTCTCCCTATAGACAATTGTAGGCCACATGTCGTCGAAAACTAAATTTCTTGTACATGTCCTTCGTAACGGTATTTATATCGCAAAATGAAATCTTACGCAATACCGCCCAATCATCGTGATTCAACTTGGCCAATGTTTTCGAACGTACCAGTCAAATCGAACCCTTGAAAGCCTGCAAAGGACATCTGGGTAATTTTGCACATTTAAGTTTTCTTGATAAAGACTCCTAGAGGGATCTTAACTTTTTTTTTTTTTTTTTCTTCTTAACTTATCGGAACCTTATTTTCTATTATCTACCGATGAGAGGATTAGGAAACACAAATATTTTTTCTGTGATATTTTTATTCTTTCGTTACGTTTTAATTTCACATTTTCCAATCATTCGTAATCCCAACAACTGAAATAGCTTTTAGCTCCCAGTCCTTAAGAGGAGGGTTTGACGCACTGCCTGATGGGTATTTTTGTACCAATGATAGGAATGGTGATAGTGGTGGTGACACGACACTCTAGACCATGAGCACAGCCGCAATTGTGCTTGTTCTGAAATAGAAATAAGACAATTCAGTTATTTGAGGACAAATGAGCATCGTTGCCGTGTTGCACGTGACGTCATGGCGGCCATGTTGGTTCCCGATAACAAAGCATTCCTTATTAGCTTTTCTTGTTTGTACCACCAACATGGCCGCTGCGTCTTTGTACTTTAAGGATTTCTAACATGAATAGCCTCGAGCGTCCGCCATTTTGAAACTAGCGAGAAGAGAGGGACCTGGGGACGAGGTTGTCTCAGAGTAGTTGGGCTACCTGTGCATAAATCAGAGGAGAGGAGTTTTCAGTTCTCTTACCGTTAAGTAGCATGTCGATAGCTCAGGTAACTTTGGTGCACAGTATCGTTGAAACAGACAGCACTTGTTGTCACCACAATCAATCTCGCTGGTACATTTCTGCCAAAAAAAAAACAATAAGAAACGGACTTAGAAAATTTATCAGTAACGATTTAGATGTACATAATCAGGAGCCCATAAGTAGGAGCGTCCATGCTCTATATTGGGTCTGTGTCACAGCGTTTTCACAAGTGTGGTTATTTTTAGAACAGTTTTTCCGTCAATTGACCAATCAGAGAACGTTTCCGGTATGGCGGTTTCATTTCCGGTTTCACGTCAAAAATAAAATGGCGGAATTTCGAAAGACCCGAAGAGATGAATGTACAAATAAAAGTCAGGATTATCCAGTTTTCTTTGTGTCTGATTCACAATTTTATCATACCAACAACTTCCCGGGATTCCATATGCCGCTACTTTGCAATTGAACCTTGACCTAAAATTCTAGACTGCGTTTCCCGAACGAAGTGAACTTACAGGATTTGAATTGAAGTGATGGCCAGGCGGTTTCGTGGCAGAGTTTCGAGAATAGATAATGTGAATATTATGAAGCGTTGTGCCTCTGAAACGTTAGAAAGTTAAAGTCAAGTAAGGTGCATTGAAAGCGATAATCTATTTAGGCAGTTGGCTTGTAATTTGGTTTTTCAGAAAACTTAAAAAAAATAAAAGTCAGAAGACCCACCAAATGGAAACCAAATATGATTTTGAGCTACATTATGGATCATTTGGTCGAAGAATGTATCAGTTTAGTTTTCAATTCGTTTGAGTTTTGAATTTGATTATTCCAGCCGACTGTTTGAATGTCTGAGTACCGGCGCAGTACAGTAAATTTAAAAACAAAGCAATTTTGAGTCAGTTTCGCTCAACTCTTCTTTATATTGACAGTGAAGCATGTGTATAAAATAATAAGCTCAGTGAATCTATTAAATTAATAAACATCAAAACTTGAATGAAGGTGTTTTTATTAATATATTTCAAATCGGCAGACTCACAAAAAATATTCACAATCCATTTTTAAGTCATTTTAGGTAACAGAAAAGACACAACAAATTACAACAAATACGCTTACTTTCACCAATCTTATTTGTAATTTGATTCACTCGTCTTGTCGCTTCATGCAGTTTCAGCGAATTTGTTTTTGAATAGCCAGTTGTCAGTCTTCAAACTCCACAACGATAATTACAAGATACCACTAAACCACATCCAAGAATAAATTGAATTCACTTTCTGACGAAATAGTTTAGACGAAAATATGTCTTTGAAAGTCTTCGGCTAATTTGCATCCATACGCTACAACTTTGTACAACAGCTTCTCAGTCGGTCACTTCGTGTTCGAGTTCTTCGAACCACTTGCTTTGGATGCCGCTTTAGAAGCACAATCGTCACCACTATCACTTTCAAGTAATTCTGTTGTACCGAATGACTCAATACTGCTCTCACTATCACTAGACGATTCGTAGTTTAGTTCACTTGAAGAATCTCTTGTGTCGCTATCGGATGCCATCTTTATTTTACCTGCCATCTCATCAAAATTAAAAAAAAAAGTCATACCGGAAACGTTCTCTGATTGGTCAAAATTCGCGGGAAAACTGTTCTAAAAATAACCACACTTGTGAAAACGCTGTGACACTATCCAATACCGTAAGGACGCTCCTACTTATGGGCTCCTGACATAATGTTATAAATATAAAGGAAATTAGAAAAACTTAGAAAAACAGGTAAAAAGATTATGAATGCCATCCATATAGTAAAAGATGGCGGCTGTAAAACAGACCGACATTTACCCAGTAATCCTTTGCGAACCTAAACTGATCACGATCAGTACCACTTAGATCTACAAACGCTCTGACACGCCCGCATAAATAAAGCAGGTAACAGCTTCATATTTGGGCGCTTTCAAACTACACGATCCAAAAAGAGCAACATTTTATAACAGGATCCTGTTGGACTGAGACTAGACTGATATAATCGATAGTTTATTGTACTGAATGATGAATGATGGTTTATTAATGGTTATCTGATGATTAATTGTGAACCCCTCAATCTTTTACGGCATGCTTATCTCAAAAATCATAGTTGTATTTGCTCTGCGAAATTTCAAAGATTTTGCAATTTGAAAAGACACTGAGGAATTACCGAAGTGCGGACATACAGTCATTCTCAAAAAGTTTGTCCGGATGAAAAGACTACAATAAAGTCACGTGATTCATTATGTATTCAGTTTCCTCGCGTGGAATTTCAATTTGAGATGCAAAAGTACACGGCATGGTGAGAACTGAATGTAATGGCGCTGGTATCAACTCGCAGTTCCGCGCGCAGAAATTGAAAACAGAATGAATCACGCGACTTAGTTGTAGTATTGTCAGTCTTTTCATCTGGACAACCTTTTTGGGAATGACTGTAGTTACTCACATCGAACAGAAATCGTTTCTCGCGTGTTTCCTTCGGTTCATCGACGTCTTCGTCATTGAGTTGTTCAACACGGATTTCCTCTCCAGTCTCCATGCACTGACGAAGTTTGATCTTTTGTCCCAAAATACTGAATTCCTTGGTGACTCGGCAGGCGAGGCCGTCAGCACAACCACACCTAGTAACACTCTGTGGAAAGATATAGTCGTTTTCGAATGAGTGGGAAGTAGTTACAGTACGGTTCGTGCCGTGCGGTGACCGTGCGGCCGTGTCCAAGCATTCTGATTGGTCGAGTAATGATTTTGCGCGCTGTGATTGGTTGAATACGTCTTCGATTCCGTACCGTGACGGTAACTCCGTACCGTAGGTTTCCCACTCGATCAAACACAAACGACTCCAAAGTCAAGCTGCGCGCGCACCAGCCACTAGAACAATGTAATGCATTACGTATCGTGCGTATGAATATTGAATATAGGAAGATCGAACACCACCATTAACATCATCATTATCATCCTTCATCATCATCATCATCATCGCCATCATCACACGAATTAATATCAAACCTTAAGTAGGCACGTTGAGTATTTAGGAAGCTTGGGTGAACAGATCTTGTTGAACAGACAGCATTTGTTAGCGCCACAGTCTGCCTCTGATGAACAACTCTGGGAAAGACAAGAAATATGATACAAAGTCATCAATAGCGATTTCATGTTGCCTGCGATGCTAGAAGGCGCTTGAGAGAGAGATAAAAAGGATGAATGACTGATTTCTGTAGGGACTTACATCTATTAAAAATCTCTTTCCCCGTGGTTCGGCACCACATACAGCTACAACCAGGATGGCCAAAGCAGCGACGTAAGACTTCATGTTCAGTTGCAGGTCTCAAATAGTCGCGCGTTAACTCTACTGACTCTATGCCTCTCCAAATGGTGAGCTTAACACCAAGCTCTTCTTCTTTATATATCGTTTTGGTCAAGAGGATGCTCAAGGAGAAACAGCAGAATCGATGAACTGTTAGTTCAGCAGTGAAGTGGTGTGATTTCAGCTATACTTCAACATTAAGTATTTTGTAATTGACACAAGTGTTACGCTAAGTACAACAGCCTTAAAGTTTGTCCAGTTGCATGGCGTTTTAATAATCACAAGACGCTCTCATATTACTCGACGAGCTCTCTAATCTAATGCGGCAAAAATATATGTCCAAGTTTTTAGCACCATAGTATACAAACTATGCAGAAATAGGCTAAAACTACTGCTGTATGACGATAGAAATAAGTATACAAACTATGCAGAGATAGGCTAAAACTACTGCTGTATGACGATAGAAATAAGTATACAAACTATGCAGAGATAGGCTAAAACTACTGCTGTATGACGATAGAAATAAGTATACAAACTATGCAGAGATAGGCTAAAACTACTGCTGTATGACGATAGGAATAAGTATACAAACTATGCATAGGCTAAAACTACTGCTGTATGACGATAGAAATAAGTATACAAACTATGCAGAAATAGGCTAAAACTACTGCTGTATGACGATAGAAATAAGTATACAAACTATGCAGAAATAGGCTAAAACTACTGCTGTATGACGATATAAATAAGTATACAAACTATGCAGAGATAGGCTAAAACTACTGCTGTATGACGATAGAAATAAGTATACAAAACTATGCAGAAATAGGCTAAAACTACTGCTGTATGACGATAGAAATAAGTATACAAACTATGCAGAAATAGGCTAAAACTACTGCTGTATGACGATATAAATAAGTATACAAACTATGCAGAGATAGGCTAAAACTACTGCTGTATGACGATAGAAATAAGTTTTTAGCACAGTTAGACAGTGAAAAGCATGCTTTGTGCTCGTCGTCAACGAATTCATAAGTTATGTCAAGATGTGTTATTTATTTCGCTTGATAGGGAAAATGCAAGTTTATGAATGAGTAATTTCAGTTGTGTATTCATGATATACACTCACGAATTAGAATGCTTACCAAAAACCTTATTCTATTAGCCATTACCTAAACGAGCAGGGGACTGGGAACGAGTTTATTATAATTAATGCAATTACGAAATTAAGTTTATGACATGAAACAGCATTTTGAAATTAGCGTCTATGCAAAGTGTGATGTGATTTGAGCGAATTCTGTCGGAATTATAAACTTTTGAAATTGTCTTGTCCAGCCAAAATTTTACAGTGAATGTATGGTTTGGCTGGACAACGTCAAAAATGTACAGAGTTTGTATGTGAAAATAGACATCTTTGATGCCTTCTAGCACCGTCAATATTAAGCCGAAGTTCACCAAACTTTCCAGACAAGCTAAGTTTGATCTGCTCTCTCAGAAAATGATGATCAATTTTGCTAGTTTCTTTATTGAATTAGTTTTAGGGACTTGGTCCCAGTCCCCTGCTCGTTTTGGTAATGGCTAATAGCCATGTTATTCTCTATGCAGATACTGTAATTCCTGTATCTCTTGCAGCTCTGTACATAGTCTTTGTAGTTCTGTAGCTCTGTAGCTCTGTAGCTCTGTAGCTCTGTAGTTCTGTAGTTCCAGTAGCTCTGTAGCTCTGTAGCTCTGAAGCTCTGTAGCTCTGTAGCTCTGTAGCTCTGTAGCTCTTGTAGCTCTGTAGCTCTGTAGCTCTGTAGCTCTGTAGCTCTGTAGCTCTGTAGCTCTGTAGCTCTGTAGCTCTGTAGCTCTGTAGCTCTGTAGCTCTGTAGCTCTTGTAGTTCTGTAGCTGTAGCTCTGTAGCTCTGTAGCTCTGTAGCTCTGTAGCTCTCTGTAGCTCTGTAGCTCTGTAGCTCTGTAGCTCTGTAGCTCTGTAGCTCTGTAGCTCTGTAGCTCTTGTAGCTCTGTAGCTCTGTAGCTCTGTAGCTCTGCATGTAGCTCTGTAGCTCTGTAGCTCTGTAGCTCTGTAGCTCTGTAGCTCCAGTAGCTCTATAGTTCTGTAGCCCCTGTAGCTCTGTAGCTCTGTAGCTCTGTAGCCCCTGTAGCTCTGTAGCTCTGTCAGTAGCTCCTGTAGCTCTGTAGTTCTGTAGCTCCAGTAGCTCTGTAGCTATGTAGCTATGTAGCCCCTTGTAGCCCCTTGTAGCCCCTTGTAGCCCCTTGTAGCCCCTTGTAGCCCCTTGTAGCCCCTTGTAGCCCCTTGTAGCCCCTTGTAGCTCTGTAGCTCTGTAGTTCTGTAGAGCTCTGTATGAACAACATGGCACCTTCTTATGTGTAAAATCTCCTGAGACAACAGACCCCATGCAAGACGCCATTATTATATATATATTTTCTGTTCGAGATCCGTGAGTTCAATCGGCGATCGTGCTTAATTTACATACAAACAATCAAATACACAGATGCTCATTCTTAGTTTATTTTCTTCATTGTCATATCATTCACTATTTTATTGACTGTGGATCCATATTACGTTAGTTTATCCACGTACGCATTGCCTGATGGGTATTTTGGAGCCAATGAAAGGGATGGTAATAGTGGCGGTGACTTTACACACCAGGCCATCTTGACATCCACATTTATGTGTGCTCTGTTGAATAAGAGAGTAAAAAGTTGTTAGATAAATATCAGTCAGAGAGGGAGAGTCACTAGCTTATAAATATGTTAATTTATTTGTAGAATATGCGGTAAGATGAAGGTATAGGGTAAGGTGAACAGCTTGTGTATCGTACCTAAGGGGGGTAGGGTAAGGTGAATAAGTTGTTCTTACCGTCAAGAAACACGTCATGCCTTCAGGAAGTTTCTTGGCGCAGAATCTACCAAACAAACAACATCTATTGTCACCGCAATCGGATTCCTTGTTGCATCGCTAGAAAATAATAAGAAATACAATTAGTAGAATATACAGACACTATACCCGAGACACATGTACAACACCACAATGTACGAGTCTGATTGCTTCTACAATTGACTATCTTTGAGCGACCACTCTCGTAAGCAACCATCTCCCTTAAGCGACCACCTTTCCAAAACCCAGTTTTGTTTCTCATATACTGTAATGGCACTGTAATTAAAATCTCTCGTAAGCGACCATCTCCCTTAAGCGACCACCTTTCCAAAACCCAGTTTTGTTTCTCATATACTGTAATGGCACTGTAATTAAAATCTCTCGTAAGCGACCACTAAGTCCAGATCCCGAGTTGGTCAAGGGAGTCAACTGTACTTACGTCAATTAAGAATCTCTTTTCTCGGGACTCTGACATCGCCTTCATGTCTTCATCTTCAATCTTTTCCACTTCAAGTTGACGACCGGCATCCATACATTGGCGAAGTTGGACTCTTTGTCCAAGAACATTGAATTCCTTGGTTACACGACACTCCAGGCCATCGCGACATCCACACTGGGTCAATCCCTAATAAATAAAACATATATTAGTTACGAAACATAGAAAAGAAGAAGGAAGGAAGGAAAGAAGGAAGGAAGGAAGGAAAGAAGGAAGGAAGTAAGGAAGGAAGGAAAGAAGGAAGAGAGAGAGAGAAAGAAAGGAAGGAAGGAAGAATGGATGGAAGGATTAAACTAGGAAGGAAGATACGGATAGAAAAGACACTCAGTTTCTTATCCTTTCTTTCCCTTTCATTCATATTTTGCCTTCCTTAGAGCTCTAAAAATGAGACCATTGACAAACACTATCCACGAAGACATCACACTCACCGAGAGATGACAAGGTGCATATTTGAAGCGTAGTTTAGGAGCGCAGTATCGACCAAACAGACAACACTTATTTGGTCCACAATCGTTCTCAGTAGAACAACGCTGCAATGAAATCAAATTAGATTCATTTAGTTCGTCTGATTCAGGTGCCGTAACTAGTGTATGACGAAACAAACCATATAGACGCAGGCTGAACGCGTCTTTAACTTTCTCTTCTTTCTATCTAATTAAGTGTCGTTACCTGAATGAACAAGAATCGACGTTGCCTTTCCACAGCCTGGCCCATGACAGCAGCCACAACGAAACACAGCACAATCAAAACAGCATTCATCTTGGTAGGATTTACGAGTTACTTTGGCTCCACAGGGCGACCTTGAGTGAGAGTGAGTTTGTGTCCAGTTTGCTTCGAGTTTTTATACTCATTCGTTGATTAAAAGAAATACTTTACTTCTGAACAATTGGCAGCAGAATAAATAACGAAAAGCTGGTGAACAAGAGCATCCTTTCCGTCGATGAGATGATACTTGGAATTGTAAGATTTGATTGTATTTCACTATCAAACTGACCATGAGCTGTGAAGTAGGACGTACCACAGGTAGCCCAAGCATTGCAGCTTTGCAAATGGTTTCATTGAAAAATACTAAAAATTAAATTCTGAATAAAGTTTAATTAAACTAAAACAGTGTCTTTTTCTATATATTCTTCGTATCAATCAATCAATCAATCAATCAATTGTTTTATTTACACCATAATTTGTACAAAGAATACATTTACAGGTTTGATATTTAAAAATTAATTGGTGCTAGAGCCGTGCCTGAAATAGTTGGGAAGCTAATCAGTCAGGTGCCCTGTTTATCTATAAGTGAGATGGAAAATACGTTTAAAATATGTTTAAAATGAGCTGAAATTCAGCCCATCAGGTATGATGAATGCATAGAAAAAGACACTGTAATAGTTTAATTATACTTTATTCAGAATTTTCAGAGAAAAGTATGTGTCTATTAAATAGTTGGGTTGCCTGTGTAATTTGATTTATTCATATGCTCTTCTTTTTTTTGACGAAATATTTGCCGCAAAAGGTTTTCATATAATGATTTATGTCATTTAGATTTTCATGAGAATGTACTCCAATTCTGATCTCTAGTCATCTTTAGATCTGGTATAAACGTATAAACAATGTCGCTGTTCTATGTGCGGTTTTCCGATATAGAGTGCGTGCGGGCTCAATAAGTCGCGGTTGGGGGGATTGGTGCTTACTGTTCTATGGAAATAACATGAGTCAAAAAGACCACTATTCTTCAGTTTGCTTTGATAATATATTCCCTAAAATTCGCCATCGCTCTCGTCCACCAAGCTGATGTGACAACAGACATGCGATTTCTTTGTTCAGCGGTTGTAACGTTCAAGAGTCATCGTCGGAACAGTGAATCCTGATCAAATATAGACTCAACAGTTAAGCACCTACTTCACAACTGAGTTGACGCGTTTACATGAAATACAAGCTGCTTCGTTCTACTAGAAAGCTATCATTAAACCGTTATTATATCATTATTATTATTATTCAGTATTATTATTCAGTATTATTATTATTATTATTAATTAATTAATTAATTAATACTAGAGAGCAAGACAGCGTACGGTTTGCTTCAAGGGGTAGCTTGCCGTTGTGGGGTATTCTGCATCAGTTTAATTCAGTAATGATATCGATTGACCGTTCTTGTAGCTATGCCGGGATCGAATCCGTAATGTGAATCGTCGTCGGCCAGTGCTCGGAACCTAAACAGAACAGCATCCGGGGTCCTAGCTGACCGGCCCTGTCATACCTGAGGTTCAATTGATTGTTTTATCAGTATAATTTATTTATTAGTGTTGCTAGTTTTGTAAGAGCATAGAGACAATAGTATTAATATGCTCCCAATACTTATTATTATTAGCACATGGGCATTTTGTCTGCACATGCGTGAAATGCCAACATTAACACAGAGACCCTCAGACACGCGCATATATCCCGCGCCATCCCGCGCTAATTTAAATACCAGGAATAACAAACAAGATGGCGAAGTTTTTTCTCATATATTTATTTACTAGTCGTTTCTGGTAGAAAGTGAAGTGCTGCGAGTTGTGCACTGCCGTACAGTACATGGTAACACATAAAAGTGAAATGTAGCTGTCAATGCATACATGTGGTTGTCCCTTAATTTTCAGCAAGGTGCATTAGTTGTAAAATAAAATAATAAAAATGTGGTATAATAATAATAATAACTTTATTACTGTGTCATGTGTTCTAGCTTACAAGAAACCTATTTCCCTCCCATATATCTACTGATTCTCATTCCCACCCTTGTCCCATTGTTCCCATCCCACATCTCCATTGATTCTCATTCCCATCCCGGTCACATTGTTCCACTCCATGTCTCTATTAATTATCATTCCCACCCGCTATAATAATCTGGTCATGGACAGACAGCTATAGACATGTACCAGCACTAAAAGCATGCAATACTTTGCACTATTTATGTTACACGCTTGTAATAGTTTGTACTCTACTGATATGCAGTATTAAATTAATACAAATATGGATTCAATGAAATAGAGAATTGTGTTTGGTGTATATTATATACAATGTTACTGGCCAGATATCAGGAAAGATGTCGAAGCCTCATAGCAGACTTGTAGAAGATAAAAGTACATCAGGATGGATCGTATAATTTGATTCAGTAGTTGCCTCAATGCCAATGGCAATGGCATGGGCCGGATTGGTTTGACGAAGACCAACGAGCTCGATCAGGTAGATAGGTCAGCGACAGCATCGGGGATACTAACTGTGTCTTTCAAAAGCATTCAAGTACATGCTGTCTCCTTCGGTCAACTCTGATCGACTCACTGTAGAAGTAACTTAAGCTTATGTACTTCATTGTGGAACTGGACGTGACTGAGCACACAACCATAACAGCGCTGAAAACTCATAAAAGAACATGGTCTTCCCCTTGAAATGTCACTAAATTGTTCATGACCCTGATGAATGCTTCCAGCAATGAATAAAGTTGCATTTGACATCATGGATTTGTAGAAAACGAACACTTTCCTGGCTTGAATCAGCGAAAAATAAACGATACTCAATATCGATTGAACGTGTTGCGAGTGTGCGCTGATCAAAAGTACCGTGGCTCACAAAATCATCTCCAGGCAGTCCGTGAATGCAGTCGAGATTCTCGTTGCATCCACATAAGTGCCCAGATCCCACACGACCACACATGACACAGGAACTCCGTCAAGATTAGTTTCGCTGCTCGCCTGGCGGCTCGCAGCAATTAACTTGACTATATGAACATATGCAACTCTAAAATGATGGATTCTATTTTATCAATTCTGAAGGCATGCTGCAGTTGTCATAACCAGTATTTACGATGCATTATGAGTTGCATATTGCAAGTAGAGGGAGGTCCAGACATGACGAGCTAAACTGACAATGGCTGCCGTCTTCGCCGTATACATGCACTTTGAACATTCATAGCAGGAGCTATGCATTTTTTGAAAGTCATTTATTGTGATGAATGGAATGACTATTGATTAATCTTCGCCTCCGTAACATTAAGCAGCTTGGGGGTCGGTAGAAATCGAAAGATAATTTGACTTGAATGCTTGGAGTCCACATTTCTGCTCGTCGCGAGTCCCATAAATGATAAGCAAAAATATTGCAATGCAAAACAGTGGAAACAAGTTTTAATTTTCCTAACAACTAATTTTTCTGCAAAGTCTGTTCTCTCATTTATATTTTCAAAGACTTAGAAAAAGGAAATAGACGAAGATACGATAGAACCATGGCTTCAATTCCGCCATTACACCGAGTATAGGGTGAGAAGATCTGTTAAATCTGACAGCTATGCATTTTTTGAAGCCCCATTCTCTATAAAAACTGAAATTATATAAAGGAATGAATGCTGTGGTAATTATCTCCAACTTGGGGGTAGGTAAAAATTTCAAGAAATATCTCGTTAAAGTTCGACCTAAATTGAACACTTCTACATATTCACCGGGCCATAGCTCGAAATCGCGTCCACCTGAAAGACCATTTCATTAAAATTCTAAAAGTTTACTTTCATCACAATTACCAAGCGTTAATCCAGTGCTGTAGAATACTTGATTGTAGAAATAATTAACGCTGAACATCCAACTCCAAACACCACAGTCGCATTTCAATGTAAAATATCTCGCCATCTAAAGAAATAACAGCGGCCAAAGATATACTCAGGGGAAGAAGTGTTTATCGTCTTTAAAAATGAGTAAATTTTCATGACGTTTAAACTTTAGAAACGCGTAGATCTCCTACAAAATATCCTTAAAATGAGCAATCGAGCTGTAAAATGGTTCAGACGTCACTGGTCAATGCTGTGTTGGCGCATGCGCAGACAAAATACCCATATGCTATTATTATTATTATTAGAATCTAATTTTGCCCAATTTTAATTTTCGGGTTGACAATATACGTTATATACCGAGAAAGAGCCCGCCATTGTAAAACTGGCCGCAGTGACTGAGCACACAACAGTGCTGAAAAACTCATAAACGAGCATTGTCTTCCCCTTACTCAAAAGAAAGCAACATTTAATATAAACATTATTTACAGCATCATAAAATCATCATTCATAATTAACTAACTGGACCTAGGGTTCAGAGAAGGAGAAGAGGTGAAAGCTTATCAATATGCTTCTCAGTTTACAATTTTTTTTACAAAAAAAGAAGAAATATGTAAACAATTCCAAAAAAGAAAACAAACAAACAAGAACAAAAAAAAAAAAAAGAAAGAATGAAAAAAAAACATGCCACGGCTGGGACTCGAACCCTCGACCCCCAGGTTCAAAAGAGATGAATATTAATGCCGGTAATTTATCCAAAAAAGGACCATACTCCCAGACATTATGCTGAGCCACCGTATGTTACGTATAGGATGAAGATTTCGGCCCCATCCGCGCTATCGGGCATTACACCAATCAACTTAGTGATCAAAGAGGGAGGGAACAGTCGGATCCTAGGCCCACTAAATAACTGCCCCGCACCACTAGGCTATCGTGCACGCTTATTGATTTGGAGGACAAAATAACCTAGTGTATCCTGTGAATTGACAGGCTATTGTTGTGCAATTTACTATGGTCCCGTGGCTCGCACTGAAACACAGCGCTTTAGAAGCACACGGGCCCGGGATCGATTCCTCGCTGCATCGATTTTTTTTTTTTTTTTTTTTACTGTTTGTTTTTGTAAGAACATTTTTTTACCACGAAAATGATTATTTTAATAATGTAAAATAACTGAAAATAATTGATTTTTTTTAATTAATATATATATATGAAGCCTGTGTTCTCAAAATAACAGTTCTGATATATCTGTTCGAGATCTTTAATCATCGATCGTGTTTAATTTAAATACACAGATGTAATGCTCATTCTTAGTTTATTTTCTTCATTGTCATATCATTCAGTATTTTATTGACTGTGGATCCATATTACGTCAGTTTATCCACGTACGCATTGCCTGATGGGTATTTTGATGCCAATGATAGGGATGGTAATAGTGGCGGTGACTTTACACACCAGGCCATCTTGACATCCACATTTATGTTTGTTCTGTTGAATTAGAGAGTAAAAAGTTATTGGTTAAATATGACTGAACAAGAAAAAATAAGGCGACAGAGACGCGCTTAAATATGTTAATTTATTTGTAGAATATGCGGGAAGGGAGGGAGAGAGGGGAATTTCGGGTAACAGGTTGTGTATCGTACCTAAGGTGGGTGTAGGGGGTAGGGTAGGTGAATAGGTTGTGTATCGTACCTAAGGGGGTAGGGTAAGGTGAATAGTTTGTGTATCGTACCTAAGGGGGTAGGGTAAGGTGAATTGGTTGTGTAGGGTAGGTGAATAGGTTGTGTATCGTACCTAAGGGGGTAGGGTAAGGTGAATTGGTTGTGTATCGTACCTAAGGGGGGTAGGGTAAGGTGATTAGGTTGTGTATCGTACCTAAGGGGGGTAGGGTAAGGTGAATAGGTTGTGTATCGTACCTAAGGGGGTAGGGTAAGGTGAATAGGTTGTGTATCGTACCTAAGGGGGGTAGGGTAAGGTGAATAGGTTGTGTATCGTACCTAAGGGGGTAGGGTAAGGTGAATAGGTTATGTATCGTACCTAAGGGGGGTAGGGTAAGGTGAATAGGTTGTGTATATCGTACCTAAGGGGGGTAGGGTAAGGTGAATAGGTTGTGTTTCGTACCTAAGGGGGGTAAGGTAAGGTAACCTAAGTGAATAGGTTGTGTATCGTACCTAAGGGGGTAGGGTAAGGTGAATAGGTTGTGTATCGTACCTAAGTGGGGTAGGGTAAGGTGAATAGGTTGTACCTAAGTATCGTACCTAAGGGGGTAGGGTAAGGTGAATAGGTTGTATATCGTACCAAAGGGGGTGTAGGGGGGTAAGGTGAATAGGTTGTGCATCGTACCTAAGGGGGGTAGGGGTAATAGGTTGTGAACCTATGGGTTGTTCTTACCGCCAAGTAACACGTCATGCCTTCAGGAATTTTATTAACGCACAATCGATTCAACAAACAACATCTATTGTCACCGCAGTCGGATTCCTTATTGCATCGCTAGAAAATAATAACAAACCAAATTAGTAGAATACAGACACTATACCCGCGAAACATGTACAAAACCACATGTATGTGTCTGATTCGATTGCTTCTACAGTTGACTCTGTTTGAGCAACCACTCTCGTAAGCGACCAATCTCCCTTAAGCGACCACCTTTACAAAATCCTGTTTTGTTTCTCATATACTGTAATCACTGTAATTAAAATCTCTCGTAAGCGACCATCTCTCGTAAGCGACCATCTCTCGTATAAGCGACCATCTCTCGTAAGCGACCATCTCTCGTAAGCGACCATCTCTCGTATAAGCGACCATCTCTCGTATAAGCGACCATCTCTCGTAAGCGACCACTAAGTCCAGATCCCGAGTAGGTCAAGGGAGTCAACTGTACTTACGTCAATTAAGAATCTCTTTTCTCGGGACTCTGACATCGCCTTCATGTCTTCATCTTCAAGCTTTTCCACTTCAAGTTCACGACCGGCTTCCATACATTGACGAAGTTGGACTCTTTGTCCAAGAACATTGAATTCCTTGGTTACACGACACTCGAGGCCATCGCGACATCCACACTGGGTCAATCCCTAATAAACAAAACAATATATATCAGTTATGAAACATAGAAAGGAAGATAGAGAAAGAAAGAAGAAGAAGGAAGGAAGGGAGAAAGAAAGAAAGGAAGGAAGTAAGGGAGGGACAAAGGAAGGAAGGAAGGAAGGGAGAAAGGAAGGAAGGAAGGAAGTGAGAAAGGAAGGAAGGAAGGAAGGGAGAAAGGAAGGAAGGAAGAAAAGAAAGAAGAGAGAAAGAAAGAAAGGAAGAACGGAAGGAAGAATGAATGGACGGATTAAAGGAAGGAAGGAAGAAACCGAAGGAAAGGTCACTCAGTTTCTTATTCTTTCTTTCCCTTTCATTCACTCTTTTTCTCTTCCTTCAAACTCTGAGACCAAAATCTCTCCACGATCAAAGACATCACACTCACCGAGAGATGACAAGGTGCATATTTGAAGCGTAGTTTAGGAGCGCAGTATCGACCAAACAGACAACACTTATTTGGACCACAATCGTTCTCAGTAACAACGCTGCAATGAAAACAAAAACAAATTAGATTCATTTAGATATAAAAAAATTTAACACCGGAAGTGACTAATTTCAAAATGGCGCACTTTCGTAGGTCCGTCGGGAAATTTTCGGATGTTACCTGAATGAACAGGAATCGACGTTGCCTTTCCACAGCCTGGCCCATAACAGCAGCCACAACGAAACACAGCACAACCAAAACAGCATTCATCTTGGTAGGATTCACGAGTTAGTTTGGCTCCACAGGGCGACCTTGAGTGAGAGTGAGTTTGTGTCCAGTTTGCTTCGAGTTTTTATACTCACTCGTTGATTAAAAGAAATACTTTATTTCTGAACAATTGGCAGCAGAATAAATAACGAAAAGCTGGTGAATAAGAGCATCCTTTTCGTCGATGGGATGATACTTGAAATTATAAGATTTGATTGTATATATTTCACTATCAAACTAACCATGAGCTGTGAAGTAGGACGTACCACAGGTAGCCCAAACATGGCAGCTTTGCAAATGGTTTCATTGAAAAAAAAAAACTAAATCCAGCATAAAGTTTAATTAAACTAAAAACACAATTTCGCTGAAAATTCTGAATAAAAGTTAATCAAACTAACAGTGTATTTTTCTATGTATTTTTCGTAGTCACTGTTTATGTATCAGTTAAAATATGTTTAAAATGAGCTGAAATTCACTCCAGATGTGAAGAATGCGTAGAAAAACAAACTCTGTTTGTTTAATTAACTAAACTTTATTCAGTTTTTTCAGAGAAATTTTGTGTCTATTAACTACTTGGGATACCTGTGTAATGCTGTTCATGCTGTTTTTGACGAAAGGCTTTCATATCAAGATTAAAGTCAATTGAATTTCCATCATTCTATACTCGAAACTCTTGTAGATTTATTCGCTTATTCATGGACATTTTTTCTATGTGCGGTTTTCCGACATAGAGGGCGTGCGGGCTCAATAAGGCGCGGTTGGGGGGATTGGTGCTTACTGATCGTTCTATGGAAAAAGCATGAGTCAAAAAGACCATTATTCTTTTTGCTTTGATAAAATATTCCCTAAAACTCGCCATCGCTCTCGTCCACCAAGCTGATGTGACAACAGACATACGATTTCTTTGTCCAGCGGTCATCGTCAAACAGTGAATCCTGATTAAACATAGACTCAACAGTTAAGCACCTACTTCACAAGTGTCCAAAGTATCGCAAATAGTTAAGAGTGGTTTAAAGGCAAGGTGAATCAACATTAGTAGAATCAAGTGTGGTTACCATGGTGACATGCACGTGGTCTCGAGAGAGAGAGAAGCATTCTTCTGGCTTTCTGAATTTCTCCCAAACGTCAGCAGGATTTGCGCAATGGGATTAGAAAACGTTTTTAAGAAAAACGTTTTTCCTCGCACTGGTTGCTTTTGTACTACTAAAGAGATTGAACCTTGAAGACTGTGCTTCGTAATGTTTAGCACCATAGTAATTTGCACAACAATAGACAGTCATTCACAAGATACACTAGGTTATTTTGTCCTCCAAATCAATAAGCGTGCACGATAGCCTAGTGGTGCGGGGCAGTTATTTAGTGGGACTAGGATCCGACTGTTCCCTCCCTCTTTGATCACTAAGCTGATTGGTGTAATGCCGGATAGCGCGGATGGGGCCGAAATCTTCATCCTATACGTAACATACGCTGACTCAGCACAATGTCTGCGAGTATGGGCCTTTTTTGGATAAATTACCGGCATTCATCTCTTTTGAACCTGGGGGTCGAGGGTTCGAGTCCCAGCCGTGGCACGTTGTTTTTTCATTCTTTCTTTTCTGTTGTTGTTGTTTGTTTGTTTTTTCTTTTTTGGAATTGTTAATTTACATATTTCTTCTTCTTTTTTTGTAAAAAAAATTGTAAGAAAGCATATTGATAATCTTTCACCTCTTCTCCTTCTCTGAGCCCTAGGACACAGTTAAGAATTTAATTATATATGATAATTTAAAAAAAAATTAACTTTGCTTCAGTTCTTTTGAGTAATAACATTTAAACGATACCCTACTTGCTGTAGCATAAGCGCAAACAAGAAGCCTTATGTCACTGTGAAAACGTGCTCGACGAAAGCAGAACCTGACCATTACCACAAGAATTAAAATGTTGCCATTGCTAATTATGCTTACGTTGCTGGTGACAACCAGGCTTTAGCGATTGCCCCATCCCTTCCCCCAAATACCCACCCCTCCCCCCAAATATCAAAATACACAATTAATGCTCAAATCTAACTTTTAATTGCATTCATCTCTGGCGAGAAAAGCCTTGTTACAGTGGCTTACAGGCAGCTTGGTATGTAGTCTATTTGGACCCCTGCTTCGGCATGCATTGCCTGATGGGTATTTTCGAGCCAATGATAGGAATGACGATAGTAGTGGTAATACGACACTCCAGACCGTCGGCGCAGCCACACTTGTGCATGTTCTGAAACAACAATAATGGCGTTGCTAATACAACCATAATAACCCCCGCCCCTCCCCCACATACAGAGTATATTGTCGTTGCATACCGTTAGATAGCAGGTCATCTCTTTAGGGATCAACCCCCTCCCCTCCCCCCACATATAGAGTATAGTTCGTTGCATACCGTAAGATAGCAGGTCATCTCTTTAGGGATCAACCCCCCCCCCCTCCCCCCACATATAGAGTATAGTTCGTTGCATACCGTAAGATAGCATGTCATCTCTTTAGGGATCAACCCCCTCCCCTCCCCCCACATATAGAGTATAGTTCGTTGCATACCGTAAGATAGCATGTCATCTCTTTAGGGATCAACCCCCTCCCCTCTCCCCTCATACAGAGTATAGTTCGTTGCATACCGTAAGATAGCAGGTCATCTCTTTAGGGATCAACCCCCTCCCCTCTCCCCTCATACAGAGCATAGTTCGTTGCATACCGTAAGATAGCAGGTCATCTCTTTAGGGATCAACCCCCTCCCCTCCCCCCACATATAGAGTATAGTTCGTTGCATACCGTAAGATAGCAGGTCATCTCTTTAGGGATCAACCCCCTCCCCTCCCCCCACATATAGAGTATAGTTCGTTGGATACCGTAAAATAGCCCCTCTCCCCTCATACAGAGCATAGTTCGTTGCATACCGTAAGATAGCAGGTCATCTCTTTGGGATCAACCCCCTCCCCTCCCCCCACATATAGAGTATTATAGTTCGTTGCATACCGTAAGAAAGCAGGTCATCTCTTTAGGAATCTTTTTGGAGCAAATCTTGTTGAACAAACAGCACCTGTTGCTACCACACTCTGCCTCGGTGGCGCATGTCTAATTGAAAACAAAAAATATTAAAATGTTGTTAGATTCTGATAAAATCTGAAGACGCATGCGCAAGAGAAAATAATAATGAGTAACCGCTGTACAGAAAATTCAAAGATGGCGGATCAGTACATTTTACCACAATCCTTTGCGCGCGTAAACCACTATACCTCGTAGAAAAATTAGGGCACAGAATTTTGAAAACGTCAGGCAGAAAGTGGAAGTGTGAAGTTGTTACCATGGTTACCTGGTTTATTTATGTGAACATGTCAGGTGGTACTGATTTAGGTTCGCAAAGGATTATGGTCCAATGTACAGCCGCCATCTTGTTCTGTGTAGTGGATTGTGGTATATAAAGGTCGTAGTAGTGGAGATTGTGTTACTGATAATCATTCATTAATATTATATATTATTTATTAACAAATAGATTCCATTTTGCCGTGCGTCTGTACTCTTATAGATGCACATATGACGTCACAATTTGGTGAGAACAAAAAAGTACGCCATTGGACAAAGCTGTTGTTCTCCTGATCACATTTTGACGTCTTCTGTGCATCGAGTACAGACGCACGGGGAAATTTAATCTATTTGTTTATAAAAATATTTTGAGAATCGAGTGATTTTGTGACGTCATCTGTGTGTCTGTACTGTAATAACACACGCGGCCTTGACCAATCAAAGTGCGCGTATTGTACCAATTATTATAAATTATGAAATGATTAATATTGAACTCACACGTACGTCAATTAGGAATCTCTTGGTTCTGGTCTTCTCCATGATCTGTTTGACTTCTTCGTCTTCTAGTTTCTCGACTACACTGGGTACGCCAACCTTCATGCACTGACGGAGGGTAATAACTTGTCCCAATATTTTAAACTCCTTGGTGACACGACACTCGAGTCCGTCGGCACAGCCACATTTGGTGATGGCCTGGTACGGGTAATGAGTTAAATGGTTGCTATAGCAATATACAGAGTATTCGACCCGCAACTAATTATGCACAACAATAGCCCGGGGGATGGATTCCCATATAAGGAGTGGTTGTGAAAATAACCGGCCCAAAAAGGTACCAGAATTTCGACCTTGTGGGCGTGGCTAAAAAATAGTTTTACCCCTAAAAGGTACCAATTCTACATGAATATGAGTTTCCTGACAAGTACAGGTCATGATTTTATATGCGTGCAAATACTCTAACAGCCAGGTAGTCGTTGCAGTTTTAAACATACTAAGTGCCGGGTGCCAAACTACGATCATATCCCCACCACTTTTGTATGGGAGTTTCCCCGGGAACAATAGAACATCTCAGAAGATGTGAATGATTATTATTTTGACCGCTATATTAACCTAGAGCATCGCAACGGTATCGATCGCGGAGGTCATGGGGTTCCAATCCCGCGTTCCGAAGTGAAACGTTTTGCATGGCGGGGGCTTCTTTATTAGTAGCTGTTTAAGTTACTTTAGGCCCGTCCACACTATTTCACGGTTATATTGTTTGCACTCTACAATAGCATCATTCTTTTGTGCGTCGTTTTCAAAGATTGCCGCCATGCACGAGAGGCAATCAGCATATAGCCGCGACAGGTTATTCTAGAGTTATTCCTACTTTAAATCACGTGCAATAACAGGTAAACTTATCACTGATTTCTGTTACCGTGAGGTGGCAGGTTGAGTATTGCGGTAGCCTTGGACCACAAACCCTGTCGAAAATACAGCATCGGTTGGCACCACAGTCTGCTTGAGACTTACAGCGCTAGAGATAGAAAAATTGAGATGATTACAAAGTAGTGAAGACTTACGCAACGAAGAAGGAACTGAACTGAGACGTTTGTAGGAACGAGACGTGAGAAGCTGAGGGAGGATAAGGAAAGAACGGGAATGAAAGATCGGGATGAAATTGGTAGGAACGAAAAACCGTAGCAAAGGAAGAACGACTGTTAATAAGATGAGTAAAAAGAGGAAACAATGGGAACTGAAGAATGGGAATGAAAATGGGAAAATGAACAATGGTAAAAGAATATGAAATGGAACATAAATTTAGGAATAGGAGCGAGAACTACAAATGAATGCAAAAAGCCTCTTTGAAGCCAAAAGAACGAAAGAAAAGGAGCGAAAGCATCACCAGAGTTTAACTTACATTTATCCACAGACGTCGCACTCTGTCATCAGCCACAGCTACCACGACAAGGAGACTCAGAACAACGAAGGCTGCCTTCATTTTGACTTTGAAGAATTTGATTTAGTTCGCAAATTCAAGTGATAAACGTCTTGTGATGGCGTCGTCTTTTATAGCATTTCTTTCGGATAATCCAAACAAGAACCAAACAGCTTCACAAACTTTACAGTAAACATTCTTAAGAGTTTAATGAACTTCTATGGGACAGGAGTACTGCTTAAGTACTGCTAGAACAAGAATCAAACAGCTTCACAAACTTTACAGTAAACATTCTTAAGAGATTAATGAACTTCTATGGGACAGGAGTACTGCTTAAGTACTGCTAGAACAAGAATCAAACAACTTCACAAACTTTACAGTAAATAGGCTGGAGGGCGTTCTATGCATGGGGTGGTCAAGTACTGCTCTAAAACAAGAACCATGAAAACAGCTCCACAAATTTACAGCACATTTTTGAAGAGTTAAATGAACTTCTATGTGACAGTCGAGTACTGCTCTAGACCAGTCACTGATGATGATCGAACCAAATACAGCCTAGATTTTTGAAGAGCTTCAGAGATTGAGAGGATACACACAGTACGTACAAGGAATCATTCAGTAGAATGGCATCGATCGACGATGCAGAGTTTAAGATAGTACATCATTGATATGCCACCCTTCTTCGATCTATCCGATAATTCCATTGATTGGAGCAAGGCCTATGCCTTAGTATACAAAACTACTCTAGATACAAAACTCCGCTGGTTTCAATACAGATTAATAATGAATTGTTTATATTTAAATAAGGACTTAGTTAAATTCAAACTCAGAGACTCTGCCTTATGTTCTTTATGTACAATGGAAATTGAAAATATTGAGCACCTCTTTGTGAAGTGTAAAAACTCTTCTAGTTTATACTTAGAAATTGTGAACTAGTTTGGTTAAATAGCTATAACATTAGTTTACCAAACCTGAACTAACTGTAATAGTGTTAGGGTCTTGCTCCAGTCAAAGATCATCGATAACTAATTTTTTACTACTGCTATACAAATTCTATGTGTATAGAAGCAGGGCAAACCCTAGTTTGATAAACCTGAAGGGGTATACTGATTGCAATCCTCAAATATTACGAAAAAATAGAATACGCAATTGCTAAAAAAATAAATAAACTCACATTCCATCTGGCAAAATATAATAACCTTTTGGTGGCTTTAAGGTACCAGGGGACCTTCGTGACACTGTTCACTGAAAGCCGCGTAGCGCGCTAACCACTCGTCCAACATGTATAAAAGTATACATTTTCTTAAAGCTGAATAAATGCAGATTCTAAATATGCTGGAGATTATTTCCTATTTTGTAAATATTTTTTGTTATTGCACATTTTAGAAAATTCGACCGGCCTTGTTCAAAGAGAATTTTGCACGCGAAAATTCAATCGATTTTTAAACGGAAATTGCCATTGTAATGAGCACACGTTGTTTTAAAAAACAGTGTCTCCGATTTCCGATAAACGCTTTTGTTGAGGAGATATTTGCTGTCAAAGTTCATTAATTGTTTTTAAGCGATTTACACATAAATCATCAAATAACTTTTAAACGAGGCAACGTATCAAAAATCGGAGACACGGTTTTTTAGAACAAAGTTTGCTCATTACAATGGCACTTTCCGTTTAGAAATTGATTGAATTCCCGCGTGCACAATTCTCTTTGAACAAAGCCGGTCGAATTTTCTAAAATGTGCAATAACAATATTTTTTTTACAAAATAGGAAATAATCTCCAGCATATTTAGAATCTGCATTTATTCAGCTTTGAGAAAATGTATACTTTTATACATGTTGGACGAGTGGTTAGCGCGCAACGCGGCTTTCAGTGAACAGTGTCACGAAGGTCCCCTGGTACCTTAAAGTAACTTTCAAAAACTGGCTGTCAAAATTGTAACTGTAATTATTGTAGGAAGGAAACGGATCGAATAGAAGTTTTTTCAGAATAAGTATCAGTTAGGCATGTTGTTCTGTATTAGCCGTTTTTTCTTTCTCCTTGTAAAATGTTGTAAAATTTATTGTAATTTGTTTAATAAATAAAATTTACTGTAAAAAAAAAAAAAAAAAAAAAAGATATGCCACCCGGGTAAGTACTCCTCTACAGCTAGTAAGCTATACGGGTATGTGGCACGGTATACAGGGTGTAGTTTTCCAGTATTAGGTCTCGCATAGGGTCATGGTTTTGCAGTCTCCGCGCTCCCCTCCTCCAATGGATGTTATTACCAAGGTCACCAAATTAACACGACAACATACACTTGAACAACTTTTACGTCAACATCTCTACAACGTCGTACCATCACTTGTTCTCTTTGCAAAGCTGCAAACTTCACAACCTTGAAATTGTCTTTTTACAATCAACTGTGACTATAAACTAAACCAAGAGTCCATTTGGTTCTTGCCTTGAAGAGTATAGTGTCCGCAGCTGTGTGTGTGCAACTGTAAGTCTCATGGAAAGATCAGTGTTTCTGCGCTATCGACTCTCTTGGGTTCAGAGAAGGACCGAGTAAAGCCCAACGCAAACCTCAACGCCCTTGCCTGTCGTGGTAGAGCATGTACACAGAAGGGGATAAGTAGATGATGAAAAGTTAAAAAATACAACGAAACAAAGAGTTGAAAATAGTTTCATTGTTTATTTGTCAATATTTTCTAGTAGACGCTAATACAGGATTGCGTCGAGGAAGGCAAATCAGTGTAATGTAATTGGAAAAAATATCTATATTCATTGAAAATGCTATCAGCATCTCCCTCTATACAACACTCTTTGTGATCGGAGACATTTACTGAGCATGCGCGCGCAATAATGAAATAACTTTGGGGCCCCACATGGAGTGGAGACAAGTGAATAAATCGATTAATTTTGTTCAGTAGGGCTCTATCGTCTAAATTTTTTGAATGAAAACAAAATAGAAAAAAAATGTCTTGAGAATTTTTTTAAAAATATCTAAAAGGAAAAATTGCTTTCGGAAGATAGTTATAACTTCAATTCATGGGTGAATCGAAAATTAATGAGTTTTTCTGATTGTAAGACGTTTGTAGAGATGTAGTATGCGATAGAAACGTGTTCTGACTCTTTTGTCTTTCACTCACGCCTGGTAATCACTAGCGAGGCAAGCCAAACACAAGAGACCTTATTTCACTGTGGAAAACGGAACCGACGCAAGCATAAGCACAAGTACAAGGATATCTACAATGTGGAAGTGCGTGCTTGCGTTGGGCTGTTTTCTTGTGACACTAGTCTTATGTTTGTGCTTGTGCGTGCATCGCTAGTGAAAACTAGGCAGGCTTAGATCTTTTTGTATATAAGGAACTGTTGACTCAATATTAGAAAGATGTGATGCACACAACTGATAGAGCTACCCTGTGTAAATAAAGGCATCTATCTATCTATCTATCTATCTATCTATCTATCTATCTATCTATCTATCTATCTATCTATCTATCTATCTATCTATCTATCTATCTATCTATCTATCTATCTATCTATCTATCTATCTATAACATCATCCAGTGATGCCGACATTACCAAATCATAATAAATCTGCAATAAATTCACGAAATGTTTACGTACAAAAAAAAACATTAAGAGTCGCCTAGTTTCTTGACATCGTTAAGTAGCTTGGCCAATATGGCGTACGTATCTCAACCGTTCTTTATTCGAGATTCTGCATAGTTAGTAAGGCTCGACTGTATCGCCAAAACACGCTGGCGGTTGAATCGCTTCATCTGTAAAGAAAATACGCAACATTAGTGTAGCCTCCCTTACGGCGCTTTATCCACGGTTTCTCACAGTGAGTGGGTTACCTGTGGCCATGTACGACCGGGAAGGAATGTGTACGACTGTGAGGTGACCACGTGACCTAATGTCCACCCTCTAACCATCCTACCTCAGTAAACGTTACCTTAGAATATCTTCTAACCTCTTTTCTTTCCTCACATCACAATTAGCTTATACCCGCAAAACAATCAGAATAAGAATCTTGCTCCCAGGCTCTCTTCCTCCAGGAGGGTTGGAGAAGAGCGTGGGAACGAGATTGACTTCTGGTATACATTTACATTTGTCCAAGACATACACTATTTGATACCGGGCCCGTGTGCTTCTAACGCGCTGTGTTTCAGTGCGAGCCACAGGACCATAGTAATTTGCACAACAATAGACAGTCATTCACAAGATACACTAGGTTATTTTGTCCTCCAAATCAATAAGCGTGCACGATAGCCTAGTGGTGCGGGGCAGTTATTTAGTGGGACTAGGATCCGACAGTTCCCTCCCTCTTTGATCACTAAGCTGATTGGTGTAATGCCCGGATAGCGCGAATGGGGCCGAAATCTTCATCCTATACGTAACATACGGTGACTCAGCATAATGTCTGGGAGTATGGTCCTTTGCCGGCATTCATGTCTTTTGAACCTGGGGGTCGAGGGTTTGAGTCCCAGCCGTGGCACGTTTTTTTTTTATCATTCTTTTTTTTCTGTTGTTGTTGTTTTGTTCTTGTTTGTTTGTTTTCTTTTTTGGAATTGTTCATTTACATATTTCTTCTTCTTTTTTGGTAAAAAAACTGTAAGAAAGCATATTGATAAGCTTTCACCTCTTCTCCTTCTCTAAGCCCTAGGTCCAGTTAAAGAATTTAATTATAAACTGATAATTTAAAAAATAATAATTAATATTTAACTTTGCTTTCTTTTGAGTATTAACATTTAAACGATACCTTACTTGCTGTAGCATAAGCGCACACAAGAAGCCTTATGTCACTGTGAAAACGTGCTCGACGAAAGCAGAACCTGACCATTACCACAAGAATCAAAATGTTGCCATTGCTAATTATGCTTACGTTGCTGGTGACAACTAGGCTTTAGCGATTACCCCACCCCTCCCCCCAAATACCCACCCCTCCCCCCAAATATGAAAATACACAATTAATGCTCAAATCTAACTTTTAATTGAATTCATCTCTGGCGAGAAAAGCCTTGTTACAGTGGCTTACAGGCAGCTTGGTATGTAGTCTATTTGGACCCCTGCTTCGGCATGCATTGCCTGATGGGTATTTGCGAGCCAATGATAGGAATGACGATAGTAGTGGTAACACGACACTCCAGACCGTCGGCACAGCCACACTTGTGCTTGCTCTGAAACAACAATAATGGCGTTGCTAATACAACCATAATAACCCCCTCCCCTCCCTCCACATACAGAGTATATTGTCGTTGCATACCGTAAGATAGCAGGTCATCTCAGTTTAGGGATCAACCCCCTCCCCTCTCCCACATACAGAGTATAGTTCGTTGCATACCATAAGATAGCAGGACATCTCTTTAGGGATCAACCCCCTCCTCTCCCCCCACATATAGAGTATAGTTCGTTGCATACCATAAGATAGCAGGTCATCTCTTTAGGGATCAACCCCCTCCCCTCCCCCCACATATAGAGTATAGTTCGTTGCATACCATAAGATAGCAGGTCATGTCTTTAGGGATCAACCCCCTCCCCTCCCCCCACATATAGAGCATAGTTCGTTGCATACCGTAAGATAGCAGGTCGTCTCAGTTTAGAGATCAACTCACTCCCCTCCCCCCTCATACAGAGTATAGTTCGTTGCATACCGTAAGATAGCAGGTCATCTCTTTAGGGATCAACCCCCTCCCCTCCCCCCTCATACAGAGTATAGTTCGTTGCATACCGTAAGATAGCAGGTCATCTCTTTAGGGATCAACCCCCTCCCTTCCCCCCACATATAGAGTATAGTTCGTTGCATACCGTAAGATAGCAGGTCATCTCTTTAGGAATCTTATTGGCGCAAATCTTGTTGAACAAACAGCACCTGTTGCTACCACACTCTGCCTCGGTGGCGCATGTCTAATTGAAAACAAAAATTTATGAAATCGTGTTAGATTCTGGTAAAACCTGTAGACGCATGCGCAAGAGAAAATAATGACGAGTAACCGCTGTACAGAAAATTCAAAGATGGCGGATCATTTTTTTTTTGGCCCTCGACCAATCAAAGTGCGCGTATTGTACCAATTATTATAATTATGTAATGATTAATATTGAACTCACACGTACGTCAATTAGGAATCTCTTGGTTCTGGTCTTCTCCATGATCTGCTTGACTTCTTCGTCTTCTAGTTTCTCGACTACACTGGGTACACCAACCTTCATGCACTGACGGAGGGTAATAACTTGTCCCAATATTTTAAACTCCTTGGTGACACGACACTCGAGTCCGTCGGCACAGCCACATTTGGTGATGGCCTGGTACGGGTAATGAGTTGAATGGTTGCTATAGCAATATACAGAGTATTCTGCAACTAATTATGCACAACAATAGCCCGGGCGATGGACTCCCATATAAGGAGTGGTGGGGATGATCGTTGGAAATGTTTGCAAATAACCGATCCCTCCCAAAATACCATTTTTTATCCCTAAAAGGTACGAGGAGAATCCACACCACTTTTGTATGGGAGTTTCCCTGGGAACAATAGAACATTTTAGAAGATGTGAAAAAAAATTTGACCGCTATATTAACCTAGAGCATCGCAACGGTATCGATCGCGGAGGTCATGGGGTTCCAATCCCGTTCCGAATTGAAACGTTTTGCATGGGGGCCTTTATCCTAGTCGCTGTTTAAGTTACTTTAATAGCGTCATTCTTTTTTGCGTCGTTTTCAAAGATTGTCGCCACGAGAGGCTATTCATATAGCCGCGACAGGTTATTCTAGAGTTATTCCTACTTTAAATCACGTGCATTAACAGGTAAACGTATCACTGATTTCTGTTACCGTGAGGTGGCAGGTTGAGTATTGCGGTAGCCTTGGACCACAAACCCTGTCGAAAATACAGCATCGGTTGGCACCACAGTCTGCTTGAGACTTACAGCGCTAGAGATAGAAAAATTGAGATGATTACAAAGTAGTGAAGACTTACGCAACGAAGAAGGAACTGAACTGAGACGTTTGTAGGAACGAGACGTGAGAAGCTGAGGGAGGATAAGGAAAGAACGGGAATAAAAGATCGGGATGAAAATGGTAGGAACGAAAATCCGTAGCAAAGGAAGAACGATTGTAAGAAGATGAGTAAAATGAGGAAACAATGGGAACTGAAGAATGGGAATGAAAATGGGATAAATGAACAATGGTAAAAGAAGATGAAAAGGAACAGAACTTAAGGAAAACGAGCGAGAACTATAATTCAATACAAAAAGCTAGTGTTTGAAGCCAAAAGAACGAAAGAAAAGGAGCGAAAGCATCACCAGAGTTTAACTTACATTTATCCACAGACGTCGCACTCTGTCATCAGCCACAGCTACCACGACAAGGAGACTCAGAACAACGAAGGCTGCCTTCATTTTGACTTTGAAGAATTTGATTTGGTTCGCAAATTCAAGTGATAAACGTCTTGTGATGGCGTCGTCTTTTATAGCATTTCTTTCGAATAATCCAAACAAGAACCAAACAGCTTCACAAACTTTACAGTATACATTTTTGAAGAGTTAAATGAACTTCTATGTGACAGTTGAGTACTGCTCTAGAACAACCACTGATCGAACCAAATACAGCCTAGAGTATTTGAAGAACTTCAGATATTGAGAGGATACACACAGTACAAGGAATCATTCAGTAGAATGGCATCGATCGACGATTCAGAGTTTAAGATAGTACATCATTGATATGCCACCCGGGCGAGTATACTCCTCTACAGCTAGTAAGCTATACGGGTATGTGGCACGGTATACGCGGGATAGTCATGGCTTTGCAGTCTCCGCGCTCCCCTCCTCCAATGGATATTATTACCAAGGTCACCAAACACGACAACATACACTTGAACAACTTTTACGTCAAGTTCTCTACAACGTCGTTCCATCATTTGTTCTCTTTGCAAAGCTGCAAACTTCAGAACCTTGAAATTGTCATTTTACAATCAACTGTGACTATAAACTAAACCAGGAGTACATTTAGTTCTTGCCTTGAAGAGCTGTATCCGCAGCTGTGTGTGTGCAACTGTAGTCTCATGGAAAGATCAGCTAGTGTTTCTGCGCTATCGACTCTCTTGGGTTCAGAGAAGGACCGAGTAAAGCCTAACGCAAACCTCAACGCCCTTGCCTGTCGTGGTAGAGCAGGTACACAGAAGGGGATAAGTAGATGGTAAAAAGTTAAAAAATACAACGAAACAAAGAGTTGAAAATAGTATTATTGTTTATTTGTCAATATTTTCTAGTAGACGCTAATACAGGATTGCATCGAGGAAGGCAAATCAGTGTAATGTAATTGGAAAAACTCTCTATATTCATTGAAAATGCTATCATTATCTCCCTCTATACTACACTCTTTGTGATCGGAGACATTTACTGAGCATGCGCGCGCAATAACGAAATAACTTTGGGGTCCCACATGAAGTGGAGACAAGTGAATAAATCGATTAATTTTGTGCAGTAGTAGGGCTGTATGGTCTAAATTTTTTGAATGGTCGAAAACAAAATAGAAAAAAAAGTATTGAGAATTTTTTTTTAAATATCGAAAAGGAAAAATTGCTTTCGTAAGAGTTATAACTTCAATTCATGGGTGAAAATTAATGAGTTTTTCGGCTGGTTGTAAGACGTTTGTAAAGATGTAGTATGCGACAGAAGCGAGTTCTGACTCCGTCTTTTGTCTTTCACTCACGCCTGGTAATCACTAGCGAGGCAAGCACAACACAAGAGGCCTTATTTCACTGTGGAAAACGGAACCGACGCAAGCATAAGCACAAGGATATCTACAATGTGGAAGTATCAAAAACTTCCCTGTCTTGTCGGTGCTTTTGCGCTGCTTGCATTGCGTCGGGCTGTTTTCTTGTGACACTAGTTCTTATGTTTGTGCTTGTGCGTGCATCGCTAGTGAAAACCAGGCAGGCTTAGATCTTTTTGTATATAAGGAACTGTTGACTCAGTATTAGAAAGATGTGATGCACACAACATCATCCAGTGATGCCGACATTACCAAATCATAATAATTCTGCAATAAATTCACGAAATGTTTACGCACAAAAAAAAACATTAAGAGTCGCCTAGTTTCTTGACATCGTTAAGTAGCTTGGCCAATATGGCGTACGTATCTCGACCGTTCTTTATTCGAGTTTCTGCATAGTTAGTAAGGCTCGACTGTATCGCCAAATCACGCTGGCGGTTGAATCGCTTCATCTGTAAAGAAAATACGCAACATTAGTTTAGCCTCCCTTACGGCGCTTTATCCACGGTTTCTCACAGTGAGTGGATTACCTGTGGCCATGTACGACCGAGAAGGAATGTGTACGACTGTGATGTGACCACGTGACCTAATGTCCACCCTCTAACGACCCTACCTCAGAAAACGTTACCTTAGAATATCTTCTAACCTCTTTTCTTTCCTCACATCACAATTAGCTTATACCCGCAAAACAATCAGAATAAGAATCTTGCTCCCAGGCTCTCTTCCTCCAGGAGGGTTGGAGAAGAGCGTGGGAACGAGATTGACTTCTGGTATACATTTACCGCATTTGCCCAAGACATACACTATTTGATACCGGGCCCGTGTGCTTCTAACGCGCTGTGTTTCAGTGCGAGCCACAGGACCATAGTAATTTGCACAACAATAGACAGTCATTCACAAGATACACTAGGTTATTTTGTCCTCCAAATCAATAAGCGTGCACGATAGCCTAGTGGTGCGGGGCAGTTATTTAGTGTGACTAGGATCCAACTGTTCCCTCCCTCTTTGATCACTAAGCTGATTGGTGTAATGCCCGGATAGCGCGGATGGGGCCGAAATGTTCATCCTATATACGTAACATACGGTGGCTCAGCATAATGTCTGGGAGTATGGGCCTTTTTTGGATAAATTACCGGCATTCATCTCTTTTGAACCTGGGAGTCGAGGGTTCGAGTCCCAGCCGTGGCACGTTTTTTTTTTCATTCTTTTTTTTCTGTTGTTGTTGTTTTGTTCTTGTTTGTTTGTTTTCTTTTTTCGAATTGTTAATTTACATATTCCTTCTTCTTTTTTTGTAACAAAAATTGTAAGATAGCATATTGATAAGCTTTCACCTCTTCTCCTTCTCTGAGCCCTAGGTCCAGTTAAAGAATTTAATTATAAATGACAATTAAAATAAAAAATGTAACTTTGCTTTCTTTTGAGTAATAACATGTAATTAAACGATACCCTACTTGCTGTAGCATAAGCGCACACAAGAAGCCTTATGTCACTGTGAAAACGTGCTTGACGAAAGCAGAACCTGAACATTACCACAAGGATCAAAATGTTGCCATTGCTAATTATGTTTACGTTGCTGGTGACAACCAGGCTTTAGCGATTGCCCCACCCCTCCCCCCAAATATGAAAATACACAATTAATGCTCAAATCTAGCTTTTAATTGAATTCATCTCTGGTTAGAAAAGCCTTGTTACAGTGGCTTACAGGCAGCTTGGTATGTAGTCTTTTAGGATCCCTGCTTCGGCATGCATTGCCTGATGGGTATTTTCGAGCCAATGATAGGAATGACGATAGTAGCGGTAACACGACACTCCAGACCGTCGGCGCAGCCACACTTGTGCTTGCTCTGAAACAACAATAATGGCGTTGCTAATACAACCATAATAACCCCCTCCCCTCCCTCCACATACAGAGTATATTGTCGTTGCATACCGTAAGATAGCAGGTCATCTCAGTTTAGGGATCAACCCCCTCCCCTCTCCCACATACAGAGTATATTGTCGTTGCATACCGTAAGATAGCAGGTCATCTCAGTTTAGGGATCAACCCCCTCCCCTCTCCCACATACAGAGTATAGTTCGTTGCATACCGTAAGATAGCAGGTCATCTCTTTAGGGATGAACCCCCTCCCCTCCCCCCCTCATACAGAGTATAGTTCGTTGCATACCGTAAGATAGCAGGCCATCTCTTTAGGGATCAACCCCCTCCCCTCCCCCCACATACAGAGTATAGTTCGTTGCATACTGTAAGATAGCAGGTCATCTCTTTAGGGATCAACCCCCTCCCCTCCCCCCACATACAGAGTATAGTTCGTTGCATACCGTAAGATAGCAGGTCATCTCTTTAGGAATCTTATTGGCGCAAATCTTGTTGAACAAACAGCACCTGTTGCTACCACACTCTGCCTCGGTGGCGCATGTCTAATTGAAAACAAAAAAATATGAAATCGTGTTAGATTCTGGTAAAACCTGAAGACGCACGCTCAAAGAAAATAATGACGAGTAACCGCTGTACAGAAAATTCAAAGATGGCGGATCATTTTTTTTTTGGCCCTTGACCAATCAAAGTGCGCGTATTGTACCAATTATTATAATTATGTAATGATTAATATTGAACTCACACGTACGTCAATTAGGAATCTCTTGGTTCTGGTCTTCTCCATGATCTGTTTGACTTCTTCGTCTTCTAGTTTCTCGACTACACTGGGTACGCCAACCTTCATGCACTGACGGAGGGTAATAACTTGTCCCAATATTTTAAACTCCTTGGTGACACGACACTCGAGTCCGTCAGCACAGCCACATTTGGTGATGGCCTGGTACGGGTAATGAGTTGAATGGTTGCTTAGCAACATGCAGAGTATTCTGCAACTAATTATGCACAACAATAGCCCGGGGGATGGACTACCATATAAGGAGTGGTGGGGATGATCGTTGGAAATGTCTGCAAATAACCGACCCTCCAAAAATACCATTTTTTATCCCTAAAAGGTACGAGGAGAATCCCCACCACTTTTGTATGGGAGTTTCCCTGGGAACAATAGAACATTTTAGAAGATGTGAAAACAAATTTGACCGCTATTTTAAATCACGTGCATTAACAGGTAAACTTATCATTTCTGTTACCGTGAGGTGGCAGGTTGAGTATTGCGGTAGCCTTGGACCACAAACCCTGTCGAAAATACAGCATCGGTTGGCACCACAGTCTGCTTGAGACTTACAGCGCTAGAGATAGAAAAATTGAGATGATTACAAAGTAGTGAAGACTTACGCAACGAAGAGGGATCTGAACTGAGATGTTTGTGGGAAAGTAGGAACGAGACGTGAGAAGACTAGGGAGGATATTAAGGAAAGAACGGGAATAAAAGATCGGGATGAAAATGGTAGGAAAGAAAAACCGTAGCAAAGGAAGAACGATTGTAAGAAGATGAGTAAAATGAGGAAACAATGGGAACTGAAGAATGGGAATGAAAATGGGATAAATGAACAATGGTAAAAGAAGATGAAAGGGAACAGAACTTAATGAAAACGAGCGAGAACTATAAATCAATGCAAAAAGCTAGTGTTTGAAGCCAAAAGAACGAAAGAAAAGGAGCGAAAGCATCACCAGAGTTTAACTTACATTTATCCACAGACGTCGCACTCTGTCATCAG
Source organism: Actinostola sp. cb2023 (assembly GCA_033675265.1). Classification (NCBI taxonomy): domain Eukaryota; kingdom Metazoa; phylum Cnidaria; class Anthozoa; order Actiniaria; family Actinostolidae; genus Actinostola; species Actinostola sp. cb2023. The sequence continues at coordinate 113,899 of JAUJYZ010000987.1, read as the reverse complement.
CCACAACTACCACGACAAGGAGACTCAGAACAACGAAGGCTGCCTTCATTTTGACTTTGAAGAATTTGATTTGGTTCGCAAATTCAAGTGATAAACGTCTTGTGATGGCGTCGTCTTTTATAGCATTTCTTTCGGATAATCCAAACAAGAGCCAAACAGCTTCACAAACTTTACAGTAAACATTCTTAAGAATTTGATGAACTTCTATGGGACACGAGTACTGCTCAAGTACTGCTAGAACAAGAACCAAACAGCTTCACAAACTTTACAGTAAATAGGCTGGAGGGCGTTCTATGCATGGGGTGGTCAAGTACTGCTCTAAAACAATTAAGAACCATGAAAACAGCTCCACAAACTTTACAGTACATTTTTGAAGAGTTAAATGAACTTCTATGTGACAGTCGAGTACTGCTCTAGACCAACCACTGATCGAACCAAATACAGCCTAGTTTTGAAGAGCTTCAGAGATTGAGAGGATACGCAGAGTGCAAGATAGTACATCATTGATATGCCACCCGGGCGAGTACTCCTCTACAGCTAGTAAGCTATACGGGTATGTGGCACGGTATACACGGGATAGTCATGGCTTTGCAGTCTCCGCGCTCCCCTCCTCCAATGGATGTTATTACCAAGGTCACCAAACACGACAACATACACTTGAACAACTTTTACGTCAAGTTCTCTACAACGTCGTACTATCACTTGTTCTCTTTGCAAAGCTGCAAACTTCACAACCTTGAAATTGTCTTTTTACAATCAACTGTGACTATAAACTAAACCAAGAGTCCATTTAGTTCTTGCCTTGAAGCCGAGTAGTGTCCGCAGCTGTGTGTGCAACTGTAGTAGTCTCATGGAAAGATCATTGTTCCTGCGCTATCGGCTCTCTTAGGTTCAGACCATATTTTGATTTTTCACCATAAAAGAAAATATTCGATCTTTAATTTGGGTACACTTTTTTTATATTGACTAAAAAATCCGCTTATCGTAACAGCCAGCGTATGCACTTCTGATATTAGCGATTTCCAAAGGAATAGTATAAACTTTAATTACTCGGGCCCAGGCCGCAGGCCGCCCGAGTTAGAAAATGCGGATTTCGGTAGTAGTAGTAGTAGTAGTAGTAGTAGTAGTTTTGTTCGGATTCAAAATGACGAGTATGCGACGTATTTAATCGTATCCGGAGTTTCAAGATTACTCCGCAGATTTGAAAAGATAAAGGAGACACAGGACTCAAGTAGATTATGAATCTTAGTTTTGAAAGCAGCTGTAGATCTTCAAGCTATTAAAAGGTCAGGATTCTAGTTCATCGTTCAATGACTAGAAGTGGTAAAAGGACTAGAAGCTCGCTTAAAATATATATTTTTTAAAACAAACGCGAGGCCGTTATCGGAACCATCTGACCTATGCAACCTCAAGACGTATCATGTTCGTACTCACCGGACTAATAGTCTCCCTCGTCACTCAACTGTCACTGATTGTCATGACGTCAGAGAAATTATATTGTATTGAAGAAGATGTCCTTGTTTTATTCGACGTTCGAACCGTAACTCGAACCCGAACTCGATTCCAAACTCGACGTTTCGGGATCTGAAGCTAGAGGGGACCTTTACACAAACTCATCAAAATCAAATCAATTGAACTCAAAGTCAAAAGGTAATCAAATGAACTCAAAGGCAAATCAAATGAACTCGACATACATGTATATACATAGTCTCCCTCGTCACGCGACTGTCAGTCATTGTCAGGTCTCTCCTCGCGCAGCTGACATTGTCCTTGTTCTTCAACCAACTGGCATTCATTTTCAAGTACTTCCTCGAACAACTGACATTTTCCTTTTCACAATGCCCGAGTGAACGCTCATTGAGCGTCTTGTTTTCCTTAAATTGGGTCTATATTTCAGTGACAAATCCTTGGAAAGGGTATGAATTTTCCAATTCTTCATCCTTAAATAGGGTCAGGGTTTCGACATCTCGGGGGCACACCCCTATCTTAAAACCACGGCGACTTTATCTGTCGTGGTAGAGCAGGTACACAGAAGGGGATAAGTAGATGGTGAAAAGTTAAAAAATACAACGAAACAAAGAGTTGAAAATAGTATTATTGTTTATTTGTCAATATTTTCTAATAGACGCTAATACAGGATTGCGTCGAGGAAGGCAAATCAGTGTAATGTAATTGGAAAAACTCTCTAGATTCATTGAAAATGCTATCAGTATCTGTCTCTATACTACACTCTTTGTGATCGGAGACATTTTCTGAGCATGCGCGCGCAATAACGAAATAACTTTGGGGTCCCACATGAAGTGGAGACAAGTGAATAAATCGATTAATTTTGTTCAGTAGTAGGGCTCTATCGTCTAAATTGTTTGAATGAAAACAAAATAGAAAAAAAGTCTTGAGAATTTTTTTAAAAATATCGAAAAGGAAAAATTGCTTTCGGAAGAGTTATAACTTCAATTCATGAGTGAAAATGAATGAGTTTTTCTGGTTGTAAGAAGTTTGTAAAGATGTAGTATGCGACAGAAGCGAGTTCTGACTCCGTCTTTTGTCTTTCACTCACGCCTGGTAATCACTAGCGAGGCAAGCACAACACAAGAGACCTTATTTCACTGTGGAAAACGGAACCGACGCAAGCATAAGCACAAGTACAAGGATATCTACAATGTGGAAGTATCAAAAACTTCCGTCTTGTCGGTGCTTTTGCGCTGCTTGCATTGCGTCGGGCTGTTTTCTTGTGACAATAGTTCTTATGTTTGTGCCTGTGCTTATTGCTTGTGCTTGCGTCGGGCTGTTTTCTTGTGACAATAGTTCTTATGTTTGTGCCTGTGCTTATTGCTTGTGCTTATGCTTGCGTCGGGTTGTTTTCTTGTGACAATAGTTCTTATGTTTGTGCCTGTGCTTATTGCTTGTGCTTATGCTTGCGTCGGGCTGTTTTCTTGTGACAATAGTTCTTATGTTTGTGCCTGTGCTTATTGCTTGTGCTTATGCTTGCGTCGGGCTGTTTTCTTGTGACACTAGTTCTTATGTTTGTGCTTGTGCGTGCATCGCTAGTGAAAACCAGGCAGGCTTAGATCTTTTTGTATATAAGGAACTGTTGACTATTAGAAAGATGTGATGCACACAACATCATCCAGTGATGCCGACATTACCAAATCATAATAAATCTGCAATAAATTCACGAAATGTTTACGTACAAAAAAAAACCATTAAGAGTCGCCTAGTTTCCTGACATCGTTAAGTAGCTTGGCCAATATGGCGTACGTATCTCGACCGTTCTTTATTCGAGATTCTGCATAGTTAGTAAGGCTCGACTGTATCGCCAAAACACGCTGGTGGTTGAATCGCTTCATCTGTAGAAGAAAATACGCAACATTAACGGCGCTTTATCCACGGTTTCTCACAGTGAGTGGGTTACCTGTGGCCATGTACGACCGAGAAGGAATGTGTACGACTGTGAGGTGACCACGTGACCTAATGTTCACCCTCTAACCCTACCTTAGAATAACTTCTCACCTATTTTCTTTCCCTCACAACACTATCATTTAGCTTACACTCACTCATTATTTTACACTATGTACTATTATTTACTACCAATTCTACAACCTTGTTCCCAGGCTCTCTTCCTCCAGTGGGGAAGAGCGTGGTAACGAGGCTGCCTTCTGGTATACATTTGTCCAAGACATACACTATTTGATACGTGAAACAAGGACCTCCCAGTCGTTTACCTCAATGGCAGCCAGTTCTGTAATGTTATTGTAAGCAGTTTCAGCTTCATCTTTCACGGATTCACACTGAAACAGAACATGTGCGATTCACGTTATTCAATATTATTTTCGGTACAACTAAGTGCCTTAAATCGATCAGTTTGCGTCTACCTGTTCTTTCTTCTGTGGCTTTGCCTTCTCTAATGCTTTGACAGCATTCTCAAACTCCACTAGTTTACAGGTACGTCGAAATAACATTTCCTGTAAAGTATAAAATAAGCATGTAGAAAGGGAGAGTAGAGGGGAAAGAAGGTAGGAAGGGATGGCGGAGAGAAGGAGTGATGGAATGACAGGGGAAGGAAGGAAAGAGGGAGTGAAAGGAAGGAAAGAGGGAGGGAGTGATGGATGGACAGAGGAAGGAAGGAGGGAGGGATGAATGGACAGGGGAAGGAAGGAAGGAGTGATGGATGGAAAAGGAAAGGAAGGAAGGAAGGAAGGAAGGAAGGAAGGAAGGAAGGAAGGAAGGAAGGAAGGAAGGAAGGAAGGAAGGAAGGAAGGAAGGAAGGAAGGAAGGAAGGAAGGAAGGAAGGAAGGAAGGAAGGAAGGAAGGAAGGAAGGAAGGAAGGAAGGAAAGGAAGGAAGGAAAGGAAGGAAGAAGGAGTGATGGATGGATGGACAGGGATAGGGACAGGGGAAGGAAGGAAGGAGTGATGGATGGATGGACAGGGATAGGGACAGGGGAAGGAAGGAAGGAAGGAGTGATGGATGGATGGACAGGGATAGGGACAGGGGAAGGAAGGAAGGAGTGATGGACATGCAGGATGGAAAGAAGGCAGGGAAGAAAGGTGAAATACTTGATGTAACAACCTTGGCTGATTCCATGTAGCGTGAGTACAAGTCTACTGTGAATCCTAGTGTGTTGTCATCATTTGTACTCATGACATCATAGGAATCCTGAAGGAAGAAATACAAGGACACAGTAAAAATACATGTCCAATACTTTGTGGAGAATTGAAGGGTATTTTACTGAGATAAGAGCTGAAAAGAGCCTAGAAGTGTTGAGCTATATAGAGAGTTATGCTGTGGCTAGCTATCATACCTTATCGCTTGTAAGTGCACTTGAAAATATATTGAATGCCCTACAAAAGAACATAGAACAAAATAAGAAGACATATACAGTAAAGCTTCGCAATCACTCGAGGGGGAAAAAACATACATGTAGTTTGAGATGTCCAGTGGAGGGTTGAAATAGGTCATAGGTATACAGCTATTTCAAAAAAGGTTGTCTCGTGTTTCGTTGTGTATTGCACATTGCATATGGCACATTGCGTATTGCATTGTGTGTTCGATGATTGAAATACGTCTTAGGTGTATAAAACAGTCATGCCATCACCATATATAGTGATTGGCTTCGATGGAAAGCTATTTGGTTTGTCGACATTTTGAGCTCAGTGAGTAGAAAAATGATTCTCAGTATAATCATATGCAAAACGCAATGTGCAATACGCACGAAGCACGAGACAACGTTTTTTGAAATAGCTGTATACAATTCTGTTAGAGAGTGAGGAGTTTCTACTGTATGCCTAGTAACGTGAATATGTTTTTCATCCAGACCCCTTAATATCACATGCACATCACTAAATACATACGGCTTCAGTCTTTCAGAGCTGACGTCATTTATTCCAGAGGCTGTTAACAATGCTGAACCCAATTCACCAAGGCTGAGAGCCACACCTAGACACAAGCAGATACTTTGATTATCTTTCTACATTATTTGTCACAAGCATTGAATTGAACAATGACATGCATGGTACATGGTTTTCAAAGCACCCAGGTCAGTTGACTGGCTACTCTTAACACTGTACCAGCTAGTTTGAATGCTAAAACACACCATGCTTTGTCATTCTGATGCAAGTTGAGTTGCCAACATTTAGATGGAGCCTGCTGCTAGCCAGCTTCATTGAGTATCTTTGAAAGATGTGATTGTCTAGTGGTTAGTGCATCAGACTCTTGGCTCGATTGATCATATTATGTCCTTGGGCAAGACACTGTACATTTGTACTTTTGCATTGCCTAGCTTGGGCAAGACACTGTACTTTTGCATTGCCTAGCTTGGACAAGACACTGTACTTATGCATTGCCTAGCTTGGGCAAGACACTGTACTTTTGCATTGCCTAGCTTGGGCAAGACACTGTACTTTTGCATTGCCTAGCTTGGGAAAGACACTGTACTTTTGCATTGCCTAGCTTGGGCAAGACACTGTACTTTTGCATTGCCTAGCTTGGGCAAGACACTGTACTTTTGCATTGCCTAGCTTGGGCAAGACACTGTACTTATGCATTGCCTAGCTTGGACAAGACACTGTACTTATGCATTGCCTAGCTTGGGCAAGACACTGTACTTTTGCATTGCCTAGCTTGGGCAAGACACTGTACTTTTGCATTGCCTAGCTTGGGCAAGACACTGTACTTTTGCATTGCCTAGCTTGGGCAAGACACTGTACTTATGCATTGCCTAGCTTGGACAAGACACTGTACTTATGCATTGCCTAGCTTGGACAAGACACTGTACTTTTGCATTGCCTAGCTTGGACAAGACACTGTACTTTTGCATTGCCTAGCTTGGGCAAGACACTGCACTTTTGCATTGCCTAGCTTGGGCAAGACACTGTACTTTTGCATTGCCTAGCTTGGGAAAGACACTGTACTTATGCATTGCCTAGCTTGGACAAGACACTGTACTTATGCATTGCCTAGCTTGGACAAGACACTGTACTTTTGCATTGCCTAGCTTGGGCAAGACACTGCACTTTTGCATTGCCTAGCTTGGGCAAGACACTGTACTTTTGCATTGCCTAGCTTGGGCAAGACACTGTACTTTTGCATTGCCTAGCTTGGGCAAGACACTGTACTTTTGCATTGCCTAGCTTGGGCAAGACACTGTACTTTTGCATTGCCTAGCTTGGGCAAGACACTGTACTTTTGCATTGCCTAGCTTGGGCGAGACACTGTACTTTTGCATTGCCTAGCTTGGGAAAGACACTGTACTTATGCATTGCCTAGCTTGGGCAAGACACTGTACTTTTGCATTGCCTAGCTTGGGAAAGACACTGTACTTATGCATTGCCTAGCTTGGGTAAGACACTGTACTTTTGCATTGCCTAGCTTGGGCAAGACACTGTACTTATGCATTGCCTAGCTTGGGTAAGACACTGTACTTTTGCATTGCCTAGCTTGGGCAAGACACTGTACTTTTGCATTACCTAGCTTGGGCAAGACACTGTACTTATGCATTGCCTAGCTTGGGCAAGACACTGTACTTTTGCATTGCCTAGCTTGGGTAAGACACTGTACTTTTGCATTGCCTAGCTTGGGCAAGACACTGTACTTTTGCATTGCCTAGCTTGGGCAAGACACTGTACTTTTGCATTGCCTAGCTTGGGCAAGACACTGTACTTTTGCATTGCCTAGCTTGGGCAAGACACTGTACTTTTGCATTGCCTAGCTTGGGCAAGACACTGTACTTTTGCATTGCCTAGCTTGGGCAAGACACTGTACTTATGCATTGCCTAGCTTGGGAAAGACACTGTACTTTTGCATTGCCTAGCTTGGACAAGACACTGTACTTTTGCATTGCCTAGCTTGGGCAAGACACTGTACTTTTGCATTGCCTAGCTTGGGCAAGACACTGTACTTTTGCATTGCCTAGCTTGGGCAAGACACTGTACTTTTGCATTGCCTAGCTTGGGAAAGACACTGTACTTTTGCATTGCCTAGCTTGGGCAAGACACTGTACTTTTGCATTGCCTAGCTTGGGCAAGACACTGTACTTTTGCATTGCCTAGCTTGGGCAAGACACTGTACTTATGCATTGCCTAGCTTGGACAAGACACTGTACTTATGCATTGCCTAGCTTGGGCAAGACACTGTACTTTTGCATTGCCTAGCTTGGGCAAGACACTGTACTTTTGCATTGCCTAGCTTGGGCAAGACACTGTACTTTTGCATTGCCTAGCTTGGGAAAGACACTGTACTTATGCATTGCCTAGCTTGGACAAGACACTGTACTTATGCATTGCCTAGCTTGGACAAGACACTGTACTTTTGCAATGCCTAGCTTGGACAAGACACTGTACTTTTGCATTGCCTAGCTTGGGCAAGACACTGCACTTTTGCATTGCCTAGCTTGGGCAAGACACTGTACTTTTGCATTGCCTAGCTTGGGAAAGACACTGTACTTATGCATTGCCTAGCTTGGACAAGACACTGTACTTATGCATTGCCTAGCTTGGACAAGACACTGTACTTTTGCATTGCCTAGCTTGGGCAAGACACTGCACTTTTGCATTGCCTAGCTTGGGCAAGACACTGCACTTTTGCATTGCCTAGCTTGGGCAAGACACTGTACTTTTGCATTGCCTAGCTTGGGCAGACACTGTACTTTTGCATTGCCTAGCTTGGGCAAGACACTGTACTTTTGCATTGCCTAGCTTGGGCAAGACACTGTACTTATGCATTGCCTAGCTTGGGAAAGACACTGTACTTTTGCATTGCCTAGCTTGGACAAGACACTGTACTTTTGCATTGCCTAGCTTGGGCAAGACACTGTACTTTTGCATTGCCTAGCTTGGGCAAGACACTGTACTTTTGCATTGCCTAGCTTGGGCAAGACACTGTACTTTTGCATTGCCTAGCTTGGGAAAGACACTGTACTTTTGCATTGCCTAGCTTGGGCAAGACACTGTACTTTTGCATTGCCTAGCTTGGGCAAGACACTGTACTTTTGCATTGCCTAGCTTGGGCAAGACACTGTACTTATGCATTGCCTAGCTTGGACAAGACACTGTACTTATGCATTGCCTAGCTTGGGCAAGACACTGTACTTTTGCATTGCCTAGCTTGGGCAAGACACTGTACTTTTGCATTGCCTAGCTTGGGCAAGACACTGTACTTTTGCATTGCCTAGCTTGGGAAAGACACTGTACTTATGCATTGCCTAGCTTGGACAAGACACTGTACTTATGCATTGCCTAGCTTGGACAAGACACTGTACTTTTGCAATGCCTAGCTTGGACAAGACACTGTACTTTTGCATTGCCTAGCTTGGGCAAGACACTGCACTTTTGCATTGCCTAGCTTGGGCAAGACACTGTACTTTTGCATTGCCTAGCTTGGGAAAGACACTGTACTTATGCATTGCCTAGCTTGGACAAGACACTGTACTTATGCATTGCCTAGCTTGGACAAGACACTGTACTTTTGCATTGCCTAGCTTGGGCAAGACACTGCACTTTTGCATTGCCTAGCTTGGGCAAGACACTGCACTTTTGCATTGCCTAGCTTGGGCAAGACACTGTACTTTTGCATTGCCTAGCTTGGGCAAGACACTGTACTTTTGCATTGCCTAGCTTGGGCAAGACACTGTACTTTTGCATTGCCTAGCTTGGGCAAGACACTGCACTTTTGCATTGCCTAGCTTGGGCAAGACACTGTACTTTTGCATTGCCTAGCTTGGGAAAGACACTGTACTTATGCATTGCCTAGCTTGGACAAGACACTGTACTTATGCATTGCCTAGCTTGGACAAGACACTGTACTTTTGCATTGCCTAGCTTGGGCAAGACACTGCACTTTTGCATTGCCTAGCTTGGGCAAGACACTGTACTTTTGCATTGCCTAGCTTGGGCAAGACACTGTACTTTTGCATTGCCTAGCTTGGGCAAGACACTGTACTTTTGCATTGCCTAGCTTGGGCAAGACACTGTACTTTTGCATTGCCTAGCTTGGGCAAGACACTGTACTTTTGCATTGCCTAGCTTGGGCAAGACACTGTACTTTTGCATTGCCTAGCTTGGGAAAGACACTGTACTTATGCATTGCCTAGCTTGGGCAAGACACTGTACTTTTGCATTGCCTAGCTTGGGAAAGACACTGTACTTATGCATTGCCTAGCTTGGGTAAGACACTGTACTTTTGCATTGCCTAGCTTGGGCAAGACACTGTACTTATGCATTGCCTAGCTTGGGTAAGACACTGTACTTTTGCATTGCCTAGCTTGGGCAAGACACTGTACTTTTGCATTACCTAGCTTGGGCAAGACACTGTACTTATGCATTGCCTAGCTTGGGCAAGACACTGTACTTTTGCATTGCCTAGCTTGGGTAAGACACTGTACTTTTGCATTGCCTAGCTTGGGCAAGACACTGTACTTTTGCATTGCCTAGCTTGGGCAAGACACTGTACTTTTGCATTGCCTAGCTTGGGCAAGACACTGTACTTTTGCATTGCCTAGCTTGGGCAAGACACTGTACTTTTGCATTGCCTAGCTTGGGCAAGACACTGTACTTTTGCATTGCCTAGCTTGGGCAAGACACTGTACTTATGCATTGCCTAGCTTGGGAAAGACACTGTACTTTTGCATTGCCTAGCTTGGACAAGACACTGTACTTTTGCATTGCCTAGCTTGGGCAAGACACTGTACTTTTGCATTGCCTAGCTTGGGCAAGACACTGTACTTTTGCATTGCCTAGCTTGGGCAAGACACTGTACTTTTGCATTGCCTAGCTTGGGAAAGACACTGTACTTTTGCATTGCCTAGCTTGGGCAAGACACTGTACTTTTGCATTGCCTAGCTTGGGCAAGACACTGTACTTTTGCATTGCCTAGCTTGGGCAAGACACTGTACTTATGCATTGCCTAGCTTGGACAAGACACTGTACTTATGCATTGCCTAGCTTGGGCAAGACACTGTACTTTTGCATTGCCTAGCTTGGGCAAGACACTGTACTTTTGCATTGCCTAGCTTGGGCAAGACACTGTACTTTTGCATTGCCTAGCTTGGGAAAGACACTGTACTTATGCATTTCCTAGCTTGGACAAGACACTGTACTTATGCATTGCCTAGCTTGGACAAGACACTGTACTTTTGCAATGCCTAGCTTGGACAAGACACTGTACTTTTGCATTGCCTAGCTTGGGCAAGACACTGCACTTTTGCATTGCCTAGCTTGGGCAAGACACTGTACTTTTGCATTGCCTAGCTTGGGAAAGACACTGTACTTATGCATTGCCTAGCTTGGACAAGACACTGTACTTATGCATTGCCTAGCTTGGACAAGACACTGTACTTTTGCATTGCCTAGCTTGGGCAAGACACTGCACTTTTGCATTGCCTAGCTTGGGCAAGACACTGCACTTTTGCATTGCCTAGCTTGGGCAAGACACTGTACTTTTGCATTGCCTAGCTTGGGCAAGACACTGTACTTTTGCATTGCCTAGCTTGGGCAAGACACTGTACTTTTGCATTGCCTAGCTTGGGCAAGACACTGTACTTATGCATTGCCTAGCTTGGGAAAGACACTGTACTTTTGCATTGCCTAGCTTGGACAAGACACTGTACTTTTGCATTGCCTAGCTTGGGCAAGACACTGTACTTTTGCATTGCCTAGCTTGGGCAAGACACTGTACTTTTGCATTGCCTAGCTTGGGCAAGACACTGTACTTTTGCATTGCCTAGCTTGGGAAAGACACTGTACTTTTGCATTGCCTAGCTTGGGCAAGACACTGTACTTTTGCATTGCCTAGCTTGGGCAAGACACTGTACTTTTGCATTGCCTAGCTTGGGCAAGACACTGTACTTATGCATTGCCTAGCTTGGACAAGACACTGTACTTATGCATTGCCTAGCTTGGGCAAGACACTGTACTTTTGCATTGCCTAGCTTGGGCAAGACACTGTACTTTTGCATTGCCTAGCTTGGGCAAGACACTGTACTTTTGCATTGCCTCACTCCACTCAGGGGTACATTAAATGAGTACCAGTAAAATGTAGATGTAGCTAAATGCTGGGGATAACCTGCAGTGGACTAGCATTCTGTCTAGTGGGAGTAGCAATTATAGTCTTATAGTGTAAATGTAGATGTTTCATGCTACAGAAACTGGTGTTAAGGTGGTTCCCTCATAATGAATGACCGGTTTGCCGTATTTTTTAACTCGCTCGCTCCGCGTCAATATTACTAATTCAACTATTCTGTCTTTCGACGGTGTATTCAAAATTATCATTGTAAGCCGCGTTTGTGAATGTCAGCTGATATTCAAACGACACTATTTTCACTAAAACTGCTGCCAAGCGTTATTCCCTCGTACGATTTTTTTTTAACTTCGTGAACTGCCTTTTAAGGTCCCTAGTAATGTTCTGACTAGGTAAGAAAAAAATTGTTCAAGCCGAAATCACGTAACAACCGACAGGTCCAAATTTTGACAACAAAAATATGAATTGGTGATTTCGGCTCGATCAATTTCCTTCTTACTTCGTCAGAACATTACTAGGGACCTCAAAAGGCTGTTCACGAAGTTAAAAAAAAATCGTACGAGGGGATAACACTTGGCAGCGGCTTTAGTGAAAATAGTGTCGTTTGAATATCAGCTGGCATTCACAAACGCGGCTTACAATGATAATTTTGAATACACTGTCAAAAAGCAGAATAGTTGAATTAGTATTTGTGTTAAGCACACTAAAATCCAAGCAATATTGACGCGGAGCGAGAGTTAAAAAATACGGCAAACCGGTCATTCATTATGCGGGAACCACCTTAAGCAACCAGCCATATGGGCCTCTTGGACTGGGAATAACTTACTTACAATAATTTTAATAACTGCCAAAAGCCAATATTCAATGAGCACTTTCAATGATCATTAGTATTTAAACTCAAATACTTACGCTGTTGGCCGTAATTCATTTTTGCAAAATTCTGAAAAACAAAAATGTACAAACTTTTGAGAATGTGATTATTGTTAAATGTTGTTTAACCCTTTGACTCCCACGGCGCCCGAAACCGCCCGTAAAAATCGATACTGCTTTGAAAAATTCTAACTTTCTGAATTTTCGTAACATCGATCTCATGGCCAGTTATTAGTGACAACTAGATAACTCTTCATATTTTAACCTCAAGTAAACTGACTTACAGGTCCGATTTCTGGGCATTCGTTCAATTTGTTTGCCATAAAAATCAAAAATGCGTGTTTTTGACGCAATTTTACACCTCGAAAATGAATGACATTTGACTTGGATTTTCTTCCAAAATACATCCTTGCGAAACAAAACGCCACTTTCTCAGCAAACTTCCATCTCTCTTCTTGATATAGTCGTGAATTTTGCCCTCTCTTTTCCTTAACTCGCCGAACAATAGCCATTTCCTTAGGCCCACTTTCGCTAACACGTGTTTTCCTTCTGCACGCCCGAAAAGGATGCCGGGAAACATCCGGGAATTTCGGCATAGATCTCCCCCGAAAATCCCTCTTTTAAGAATATATAGAGTGTCGAGCCACTCGGTCCTACAGGCAAAATATTGCACCGGTTGCATTCTTTACAAGTCCAAAGTCGCCAAAAATGCCTTTGTAGGTCCTGGAATCCACCACAGAAAGACCAGAGAGACGATTTCACAATTGAGTCCGCCATTTTGAATTTCCAAACGGCAAAGTCGAAATCTGTTCGTGAATTCGTATCTAAACTCCTGAGTTCTTCCAGGAGAACGGTCTCTACCACACCAGTCAAGCTTAATGATGCTGTCCTGGGGGCTTCTGTGGTGAATAATGGCTATAAACACTCTAAAAATGCAAAATTGACCGCTCCTAGTAGCTACGAGATGCCGTTCCTCGAGGAGATTCACCAAAAGAGAAAGATTACGTCAGAACCTGAGCCCGTGGGCTTTCAGAACTGTCAAGATTTCCATGGAAACCCCTTATATGGAATCGAAATTTCCTATGGCGTGATTAGGTCCAGAAAATCGCTAAAAAACTCAAAAATCTCTGGGTGTCAAAGGGTTAATTTTCTTGTATAATTAGCTTACATTCTCCTCAAGATTCTTAATAATAATAATAATCTTTGAATTCTTTGAATTTCAAAGGAGAATTTGGGTTTTGATCACAAGTCACTTACTCCGTTCTTGCAGGGACCCCTTCAATTGAAGGGCTCTCTGCAAGAACGACATAAGTGACTTGTGATCAAAACCCAAATTCTCCTTTGAAATTCAGGAGAATTGAGGAGAATTTAGATTTTGATCAGAGGTCACTTACGTAGTTATTGCAGGGAGCCCTTCAATTATTGTTTTAAAAAATGTGTTGTGGTTGTCTTACCATATTGGCTTCTTTGATTGCAACCAATTCTTTATCAACAAAATCTCTGTATTTTTGGAAATCTTCATCTCTATCCTGTAGACAAATGGACAGACAAAATCAATACAAACTAAAATCTAAACTATATCACTAGATCACTTTATGTTTGCAACTTAATATTGCTATAGACTTGAGATGTGAACTTGATAAAAAAAAAAAAATCTGGACAAGACCGATAACAGTTTTCACACTTGTACAAATGTTTGAAAACAACAAGCGGCAACAGCAACAAAACAGTAACTACATGTACATTAATTTACAGGGTTACACAATAAAAGAAATTTACTGAAAATGTCCAGCATCTGAAAAATATATTATTTACTTATATAGAGTTGATATCTATGGCACTTGCATGTTCTAGCACACAACTTTTCCTGACACTTTTTTTAGTCATCAATTTTTTTGCGAATAAAAAAAAAAGTGAAATTTGCAAAACCTCGATGTAATAAGGTGTATACTTGAAGTCAAAATTTCCACATCCTAGTACAGCCATGTGACTGTATGTATATACTCCTAAGTTGATCTCTTCTTGACAAATCCTTGAGACAAGTCCAGTACATTGTTAGTAACTCTTAACTACCTTATATCCTTGATATCTCATCTCATCGACAGTTTTGCCCAGGCCTCCAAATAATCCTTTTTTCACTTTTGTTCTGACAGGAGCCTGAGACATAAAATCATGTACGGTAATAAGTGTAGAATAGCATGCCAAATCACTTGTCGGCCGACTGTCAGCCATTTGTCGGCCGATGATGTCGGCCGATGATCTAGAGTGATTAGTGCAATGGACTCTTGGTCGACAGTACAGGCCTACAAGCTTACTTATAAGCTTGTGTTTGATCTCCTTTTCAGGATGACTGCATTGTGTCCCTGGGAACAGACAATTTACTTTCATATTGCCTCACTCCACCCTACTCCACCAAGGTATATGGGTATTGGGTATTACTAATAATTATTTATTATTTATTAAAATAATTAAAAATTAATAATAAAATAAAAATTGTTTTTAAAATTATTAATTAAAATTATTATTGTTCTAGAGAAATATATCTAAATGCTGGGGGTAATATGTAGTACAAGAAATAGCAATACTCTTGGTTGCTTCGTGTTGTGGAAAACCAGAATTAAACACTACATCATTAAAGCCGCAGCTACACGAGCGATTTTTTGCTTGCACAGGCGACGCGATTTTTTTGAAAAACTGCCGTATCACCGTTTTTTATTTTTGTTGATGCCAGATATTCGAAAATTATCATTTCAATTTCTGATTTCCGGTTTTTATAACTCATTAAAATCAGAATTGAACTAGCAATTTTCGATTTCCTAAAAAATCGCGTCGCCGGTGCGAGCAAAAAATCGCTCATGTAGCCGCGGCTTAATGGACCTCTTGGCCAAGATTTTACTGAATTACATTTAGTGTGTACTTTACCTCTTGTTCAATTAAAAACTTCTCCAAAATCCCATCCTTCTTAAAGGCAGGATGCACCAAAATAAGATGAAGAAATCTGAAAGAGTCCCAGAACTCATTAATAATAGTAATGCAACTATCAAACTCATTACAAAACACACTTGCAAGCAGACAAGGATCAAGCATAATAGTTCATAAAGTAGTTCATAAAGTAGTTCATAAAGTAGTTCATAAGGTTTTGTCAAGCGTATAAAGACTCAATACCAAGCCCAGACGGGAATTGAACCTGTGACCTCCCGGGTTTCGGCACCAGTTTTGTGAATAATCAACACAGGATCACAGAGTGCTTCATTTTATTGCCGTGAGAGCCCGAGCTAATTACAGACTAATTGATTATGACGCACATAATTAAAGGTTATTATCGATATTTAAGACACTAGTCAGGCGCTCTAACCACTGAGCCACTGGGAACTCATGTGATTAAGTTCATTTTTCTTACTTACTTTTCAAGGCTTCTGCAATCTTTAGTGAACTCGTCTGCTACCATTGTTTTAGCATCTTTGCCTGAGGAAGAATACATATTTATATACAATGTTATTGTTTGGGAAAAACTTGTATAATCAGTCAGTATGACATGCTATTGCATGAACATAAGGGGGTACGTGTATGTAGTTAGTTCTGAGTGGTACCATATATACATGTACAGCAACCAAAATATTATTTGGACAACTGAAATCAATACTATTTATTAATCAGTAGCAAATGTCAAATATCAGACACAATATTCAACTATTAGTGACAATTTAATATACATTGTACATCAAGTGTCAAACAAAATATTCATAAATGTAAAAATACATGTATATTTAATGAATACAAATTTAAATTGTACAGAAAATATCAATATGTTGTATCAACAACGTATATATATCATACAGCAATATGCAGAAACTCTGATCATTTTGACTAAAATACATATATATCAAAAACCTACTTAAAATTATGGGATGGCTATGCTGATATTTTTTTCTAGTCATCTGCCAGCGAGGCTTTATGAAAAAAATATCATGGAAGCTATGCCATGGTTTTAAGTAGGTCTTTGATATATGTGTATTTTAGTCAAAAGGATCAGAATTTCTGCATATTGCTGTATCTAAATAGCTATCGTATATTGTAATATCCAACTTGTAAAAAACACATGTGAATCTCAAAATATCAATAAAAATAATAATTAATTAATAATTAATTAATTAAAAAAATCAAGTGTCAAACAAGCATGACAAGGTTTCGAGTTTACAAAAAAAAAAAAATTTAACTAAGTTATCTCGAGTCTAATATTTCACTTTTCAAGACATGTACCAAGTTGTTTCTTTGATTTGGCTTCTGACGCAGTTGCTGTGACGACTGGTCGAGGAGGTAATGGTGGAATCTAGAAGTCAAAATAACAACATTTAAAAGTTTGGCCACACGCAGCTATTTCTTCTTCTGAGACTATTGTTTATAGATACTGTATATACAAATAACGTATGTGCAAGTCTTTTTTGATGGGATTCCAAAGATTACTGTATTTGCCTGTGTATATTGACTGGGTGTATAAGTCAACACTCTAAAATGAGGCTAAAATATCAGATTTAAATTTTGTCACATGTCAAGCCCAATTTTTATATATTTTTGAACTAGTCTGTACCATAGCATGACTGTGCCGTGGTCTTCCACAGTCGTACAAAATCTACTCAAAGCTAGCATGGTGATGAAGTGGAATGAAATCTTACCACAACATAATCAACTTTGTTTTGTGTAGTCAAGCAGTGGTTTAACCATTCAAAGTCATCATAATCACGTAGAACGATAACCCCCTTTTCTTCTCTGGGATCATTCTCCTGAATAACAGAAAATATTATAAACATTGAGACTTTTCTAAACATAATTTAAGCTAACTGTTTTGCCAGATTCTCAGCAGGGGAGGGGTGGCTGCACCCCTATTGTAGGTTTTTAGTGACTATGGCACAATGTTGTCCTTTTCACTCTTGCTGTGCGCAGCTCCCTGTTTATGTATTTCCTGGATCCAACTCTGTTTACGATAGGCGCGTAAGGATAACATTTTTGTTGATCGACACACAAAGGGAAATTTTGTAGCCAGGAATTATACATGTTGGTTGCCAGTTACTCAATTAAATGCCTCTTTCATATTAATCAACTGTGTTGAGACATAAAACTAAGACGAGAATGAGAACCAAGGATATTAGATATATACATCCCAAGGACCGTAAGTTGATATATATCTTGAAGTTGCAGTCAGGTTTACGATACATTATTGATTATACAGTGTTTGTCTCTGACTTCTGTTTTTATATATAGACGTTTCGGCCATTAAATTTTGCGCCGCAAACGTTAAATATATTTCAAAGATCGCAACGTTTCCGATTAATACTGATGAAGGCCATTGATTAATGGCCGAAAAGTCTATATAAAAAAACAGAAGTCAGAGACAAACACTGTATAATCAATAATGGACCATAAGCTGACAGTTGACAGTTTTAATACAAACAATGTCCCTATGATGCAACAAGACAATATCCAGTATTGACCTATGAATAGCTAGCTGATGCTTCACTAGTCGCATACAATAGTTTCAGAGCGAGGCTCTGGGGAATAATGCTCACTGATTCGTGAAAAGACAAAAGAATAAATTTAATTATTCCCCGCAGCCTCGCACTGAAACCATTGTGCATGACAAGTAGAGCATATATCAAAAGTGGCCTATTCAATTCAGGTCTTTCTTGGAGATAAAGGCTTATATGAATAACAAAGAAAACCGAGTCAACTATAGACTAATGCCGTGTTTACACTTGAGCGCTAGATACCAAGGTACAAATCAGAAAACTATTGTTTGTTCAGCGGTCACCATGCAACAAACAATAGTTTTCTGATTTGTACCTTGGTAGAGCGCTCAAGTGTAAACACGGCATAAGGCTACTTATTTGTGGATATAAAGTTTATTTCCGCACAGTCTGCAACTACGAGATTTTTCAGCGGAATCAACATGCATATATTAAATACTTCTCGAAATATCTCATTTGCATATGGATAATAACATTGATCTAATTTATTTATTTGCATGTAATTGATAATTAAGCTTAAGTTTTTTATAAATGATCAAATTATTCAAACATTCCACTAACGTGCAGTTTATGTACACTCGACAAATAACAACAAATGAATAAAAATCCGCAGTGAATGAACTTTGACAAAATCGAGTATCGTTACAGCAGTAAGCTTACACCAAATCCTATGTTGTCATGTGATTTAAACGACTCGATGTTCAGCGATCGACTTTCGAGTTGGCGTCAACAAAGGACACGATTGTAGAAAATAGAAACACGTATATTCAACTGGGAAGCAATTCGATTACAATTACTAACCGTTTTAGTTTGCAAAGTGAACTTGACAACCTCGCCGTCCTTGCTCGCGTCCAGCACTTTTACATTCCATGTCACTTCGTGGATGCCACCATTTTCAGATCGTTCGGTGGCCTATGGATAAATTGGACAGTTAAGCATCAAGGCGAAGACGTGCTTGACGTAATGGTTTGGTTGCAATTGGCGTAGTATTAATACAAACTTACCATTATTTACGTGTTTATGTCAGGTTTATAATGTGTAGACCTTCCCACCTGGTGTATCATCCCCCGACATCCCCCTTGGTCCTTGGGACAAGGTAACCGCCCAACACAGGGAAACCAACATGGCCAAGTAGCGGTCTAGGTTTTGAAGGAAGGAAGGAAGGAAGAAACAAACAAACAAACAAACAAACAAACAAACAAACAAACAAACAAACAAACAAACAAACAAACAAACAAACAAACAAACAAACAAACAAACAAACAAACAAACAAACAAACAAACCGTGAACAAACAAAAAAAGAAAGAATGAATGAATGGTACGAAAGAATGAATGAGAAAACACGAGGAAAAGCTTCGATCCGTTTCTCCGTTTACAGTCAAACCAGGTCACGCGTGCCCCCCTAGAGTCCATTATTGACTTTGTTATTTGAAAATTGATTTGATTTTTCATCTTGAACTTCGAATATTGCAAACGAACATTTCAATATTCAAGAATAATTTGAAAATTCGATTGCTGATTGGATTAATAAAACAAACGCTACCCCTAATATGTATCCTAGAAATGAAATTGTTGGCAGACATGACTGTGAGCTCGACAATCAGATGACACCTTGAAGCGGTAAACACGTACTTGTTCAAACCCAAAATAACGACAAAAGTCACAGTAAGCGAGACGAAAAAACGCCTTAGCTTTCAACCATTTTCGCGAAACAGAAAGTCTTAGACCACCGAGGGATGACAATAAGTAAATAAATGTTATGTACAAACAGGATTCAGTCAAACTTTATTGATCTTAATTAACTCACCTCGGGCCTCGGCAAAACAACATGGCGTTAAATATATACAGGAATTGCTCACTCATTTTCTCAAAGGTATGTACTCGTTAATAGAAATGCAGTCACGCGCAGAATGCCAAGCTTCCAAGAATAGTCTCTTGTCCCATTGAGTTTCACGGCCGATGATCCTTAGGCCTAGTTCAGACGTCGTGCTAATCATGAGCCGTTCTCATTTCAAACAACCGTTCGCGCAACTTGTCGCGCAACACATTTTCGAGTTGCAGGTTGCAAAACTTTGTTGCGCAAAGTAGAAGCTCTTTCTACTTCATGCAACAAAGTTTTGCAACCTGCAACAAATGACCGATAATTTAATTTGTTGCGCGACAAGTTGCACGAACGATGGTAATACGAGAAATATTGCTTTGCAACTTGCAACGCAACAATCTGAAAATGTTGCGCGACAAGTTGCACGATTTTGTTGCCCGTATTACCGCACATTTAGTAAGGTTCATCAGCTCGGCTCATGCTTTAGGTATTCCCAGCGGAGTTTACAACTTCGTTAAATAGACTACTAAAGTTAGACTTTATATATCTATAAGTGTACTCATGGAACAATGGTCGGCTAAGGAGGTAGCTAAAGGCATGGTCTAGTGGCTGGCTACCCCCTCACTCGACTCCCTGGCCTTTTGGTTATGATCCTGTTTTATGTAGTACCGGGATAGCGCGGGCGGGGCCGAAATCTTCACCCTCTACGTAAATCGATTCGATGTCTCAGCTTCACAGAATGTTTCGGGAGAATCGTCCCATTTTTTTAAGCTTTTATTTCTTTTTTCTTTTTTAGTGTCCGGGGGGTGCCGAGATAGCAGTGCTACAGAGTGCTACGGCTGGTCATGATTTCATGAGTTCGACTCTCATCGTGGACGAGATTTGTTTTCTTTTTTTCTTTCTTTTTTCCTCTATTTTGTGGCTTATTTAAGCAATTATATTTATTTTTTCGAGTTTATGCGTCCAATTATAGCGAATAATAGAATTCCGTTCCATAATAATTTATTAATTTACCAATTTATTTACGATGCCCGCTGACCCATTTCTGCTCATGAACAGGCTCATGTTTTGGCGGAATCATGAGACCATCCTGTCAAATCCTAACTTCAGATAGATAGATGTTCAGATAGATCAGATAGTTCAGATGTTTTATCTTGTATTATGACTACGTGTACACGGTTCTTCGGTTGGCTTGTTTCTATTTAGAAACATCTAAAACAGATTTGTTTAGTTGGATTCGCTCCAACATGGCGGGTGAAACACAGGGAGACCAAAATCACTGATCCTATAGTCTAATAGTGGTTTTCATCAGGAGTTATGGGCTCCTGTTTTCATTCAATACCCATAAAAAATGTTGAACTTTTTTATCTAGAGCGGTTGAACAATCTTGACGACTTCTTCTTTGGTAAAGATTCTTTCTGACATAAAGAAACCATTTTCAAATGACATCCGGCTTCTTAATTCTAGGAAAGTTGGCGCTGTACGTCAAACACCTTGCAAGCGCGGTGATTATATTAGTTACCCTCGTGTCTTCCCAACATTTGAATCCTTCTGATTCTTGTAAGGGTTAAAGAAGGAACTCCTTAATGACAACGGTACCGGAGCTCGAATAGGAGAATCGAGAATCGAATAGGAGAATCGAGCGCCGAGTAACCTGAAATGCCGCCTATACTTGAACAAGGGTTCCGGTCCTTTGATAGGGTACCGGTACAGTTTATTAGCGATCAGATACTATATCTGGTCCTTAGATAGGGTACAGTTTACTATAGCGATTACACCGATATACCTGGTCCTTAGATAGGGTACAGTTTACTATAGCGATTACACCGATATACCTGGTCCTTAGATAGGGTACAGTTTACTATAGCGATTACACCGATATACCTGGTCCTTAGATAGGGTACAGTTTACTATAGCGATTACACCGATATACCTGGTCCTTAGATAGGGTACAGTTTACTATAGCGATTACACCGATATACCTGGTCCTTAGATAGGGTACAGTTTACTATAGCGATTACACCGATATACCTGGTCCTTAGATAGGGTACAGTTTACTATAGCGATTACACCGATATACCTGGTCCTTAGATAGGGTACAGTTTACTATAGCGATTACACCGATATACCTGGTCCTTAGATAGGGTACCGACAGTTTACTAAAGCGATTACACCGATATACCTGGTCCTTAGATAGGGTACAGTTTACTATAGCGATTACACCGATATACCTGGTCCTTAGATAGGGTACAGTTTACTATAGCGATTACACCGATATACCTGGTCCTTAGATAGGGTACCGACAGTTTACTAAAGCGATTACACCGATATACCTGGTCCTTAGATAGGGTACCGACAGTTTACTATAGCGATTACACCGATATACCTGGTTCTTAGATAGGGTACAGTTTACTATAGCGATTACACCGATATACCTGGTCCTTAGATAGGGTACAGTTTACTATATAGCGATTACACCGATATACCTGGTCCTTAGATAGGGTACAGTTTACTATAGCGATTACACCGATATACCTGGTCCTTAGATAGGGTACAATTTACTATAGCGATTACACCGATATACCTGGTCCTTAGATAGGGTACAGTTTACTATAGCGATTACACCGATATACCTGGTCCTTAGATAGGGTACAATTTACTATAGCGATTACACCGATATACCTGGTCCTTAGATAGGGTACAGTTTACTATAGCGATTACACCGATATACCTGGTCCTTAGATAGGGTACAGTTTACTATAGCGATTACACCGATATACCTGGTCCTTAGATAGGGTACATGTTACTAGCGATTAGGGTAGTTATTTCAGGGTTTAGTTTATCTTTAAATACGGTCAGGGTTGACTTGTTTGCGGCACATATATACACCCTATTTTCTGGGAATACTCCCCTGGGGGTGGGGTGGAGGTTCATAGTATATCGCGATCGGTTGTTGGTTTTTTGCAAGGACTTGTAGATGCATGCATCGATTGTAAAATGTGTGACACGTGCCTGGGCGTTACGTACCAGTGCCGTGTCCGTGCGATAATCGGTTTATAATCTTTGCTTAACTACCGCGAATGACATGCAGGTAGAAGCATATAGAGATAAGTATTGAGCAATAATGATGATAAATCTCAACGCGCACGGCCTTAGCGGCTCATGATAGGCTTTCCTCTTCATTCTGGTAAACCTATAGATCTGTGTAGTTTACATTTTCCAGTGTCGTCAGGCAGTATTTACAGTCTTGCAAACGAGAATTTCCCGATAATATTTTTTTTGTAATCTGATTTTGCTGCTGTTTGTGGCCGCACTTGTCCGCTTGCCAGGCTTAGCGCGCAGTCTATCACTCTATTCAGCATTGAACGTGTAGATCTCAATGGGCGCATGTAAGCCGATCGTCATCTTATTGTGGACAAGTACTTCACTAATTCAAACAATTAAAGGCTTTTTAAACCTGTAGTTTAAAGCCCAATAAGCCGGTGCCATCATTTAATACTTGGATAGTTCTCTTGTCAACAACGCTTTTGGATTACGACGGTTTCTTTAAATGTCCGGCGCCATTGAAGAGGCCACTTGTTTCATTAGGGTGCGCTTTGGTTCACTGATTCTTATCTGAGTGCGTTGAAAACTTTAAAGTAGTGGAGGACAATGAGACGTTTTGTATCACAGTTCAGTAGATAAATGAGACTGGTCTTGGACGCTTGGACCACAAGCGCGCGTGCTGTTAGATTTAATCCCGGAGAGGCAAGAAAAAGAAGATCTCTAGCTCTGCGCGCTGGACTAAATTAAAGGCAACACGTCTTGGACGTCGGGCACACTGCGCGCAGCTAGCATGCAGCCGTTAATCTTGGAGCGGCAAGAGAATCTATTTGTAATAAACTACCTAGACTAAGCACCTGCGCTTTCTTCTGTATCCCAGCGAGAAACTCATGCTTAGCTACTCCAGAGCGGAACGGAATAAATACTGAATAGTCCCTTACTATTGAACAGCCTGACGGACAACATTTTACAGAAGAATACTGCATGCGGAATTACATGAATTTTTACTTTTCTCAAATAAAGCACTTTTGCAAAGAACTATTGCTTCAACGATTGTCTAACGTTAAGTCAGAGCCAATAGCAATCCTCGAGAAAGATGATAAAGTACGGCGAGCTACAGGTTGGATGTGCGACTGAATTAACGCGCGTGCAATTTTTTTGTCGTGTCATCTGACTTGCGTGCGGCACTTCCCCAAACCCGAACTCGGCTTACTTAGGACCGACTAGTGATCGAGGGCTGTTCAATCTAATTAATAAATGTACAATAAATGAGATTATCTTTTTATAGAGCTCAAAAACAAATGTCTCTTGAGAATGATAGTTCGTTACAACTTGTTCATGAGATTTTGTTGGTCGCAGCTTTTCAGGAATTAATATTGCTGAAGTGAAAAACATCTTCTTTTTCACTTTCAAGATCTTTTTCCTTCTTTCGGTGATTTTATCATCTTTTCGGACTCGGTTTTCGTCAGTTTAAGTGTAAACATGTGTAACAACGGCTACAGCACATGTCCAAGAAACTTAAAGTTATTGAGAAACGTTTTCATTGAAGCCAAAAATACCATTAGAACGAACAACAACAGAACCATTCCATTAAAAGTTTTTAAATTCAAATTAAGACCCTGGTATCTGGCATAATCGATTATTGTACGTAAATACCTTATTATAATCCGTACCAATTATACTTTTGCCGAAAATTTGTTTTCACTCCCAGTTTTATTGACAACCATAAACGATTGAGCCGGTTTGATTGAGTCGACCATGGTCATAGCAGGTCGCATATTAATCGTACTCAAACACAGTTGTTGTATGCGGCTCATTAGGTTGAGTCTGTGGCCAGCCGTTGTAATTTCCCATTTGGGCTTCACGTCCGTTTATTGAAAGTGTACACTATTGACATGAGTGTCGCGTGGACCTTTGTCAATGCTAATCCACGCTGTAGTCGATGTTTTCAGTATCAAAGCGCTTCTGGAGTCCTAAATCCGTACGCTCAATCCTCGCGACGATTTCGGTGATCTTCACGGTCAAAAAGATGATAGTTTAGTCCTAATTAGCATCCGTTTATAAATAACAATGTAGCCGCTTTTTGTTATTGACAAGAGTGGCACCTTGTCACATAATGACAGAAAGTTTGTCAAAGTTTTTGAACAAGAATTCCTGCTGATTCTGAACACACAAGCAGAAATCCCCTACTCGTTGTTGTAAACTACGATTGGCAGCAGCCCTTCACTCCTGTGTCGGCGAATATTTATAAATAACACTTTAAAACGATTTACATGGAGTTTACGACCATGAATTATAGATACAGGAACACAACGCTGTCTAATTGCATTAAACTTTAAACTTCTAACCGTTGAAAAACTAAATCTCATTAGTTTAAACTAAACTGAAAGTTTGCGGGTGCCAGAAGAGTGTTCAAAGGGCGCATTTTGCGGTCGTGAATTGGTCTTTTTTGATTAAGTTGCGTTTTTGTGTGTTTAGAAGAAGTGTTATTCAAGGCTGAAGCTTGTCTATAAAAACTCAATGATTTGTCAGTTACTGAAGTTCTTTATGCGTCCTTCCTCTTCAAACTTTAAACCGTTTGCTATGTAGCGGACACGTGCCTAGTAATAATAGACATTTGAACACCGTCAATGTGTATAATCAACCCTTATCTTTTCTAACTACCAAGACGGCTTTTCTTTCACTGTGAGCTTTTTAATTATACTGTAAAAATTGTTGTGAAATAAGGGCGGCGGAAAATCCCATCTAAAACAATAATATACAAAAGTGTGTTCAAACTTGTACAAGACTCTCTCCGATAACTACCATGCTTTTGTTTAAATGTTGCTTTTGAATTTTTACTTATCAACAATTTGAATCCTTTCTTTTCAAATTGTAGGTCGAAATTAGAAGCGAAGCTATAGAAATAAACTTGTTTCCAAGCACTTTTCACTTAGCCAAAAACCGAGAATTTCGATTTTTAAAACGTTTTAGCACTTGGCAAGGTGTTTGTGAATCTAACTTTGATTTCTTTCATCGGCTTTGATTATAAATCAAAGTTTGTCGTTTATTTTCGGGGAATTAAACTAATTAGGGCTAGTCTAAATAGTTTACAATCTTTGTACTAATATTGAATAGTTTAAGAGTTTAAATATGTTACTGGCAGAGTTTTCATGGGCTCATTAACTAGAAGTCTTTTCTCGCGAAAGAAAATTACCCCAACTTCATTGTTTACTCTGAGCATAAAAGTGTGTTGGCGGTGAAGCATCGCGCGTGTTTATCAATTGTGATGTTTATTTCGGTAAACGAAAAGGGGTTCCTATGTTTCTCCCTTGAACGTGATAAAATACCAGTCACAAACCCCAATTGACACTCATTAATACAGAAAGAAATTTAAACTCAAGGAGATTAGGTCATTTCAATGGAGTTTATTGCTTTTTCTTCCAGAGAAATTTACATCCATTTATGTTGAAATGCGTCACGAACTTGCTAAATAGCCGAGGCGCTTCAACTTTAATGTCGTCTGTATTGTTCAACTTACACAGATTCGGTTATTGTTCACGCACGTGCCCTTTATAAGCCGTTATAGTACTTGCTATTTACATTCGACGGGCCGATTATGACTTAAGTGAGTCTATGAAAAGGCAATCATAATTTGCTGTTGATTTGTACATGTTTGGCTTTGTATCTATATAATATTCAATAAAGTTTAGTAAGAAAACGTCTTTTTCAACTATTTCATAAGAGACTGGATATTGATTGAGTTCGTGAAAACAACAACTCTAATTATAAATTCATTTGATTATTCGCTGACTTGGTTCTTGCTTTCGTGCAGCTTTCGTACGTGCTTTTTCAAATCAAAGTTCCTGCAGAAACCTTTGCCACACTCTTTGCAAGTGAACGGTTTCTTGTCGTTATGCGTGTGCATATGGAATGTCAGATTGTAAACCTGATGGAAGGCTTTTCCACAAATGTGACATTTAAATGGCTTTTCGCCGGTGTGAGTTAGTCGATGGTTCTTGTAGTTCCCCTTCTGATGAAATCCCTTTCCACAAATGTCACATACAAACGGCTTGTATCCGGCATGGATTCTTATGTGAGTGTTCAGTGTGGAAGATCGATTGAATGCCTTGTCGCAAATGTTACATTTATGGGGTTTTTCCTTGGTGTGTATGATCTTGTGACGGCACAGTGTACTGGCTTGTCGGAAGCCCTTTCCACAAATTTTGCACTTAAATGGCCGTGCGCCCGTGTGGACTGGCATATGGCGGGTCAGATTGTAATGCGCATTGAAGACTTTGCCGCAAACTTCGCAAGTAAATGTCTTTGGAATGCCATTTCTTCTCTTTCGTCCGACAGCAACTGTGTTTGAGGTGATTTGCGTTTGAGGCTCCGATCTTTTGATGTCCAAAAATGATCCATTTCCAGGAGCAAAGATGTTTGCTCTCGGGAAGCCGTCGTCGCTCTTCGTAGGAGATGGAACAAGAGAGCCGTCAAAGTCGGGAGAATTCGGACTCTGGCCGTCAAAAATGGGCGAAGAATTGCGATTATAGGTTGAATGTTCAGATCTGTAGCTGAGTTGGTATGGGCTAAGCTGGAACGGGTTAAAACTGTACGGATTGAAGAAATGCGAATCTGTGTTAAACTGCCCTTTTCCAGTTAGAGAAGGCGGGTCGAGAGTGTGGAGATCGAGCTTGATTGGCTTGAAAACTTGAGCTGGTTCGATCTCCACTCGTATGGGTTCCCAGATGGAAGTGGTTTCAGATGGGATCACAGGACCTGCTGTAAGAAAAGTAAAAACGCATAAGTTTAGGGCCTCACTGCGAGTATTTGCTTGGAGATAAATATTTAATGCTATGCGTTATGTCTCGATCAAGTCGCTACATTTGTATATTTGATACATTCCTGCCCCTAAAACTATTCATTTAAAAAGCAAAAACACAACGAGAAATTTGCCCGTGTCATGTGCAGACAACTCAGAATTCTTCAACTTACCGTCTTCCCATAGAGTAGCGCAAGCGCTCTTTTTCAGTTTAACAAGAAAAGACCGTGGCATGATACAATTCTATGTGACCTCCGTGGACTGTTATTCAATCTTAGGGCTTCTCTGCCTCTTAATCAGAACTTCCAAAAGACTCCCAGGAATTAACTGAAATCAAACTCGATTCTCCAAAACGAATCTGAGCGTCGGAAAAATCTTGGTGCTTAAAGATTCAGTGAAGCAGATCTTGACTCAGAGGAGTTTTACGCTGTGTACACAGTAACTTGGTGGTCACGAGTCTATCATCTGGCTAATTCGTTTGGCGCGTGTCTCTTATATCTGGTTCGTGTGCCCTTTTTTCTTTTATCGAAATTATGTCAGCAGAGAAGTGGGCAATATAAACAAAAACATAGAGTACACGATCCAACCACGAGCGCGGTACTGGACGATTATTGGTGAACCTATTCAAAGGTCCCCTAAGGTTATAGAAATGGTCCAATCACAGCGCAGGTCCAGCAACACACTTCATAATGTCTTGTAACAATTGTCCCTGTCAGACCACGCCTCTATCCTTAATTAGCACCCAATTGTAAAGATCAATTCTCACGTCACCGCGCGGCTCGCTCAACTTCAGAATTGGTGCTGCCAGTTGTTTTCGAAGTATAACTAAGCGACTTGTCCTTTGGGTCCAAATTGAGGTCCATTCTTCAAAAGAGAAAAACATAATGTCACCAAACAACCTTTCAACGCTTTGTCATTCTGTATTATAATATGTATATAAATTAAATATTGTTCACTTCTAGGAGATTTTTTAAATTTATCCTTTTTGGATATACATTTAATTCAATTGTTGACACTCAATAGAATTCTTTTTCATCTTTTCGAGTATTGAAGAGAGTACACATTTAGCATGGACTCTTGAATAGATCATAGGTATGTAATGCATATTTTATAAACTGACAAGGAATTCAAAATCACAGTAAATACGAATCACACCTTTAATAGATAGAACTTTATTTCCGACCACAAATGATAAAATATCCTAACTTAACAGCCATAGAAAATTCAACGGCCTGAAAAATATGTTTGAAAAGCCGTTGAGGTTTCTTTCTCTGTAAGGCGATTTGGACTTCTTCACACCCAAAAACTATGGGAGCATTTTAAAGACTTGTCTTAATTGGAGATTTGATTTTCAAGTTAAATTAAGCTTGTTCGGGGTTTGAACTTAAAAAGCCCAAAACAAATGGCTTCGTTATTTTAGAACCACAGTAGACAAAAAAAAGGAATATTAATTACATTGTAACGCTTAGTTTGGTTTAATGGTTAAATAGGTCGAGGACATCTATTAATAAGCATTCTATAACAACAAGAATACAAGCATTATACTCATTTCACACACAAAAAAACCTATACAATTCCATTACAGCCCAACATCAGCTCAGTTGGCGCTGCGCAGCATTCATCAGTAATTGGCCTGTGGAACTTGAGAAGATATTAAACATTAATGGCTTGAAAACAGAAGGGAATAAATAAAACAGCAAATTTATTTTATATGTGTTGTATGAGTAAAGAACTTAGGTGTTTGGGTACAGAGATAATAGTCTCGCATTGTAGTCATCGATTTTATAGCATATTGATTTTTCTGAGACAGGTGGCCGATTCTCTTGCTTAAATGGTCGAGACTTGAGCAGGTCATTTGTATCTTTTATTTTGATTCGATTCTCGATAACATGTCCCAACGGTCGAAAAAATGCCTGACGACACGAGTTTTGTGACTATTGTAAAACAAATCACGTCCTGATCAAGTTAACTCTGTAGACACTCCAAACCCAGCGAGTTAATTCAACGAACTTGACGGCCAACTGCTTTGAAACTGAATGAGATTGCGTTAATCCCGACCATTACAAAACGTCTTTAAATGTGATCTGTTTTGCTATTGTAGTGTTCCAAAGTATTCTTCCAGAACTCCGCGTGCCGTCTTCATAAAAACCCCTCGTGGGCGATGGCTTGCTCTATTGTTATGGAGATGTTCAAGATGTAGAACAATAGGTCAACACGCGTCGGTTCTTATAGATAAACTACTCAACAGTGGGACGAGATCCAAAAAACGACTGAACGCTTGGAATGACAAAAATAAAAGAACGAGCAAGCGGTACTCGAGTTGGTTAAGACCATTCACGGAAGCTGCGGCATTGGCGCCTTTTTGCGTATGCGACAGCTTTCCAAAGCTGCTAGCTCATTTCCCTGAGATCTACACCTCTGAGCTCGAAGTAAACACAAACCCAAAACAAACACTATGTACATGTATAACAGAGGTGATCAAAAGTCATCAACTGAGCTTCATTCGATTGATGCGTTTGACGGCCAAGATATCGAATTTACACTTGTTAAACATATTTTCGGCTTAACTCAGGTGCAGCAAAATGGCTGGTATTTTTGTTTTGTTCAGGTGAAAATGCTATGCGATTGTTAAAACATCCCTATCTGCTAGTGACACGCTTCTTATGTATAAGGTTTCAGCAGCACAATCTATGTTTACATTGGTAAACACAGTTTTACAATTGTACTGACACGTTGCTTGTTTGGGTCTGGCATACGCCGCATTGGGCTCCCTTATTCTCAAACGACTGTAAGATCTAGATTTAATTGCATTTTCTATCAACTAAAGACAACACAGCACAATGCGTTCATAGAAATGAGTCGAGATCAAAATTAGGTCATTTGTGTGTAGAAAACCCCTGAGATTTTTAAAGAAGCTGACAGGGTGGTGTTTCCTTGTTGTCTACCATGCGGGGCTGACCAATGTTCTAGAAGCCAGTCAGGCGCCGTTACGTATACGAGCCTAATTCAGAGAACAACGAAAACTGGGCCTTAAAAATATTCTTTATCGCTAATCTTCAGTATGGCTTCGAGAATATACTCTAATTGGAAGAGCGCCAGGATCTTGAACTGATTCTTGAATCTAGCCAATGAGATTTCGCCCTGGTGTAGGCTTCAGTGTGTGTCTACACATTCTGAGGTGTGTTACTCTATTATATATCCATTGATTTCCAATCAAGTTTGGATTACCGGGAGGATACCCATTGGCACACGGCCTCATTTCGTTTGGGCCAATTAATGCGGTGTTGGAAGAAGGAGTACTTGTGAAAACAACAGCCAGAAACAATAGGAGATCTGAGATGTTCGTTCACTCCAGCTGGCTTACTCGGGTTCAGGGACATGTAGAAGGCGCGTGGCTGTTCGCGTGGCGTTCTCCAAATAAAGAAGAGCTGTAAAAACTCAATGACACAGATAATCTCAAACTCCCTTAGGCCATCTTACATACGAGCTGATATCTAGGCTACACTATCTCAAACACTGGGGTATTACTTGTAGATGGTCGCGTGGCGGTTTCATTTTGTTCTAAAGCCTGACGAAATGAGGTGATAGAAAAAATGGGGTTTGTTTTTTGTTTTGTTTTTCCTGCTAATTGTCACACACTATTGGGAATTAGAATAGGGAGAATGGGTAGCTTCGAAGGCGCGCAATTGAGGGACTTGTACAAACGGGAGCAGATGGCTGCAACAAACATGTGCAGTAAATCAAACTATCCTGTTCTTCTATTTTAACGGCGCTATTATCTTTGCCGCCTCCTCTTTCAAGAGTCTAGCAAATGTTTCGCTGTTGAAATTTTGCCAAACCCTAGCATTTTCGGAATTTCAAGAAAGCCCTTCGAGTGCATGTCAGGTGGAAGCCATTTGAGTGCATGTGGAAGCCCTTTGAGTGCATGGAAGCCCTTTAAATGCAGGCAAACCATTTAAATTGTGTGGTTTTTACCCCCAAAGACATGGTATAACAGGTGAATTGATAACAATATCGAATAAGACAAATTAAGCTCATTAATTGAGTTTATTCCCGGTCATACCGTAGCATTTCGGAACGGAACGAATAAACACTAACTGGTGAGACTCACACAAGTGTGTCAGTACAACTAAGACATTAAAATAAACTATTGACTGTGAAATCCCACTGGTTTTTACTTAGGTTCTTTAGTGGGGGTTTTCATGGCGATCTGCGCTGCATGTCTAACAGAGACAACAGAATTTAATACAATTTTAACGACATCTCCCCTAAAGAGCGGCTTGCTTCAAGTCACAATAGACAAATCAAGTGAACGGCTGTACAACTTGTTGTATTTGCGCATTTTCAATAGAAATCGAGAGAATTAAAACACTTTGCAGGGTAAATATTGACTTGGTGCGATCATACATACAGCGGGATTATTCTCATTCAGCATTGGGATGCATGTAAATAGACTCGGCGTACTTGCACAATGTATTTCTCTAACTGAAGCGTGCCGCATATCTACAGTTATGTAGCTATCGTTCTCGAGGCGTTGACTAAGCATTCAGTCGCTGCCAACGCGTCCACAGCGCAATATCTGCTAAACCTGAGCGAATTGCACACACGGACTAAAAAATCTCCCTGGTTGTTCATACTGACACAAACCACTGCATTGAACGATTTTAAGATTTAATGCCATAATCCCATCGGGGTGTCCTTTTCATTCTCTGTTCTAATTAGTGTATATCAACTAAGAGCTAATTTAGGGACCAATCTGAGGTCCAGTTCGGACCGCTCATAGCATACCTCGTGTCACGACACGTGTAGAAGACACACAGATCAAATAGTTCCCTTGTTGTTTTAATTGTACGAGGCTCATTCAGAGATTTATATAATTCGCTTTAGTGCTAAATTTTGGGATTAGCTGAACAAAACGAGTTATTTCAGATCAATCATTGTGCAGGTAGAATTTGGTACAATACAAGAACAACAATGTATTTCAACGTCTCTCTCAATAATAACAAAACTACTTTGAGAAGGAATTAACATGGACAGGGATTGTAACAGCTTTTCAAGTACATAAAACTTTTATATATAAAAAAAAAACACAACAAAAAACATATTTTAACAGCACTGACCATATATCGAATACATATGCAGAGAAAAGCTATTAAAATGCACAGAACATCATCATACTATGCTTTTTTAATCTGTTTCCAAGGCATTCAAGCAACAGAAGTTCCTGATCATTTTTGGAAAGACAAGAGAGAAGTAAATTGAGTTATTTTTTTCTTTATTTTGCTTCTAATTCGATCATTTTCGTCGTAAATTGTATCAAGTTGTACAAAAATGTTCCGGAAAGTGAGTTTGTGATAGAACATTTTGTGTTTGTTGAGATTTTACATATACTTTTGATGCCGAAAAACTAGATAAACGTCGATGTTTCAGTTCACTCCAAAATGACTTCTCGTAAGGGCAGAGAAACGTAAAGATTACTCGCTAAGCAAGAGTCACCAAAGAATAATATATACGACGATGCTTTTCAGAATCCTTTGGCTGTGTTCTGGTAGCATTTGTGCGTTTGTAATTACTGATCTGTTTCTTCCAATTAATCTGGATAAAAACCACAAAATTATGGAAACAAATGTAATGGAGAGAGAAGAAACAGATTGCTTCACATGAAGAAGAGTTATTTTCAACTTTATCGAGCATTTCTTGATTTTAAATAAGGAAAAAAAGAAAAACTTTCTCAAAGGACGATAGTGGTTCTTAATTGGAAATTCCTTCATAGTTTATATCGGTGGAAACACTTCAAATTGATAAGAATACTCTACTACTTTTAATACAATTCCCGCGCGCGCATTTCTTTATACATTTACTTAGTACAAATCTTGTTCAGTTCCTGACAGTATTATTTCGGCGAGCTGTACAAGGAACTAAGCTCAGTTATCTATAGCTACACAAAGAAGAATGACTGGAACACCTTATCCAAGCATTCGACACTGTTTTTGGTTTTTATTTGCAGTAGAAAGCCATTCATATCATATATGTTTGACAATTTAAGCCTTTTTACTGTTCTTTACACAAGCTTTGGTTCGTAGTTTGAAATGATTCAACACTTATTTCTCGCCTTTTTCGACATGAACTGAACAATAAAGAAAAGCCGTTTTAGTTTCAGTTCTAGTGAGACTAAGCTTCTAACAGTTGAATTCCAAGGAAGGAGTGAAGGATTCTGTGAGTTTATACTTGCTTTATTCTTGTTAATTCATCGAGAATCATTGTCTTTTGACGGAAAGAAATCAAGCTTGATTCACACCGACCTGTAAAGCACTTTCTGATTCGTTCGTAATCCTCTCTTGTTTGTCGGTAAACTAAACAGTGTATTTGAAAAGCAAATACATAAAAGAATGCGCTAAGGACCAAAGTGTTTGAAAATGAATCTTAAATACGTAATTATTGCTTAAAAATGAACGACAAAATACCATTTCGCAGAGAAAATCGAGGCAAAATCGTTGATCAATTTCAAAGCGTCGTTCCTGGCAAATTTCTAAAGATTTCGGCAAAGGATTCACTGCAAACATATGTCAGGAAAGTTCGTTCTCTCTTTGTATCTCGGACAGGTGGGTTTTGTGAGCCGGCTCCCTTTTGTAGTACTAAAATTGTCTACCAACACAAAATCAAGCATGCTTTTTGTGCAAAAACTCGAGACCTATTGAAAGCTTGTTGTTGCTAAAGTATGACTATTTTCGAACGAAAACAACACTGATGTACAACAAGATGAACTTGCATTACAAGACGCTCGCAAAACTACCTAATCGAGACTATCTACTTCTCAACCTACCTACGTGTGGTTATTACTGTCTTAAATCAACCCAAAAGTATACACCAAATAACATCTGTGTTATCTCTACGGCTTTCTGTGAGAATAAAGCTCATAAAACAACAAGCGAAATGTTTTCAGAATACTTGTCCAAAGGCGCGTTTTAGATCCACTTGGTTGGAGGGTAATCGGAAGTCACTCAATTACGACGTTTTAGTTTTCAGCACTAAACACAAGGATTACTTGAGAAACGATACTTTTTGTAATCGTTCGAGAAATTGTTTAAATAGAAAAAAAAATGTAGCTTTTTGAAAGGAATCAAGAGAAACAGTAAACCGCATAGCTGTTTTTAGCTGGTAGGAGATGTAATTTAACCGCTATTTTGAAAAGTAAATTACCCTGTGGAATAATGCTGAAGCTAAGACAAATGGTTTTGCTTTGCAAAGCGGCAGGAAACTTCTGTTCAACTCAGCTACGCAGTGGAGCTAAGTAACATTGAAGATGGTTTCTCGCTTTTACAATAAAATGCGGCTTCAATGATAATGCTTTAAGTTTCTTTCTGGCCACTTTTCTTCAGTCGTTAATTTAAAAGAATAGCTCCAATTTTTTCCTCAAAAGTAGCAACTTTGTGTCGAACCTGCAAAAATGTTTTTCATCTTTCAAGAATACGAATAACATTTCCTTAGAATTTAACACAAAAATGGGTACACACAAGCCGTTTCTTAGCTCTCTAGAACAAATTATTTTCTCAGTCCTAATTTATTATTTCGTTTTTTTTTTTGTTTCGCAATTTAGGGTTTAAGGCTGGCACGCGTCGTCTTTGTCTCAGATTTCAAGTAGTTTATTTTTTGCACAAGACTGGAAACATCTGATCTTTTATGATATTCATCATTACCTTTCTTGTCTGTATGCTATCTCGAGTGATTAGAGAATTAAGAGGATACTACAATGTTTTCTTACGTTTGATATGGTCACCGTGAAGGAGAGTAAGAAAAATGAGCTTTCAGTTTTATTATCTGGTTTTCGAAACTTGTACACTGATTAGAATACCGTACGAATGATCTTTCACTAAGAGAGAAGGTGCCTCTAAGTTGAATTCATATTTTAGTATCCTCAAATAGGCATATTTTTAAAGTTTTTGCTCCAGTTTTCTTTGCATGCACTGTAATGGCTTTCAACATTTGAATGGCTTTGTTTACCGACAATCCACGAATGCCACTACAATGTTGCAGATTTGACGATGTAAAAGTTTTTATTTTTTCACAAGAGCCGACATTTAGCTATCAATAGATAGTTCGATTACTAGGATCAGTGAGATACAAGTGCTGGCTGAAAACCCTTTGTATGGTTCACCAAAGCAGTGACTAATGCGTAATTATGAAATCTTTTCTGTACAAAGAAAAGGAAATTGCAATAAAATACTAAGCATTAAAAACCTCCGAGAATTGTCGCTACATAAAGCGTTACAGGTCATCTATATCCTGAGTTTAGAGACAGCTTTGTATCTGCCCAGCTGTGTGCCCTTGAACAGAAGAACTGAACACAAGCATGTATTCGATATGAAACGGAAATACCTTCAAAGTGATTCGATATCCTTCGGAATCCGGTTCCGAAGATGACATAAGTTTAAACAACTTACACGCAGCGAAGAACCAGGAAGCGCTTGAGACTTAAAACAATTACCCTAAACTGTAGCGGTCCAGGCATGAGTTTTGCAAAATTAAATTTTCCCTTCGTATAGAATTATGGAAGACAAGACGAAAGGACAGTCTAATAGCTAGTTTAATTATGCGCATTTTCTAATGAAATTTTCAATGTAAATAACCCACATCTATTCACAAGGTAAGCCGAATTATGAAATTCAAAGGACTTTGAGAAAACTAATTTTCCTTGATTAGTCCTAAGGACATTGAAGAGATAACTCCCATCGATGATAATCTCAAACTCAGTCGTAATGAGGAAGAGGCCAGCTGCAGGCAAAAAGGACTCATTCAGCTGAACTTTCGACGAGTTGTCAAAGTGCGGTTTTGACATTTTTGCCGTATTTGAAAAAGATGCTCATTTGTTTCATAAGTACGTGGTGAGACTGATTTAGTCATTTCAAGTCTTAGAATTAATATTTGAGGGTTAAAACTAATGGAATAGAGTAATTCTTCTTGCGTTAGCTTTATTTTGAAATAGAAAAATGACAATTCAATGGCTTCAGTTCAGCTTTCACGTAAGAGGAATTTTCAAAAATAATATTCAAATAAATGGTCCATTTACATGCAAAACAAGACTTGGTGAATTTGACAGTACGGTACCATTTGCAACATAGCCTGCGTTAGCCTTATTTTGAAATAGAAAAATGACAACCAATGGTTTCAGTTCAGCTTTCACGTAAGAGGAATTTCCAAAAATAATATTCAAATAAATGGTCCATTTACATGCAAAACAAGGCTTGGTAAATTTGACAGTACGGTACCACTTGCAACACAGCCTGCGTTAGCCTTATTTTGAAATAGAAAAATGAAAACCAATGGTTTCAGTTCAGCTTTCACGTAAGAGGAATTTCCAGAAATATTCAAACAAATTGTCCATTTACATGCAAAACAAGGCTTGGCCAATTTTGGCAGTACCGTACCATTTAGTCAATTAAAACAGCTCAGTCGAACCTCACAGTTACTAGCAAAGTAAATGCCAACATGTTTGGCAAGTATTTTCATTATTGATTTGAGCTTCTAGACATTTTGACGCGCGTTTCAAATATTCAACTAAAATTTTATTATTTCGTCCAAAATATATTTGTTGCAAAATTCATGTTTTTTTTAATTCGCAAGGACAGCGTTCGAGTTAAAAGGTTCTTCGTTGCTAAAACCAGCGAAGAACGAAGTTTAGCTGTAATTCCTATACCGTTTGAAACGTCTTTTTGCCAGACGCTGTACGGCTTGTAAACAAGCTCTCGAGAGACAGTTTTCAGTCCAGAATCTCCGTTTTCAAAATTGACTGAGTATAAGTAATTATAATGACAAAACTGAAGAGATAGCACAAATAGCACTCTGTAAATTAAAAAAATATCGAAACAAGATATGAGCAGTTTCTTTGAATAAATTGTGTGGTTATCTTTTTGAAAACAAAAAAGAATTGCATCACATCAAACCTAATATTTGCACATACTGATCAAAATGAAGGACAATGATTAGAAATTTACTTCAAATGTATTTGTGTTAAGTCTTTTTCATTCTACACAGAACAATATCCGGCATTCCAAACAGGTATTTGATAGATTTTGAACTATTTTCTCTAAAATAAATTAAAAAAGAAACATTTTTAGAAAAGAGAAAATTCGGCTTGGCGAACATCATTTTGTAAAATTTTGTAACTTGATTTTGTATGGTTTTTGAGTCATTCGAATTAAGCCAGTTAATTCGCTATTGTAAAAACATTCCCCCACTAAAATATAAGGTATAAAAAATAAAGAATTCACAAAATTGAAAAATAAAATTAAAGCTTATTTAATTGAGCTAATTTTGTACGTTTTTTCGGTGACAATATTTTAATTCCTCCGTCTTACTTTACGACGTAAATGAGTTTGAAAATCACTTTGAATCGTTAGCCTTATTTTTTTAATTTCAAAATGAACATATCACCGCTAAAATGGACATCGAAAAACGCGGTTTCCCTTCACGCCAGAAACCGCCAAACTTGGCATCCTAATTTGCTAGCAAGAGTGACTCACGTTGGCTAGCTAGAACACTCTAATAACCGCGAACACGCGAAGAGTCATTTAATTAAACATCGAGGGGAAAAAATTAAATCAAAAATCTGCTCTTTTAGGAGATAACAGTTTGGAGAGATAGTTTATATATTGGATCAAATGAACGAAGTACGAACTGATAATACTTTATTGCCGAGAAAGATACTTCAGTTTTTAATAGAACTCATGAGACTGATAAATAAATATAAACTGAGAAGGAATTTGAACCAAAGGGTAGAAGAACGGAAAAACGAATAAACGAGCACAAACATAAAAGGAACACGACAGAAAATGAAGCTTCAATTGAGTGTACAGTTTTCGTTCGATGTGCGAGGCGGATTCGTTAAGGCGAGTGTCATTTTTTCGTACTTCGCGCGCCGGTTCATATACATGCAGATTTATCAAGCTCTCATTGAAATTGTCGAAAAAGGTACCCATTGTTTATTTGTTACTACCTGCTCTTCTAAAGACTCTGACAAAAGCCGCGTAATTATCTAAGCCTATTTAATTACAATCCTCAAAGCTGGCCATTTTGTCATCTGATGATCAAGTAACGCCTGTGGCTTTGCAATTGAGTCATATCGCAAGAACAAATCAAATAGACGACGGCGTTAAGATTGATACATGAAGTGGATAGCTAGATTTGGTCGACTAATAAGGAAGGGTATATTTGGAGTGAGCGTTATCAGGAGAATCTTTCATGACGTAGTTAATTGAGGAGGGTTGGCCTCAGATAAATACAGACACGAACTGCGCGCCGACACGTGTTATTTACTCCTTGCGCGAGTATGAATGGGACGTGCGTGCCGACAACACGCGAAAGACAGACTCTTTTTGAGAGCTTTGAATAAGCTTTATTTTATGCTTTTATATTTAGATTATATCACTTAATTCTGGCTCAACTGAAGTGGTTCGCGCGCAAAACTAACTTGACGCACCAAGTAAGTAAACACATTTGCTTGCAACGCCCTCTGTTTCGTTCACAATGCAGTTTGTTGACACACCGATTATATCTGACACCAAGGAGACTTCGTCTCCTATATTAGCTCTATTAGCCATTCCCAAATCACGTTATTTATATAGAACTATTTTCATTGCAATTTGCATCAAGTAAAAATAAAGGAAATACTGCATATATACTGCATGTAAGAATGATCCCTGGTTTAACAGTCTTTTAACCACTTTTATTTACGTACTATCCCATGCTCAATGGAAAACTATTTTTGCGCCAACATTACTAAAAATAGCGACCTAATCTGGGCAACACATGCAGTACGGGTCACGATAGTATATGACAGATGGAGGCTTCTATTCATGGGCCCCTGCGATGGTTCAACACTGATCATTTGTGTCGACTCGTGCTCGGTTCTATGTAGTTCATAAAAGACTACGATTGTACCATCGTACGCCCCGTCACTACCACCCCGAGGCGAACGTACAAGAGGCGGCAACACGCAAGCGTCCAAGCGGAGCCACGAAATCGCTCACCTTTTTACAACCGTAACCCCCACGTAGTACGCTATAGTTGTATTTGAATTCTGTGATAACATTGAACAATGAATGTTTCAATAGCGCACCAGGCGACCACTGCTTGTTCTTTATGGCACCGGTCCACTAGAAAGGCAAGTGGCATGAATTCCACTCCCGATTGTCATGGTTACAGAGACGCAAGATGTATGCGATTTATGAAGAGATGAAAAATACATACACACGTTACCATGGTTACAGGTGGCAAAGAACCGCTAAATCAGTTTTGCAATTTTCTTTCGTTTCTTCCAATTTTAGACGGTACTGGCTTGAATCTGGTACTAAACTGAAAGACTGTATGTGTATACAGTAGTGCCTAAAATTGCTGGAATAATACAAAGATTTTGGATATCTTTTTCTGGTGTTCAAACTATTACAATGAAAGACGGACGCGTTTATTTTGGGTGGATTCCCTGTGGTAGAGGGCGCGGTTTACATTATTTTGGGCTGCCTGTGGTGGATCTTACATAAAAGGAAACCTTTACCTTTCGATTAAATGGGAGACCGGGATTCCACAAAATACTCTACTAACTGTAGTCTTTATTCCTATCTCTGCCGTAGGCGCCTTCATATGCAGCCCGAAAAAGTCCTCCATCGGTTGTAAAGCGCATTGAGACAATGTGAAATGCGCTATATAAGATCGAATGATAGTCCAAAGACTCAGCAACACCAGTACAACGTATTTAATTTGTTTAAGTGACTATATTTCGGCTAGCCAGACTAGCCTTCATCTATATAGGAAACCCACTTATCATGATTATCTCGACCTGGTCATGTATAGGGTTTCGAGCATGTTTCTGCAAAGGCTAGAAAACTGTGGGGGCTCCAAAACCTTTCAATTTGCTTCATTTTTACAAGTTTTTCTGACCCGGTTTACGGGTGACATCGCGTCTAACGCACTGATCAAGTTAACAATAATTATTAGTCGGGCTTCCTGTGGAAGCTCCGACTCTAAAAATGAGAAAGTACGTCGGTTTTTTAAATCGTCGTCGTCGTCGTTGACCTCAAATCCCTGTGCCGTACGCGCGTAATGCAGTGTGAGATTATTACAAAGGAAAACTGAGCACCAAGATTAGCAAAGCATAGCTTGGGTTCCAATCAGGGAAAGAACAGCACCGAAAGAGGTCAACTTTGGGGCCACATATAAGTCTTTTGTCGTCTAAGTCTAACTTTAGATTGAAACAGATAACGCTTGCTAGTAGCGTGAAGTAAGTCTATTGAACGTTTTTTGCTGATATACTGTGGAATCCGCAGTACTGAATAGCAAGGCAAGCAGGGAGCCCAAAATAATTATACGAGCTCGAGTCACGCAAAGGGAATCCACCAAAAAAAAAAATTAGTTTCATATTGGTAAAACTATAAAATATTACCATATCCTTGGATCATAAGTTCAAAAAGGTCGTGACATTTCATCGCATCCCAGTGGAAGCCCGACTTCACGCTAAAAGAGCGTTTAGTTTATTTCATATATAGACCTTTACATCCATATTCAAAAATCCAGTACGCGCGCAATGCATTGTGAATATTATTACAAATTGCTGACAATACTAAGCACAAAGTGAGCAAAAACTCGCAACTAGCAGAGGGCTCCAATGTTGTGCTAAAATTGGTAATAGAGACAGTAAGGAAAGACCGTGTACGACTTGTGTTGCCACGGTCTCTCCTTTACTGTTGTCTAGAATTGGTGCTCACTTTCATAATCTCATAATGCATTGCGTGCGCGCTAAATAGTCAAACACGAAGTCCGCTTCAGTGAACGTGCCCAGGGGTACAACAATGCATTTGTTGTATTCTTGGACATCCCGGTCTCCACAAGTAGAAAGGCAGCACAGGGAGCCCAAATTTGTTTATACACGCGCCCTCTACCAAAGGGAATCCCACAAAAAATTAGTTGTAATATATTGGTAAAAAGGACCAAAAAATATTACCATGGGCTCCTGCCATGGATCATAAGACTGATGGAAAAAAAGGACACTGACGTCACATCAATACGCATCCCAGTGGAAGTGCATGACGTCATACGTAAACAACACATTTCTGTTATTTCATGGATCGTAGACTTTTTTACGATCCATATTACCAAAATCACTCCCGCAATTTTAGAAAAGGAGTTTTATTTCTTTTGAGCAGATACACCCGTAAATATTGCGTTTGCGCACAATATTGCTGTTACAATACTAAGTACAATGTGATATTTCTGTAATATTGCTCGCAACTAACTACAGA
This sequence comes from Actinostola sp. cb2023, assembly GCA_033675265.1. Taxonomy (NCBI): domain Eukaryota; kingdom Metazoa; phylum Cnidaria; class Anthozoa; order Actiniaria; family Actinostolidae; genus Actinostola; species Actinostola sp. cb2023. The sequence goes on along the minus strand of JAUJYZ010000987.1, from coordinate 72,040 downwards.
GGTAGACTATTATACGTGCAATGTTGTGCAAAAATTGGGTACAGTGTGAATGCATTTGTATTAAACACGTGCAATGTTAAAAGTGTGTAGTGGTACAGCTCGCTGTGGTAGTATAATACAGTCGAACATCTATTAGCCGGCCACCCCTGGGAAATTGGCAAGTGACCGCTAAATAGAGGTTAGCCGCTTTAAAACAATGCTAAAGAACTTTTTCGAACATTGGCCACTGGTCGCTAAATAGAGGAAGCTTAAACACGAAGTTCCGGTATAAAAGGACGCTGCCCAGGGGTACAACAATACATTTGTTTAGACATGCAGTTACGGTATAAAAGTACGCTGCCCAGGGGTACAACAATGCATTTGTTTAAACATGCAGTTACGGTATAAAAGGACGCTGCCCAGGGGTACAACAATACATTTGTTTAATCAATCATTGTTAGTCCCATATTCATGTGCATGTAGTGATACAAAGATTAATTAGCAAACGTATTGTCTTACCCCAGGGCAGGCTCCTTTTATACCGGAACTTCGTGTTTAAAGTGCCTATGAAACGAAAATGTCGATCCTTGTTTTATTGTACATTATTGTTGTTTGGTCTTTCTCTGAACATTTGCTGTATTTAAACATCGCACTTTGAGCGTGCGAACATTTTCTTTTCGCGGTTCGAAAATTATCATTTTCAACCAAAATGTGCGACAAGAGACTGGGCCCTTGACAATGGCTCGGTGACGTCATAAGTTGTGTATGCCTTTGTTTGCACAACTTATGACGTCATATTTCTATAGTTTGACCGAGCGGGAATTGTCGCACTTTGAAGCCCAAAATGCCCAACTTCGTGCGCGAAATAAAAAATGTTCCTGAAGCTCAATTCACTTTTAATTAACGCCATGTGAACAAGCAAATAGTAAACTTTCGTAGTAGCAAATAAAAACGGGGTCTGTTTTTTCGTTTCGTTTAAGAGAGGTCATAGGCACTTTAAGCTTAATAGAGGTGTAAAACAATGCTAAAGCACTTTTTGTGTATGAAAGCCGTCTCTCCGTTGGAAGCTTAATAGAGGTGTAAAACAATGCTAAAGCACTTTTTGTGTATGAAAGCCCAGTCTCTCCGTTGGAAGCTTAATAGAGGTGTAAAACAATGCTAAAGCACTTTTTGTGTATGAAAGCCCAGTCTCTCCGTTGGAAGCTTAATAGAGGTGTAAAACAATGCTAAAGCACTTTTTGTGTATGAAAGCCCAGTCTCTCCGTTGGAAGCTTAATAGAGGTGTAAAACAATGCTAAAGCACTTTTTGTGTATGAAAGCCCAGTCTCTCCGTTGGAAGCTTAATAGAGGTGTAAAACAATGCTAAAGCACTTTTTGTGTATGAAAGCCCAGTCTCTCCGTTGGAAGCTTAATAGAGGTGTAAAACAATGCTAAAGCACTTTTTGTGTATGAAAGCCCAGTCTCTCCGTTGGAAGCTTAATAGAGGTGTAAAACAATGCTAAAGCACTTTTTGTGTATGAAAGCCCAGTCTCTCCGTTGGAAGCTTAATAGAGGTGTAAAACAATGCTAAAGCACTTTTTGTGTATGAAAGCCCAGTCTCTCCGTTGGAAGCTTAATAGAGGTGTAAAACAATGCTAAAGCACTTTTTGTGTATGAAAGCCCAGTCTCTCCGTTGGAAGCTTAATAGAGGTGTAAAACAATGCTAAAGCACTTTTTGTGTATGAAAGCCCAGTCTCTCCGTTGGAAGCTTAATAGAGGTGTAAAACAATGCTAAAGCACTTTTTGTGTATGAAAGCCCAGTCTCTCCGTTGGAAGCTTAATAGAGGTGTAAAACAATGCTAAAGCACTTTTTGTGTATGAAAGCCCAGTCTCTCCGTTGGAAGCTTAATAGAGGTGTAAAACAATGCTAAAGCACTTTTTGTGTATGAAAGCCCAGTCTCTCCGTTGGAAGCTTAATAGAGGTGTAAAACAATGCTAAAGCACTTTTTGTGTATGAAAGCCCAGTCTCTCCGTTGGAAGCTTAATAGAGGTGTAAAACAATGCTAAAGCACTTTTTGTGTATGAAAGCCCAGTCTCTCCGTTGGAAGCTTAATAGAGGTGTAAAACAATGCTAAAGCACTTTTTGTGTATGAAAGCCCAGTCTCTCCGTTGGAAGCTTAATAGAGGTGTAAAACAATGCTAAAGCACTTTTTGTGTATGAAAGCCCAGTCTCTCCGTTGGAAGCTTAATAGAGGTGTAAAACAATGCTAAAGCACTTTTTGTGTATGAAAGCCCAGTCTCTCCGTTGGAAGCTTAATAGAGGTGTAAAACAATGCTAAAGCACTTTTTGTGTATGAAAGCCCAGTCTCTCCGTTGGAAGCTTAATAGAGGTGTAAAACAATGCTAAAGCACTTTTTGTGTATGAAAGCCCAGTCTCTCCGTTGGAAGCTTAATAGAGGTGTAAAACAATGCTAAAGCACTTTTTGTGTATGAAAGCCCAGTCTCTCCGTTGGAAGCTTAATAGAGGTGTAAAACAATGCTAAAGCAATTTTTGTGTATGAAAGCCCAGTCTCTCCGTTGGAAGCTTAATAGAGGTGTAAAACAATGCTAAAGCACTTTTTGTGTATGAAAGCCCAGTCTCTCCGTTGGAAGCTTAATAGAGGTGTAAAACAATGCTAAAGCACTTTTTGTGTATGAAAGCCCAGTCTCTCCGTTGGAAGCTTAATAGAGGTGTAAAACAATGCTAAAGCACTTTTTGTGTATGAAAGCCCAGTCTCTCCGTTGGAAGCTTAATAGAGGTGTAAAAACAATGCTAAAGCACTTTTTGTGTATGAAAGCCCAGTCTCTCCGTTGGAAGCTTAATAGAGGTGTAAAACAATGCTAAAGCACTTTTTGTGTATGAAAGCCCAGTCTCTCCGTTGGAAGCTTAATAGAGGTGTAAAACAATGCTAAAGCACTTTTTGTGTATGAAAGCCCAGTCTCTCCGTTGGAAGCTTAATAGAGGTGTAAAACAATGCTAAAGCAATTTTTTCGAACATGAAAGCCGTCTCCACTGGAAGCTTAATAGAGGTGTAAAACAATGCTAAAGCACTTTTTGTGTATGAAAGCCCAGCTCTAATTAATAGAGGTGTAAAACAATGCTAAAGCACTTTTTGTGTATGAAAGCCCAGTCTCTCCGTTGGAAGCTTAATAGAGGTGTAAAACAATGCTAAAGCAATTTTTCGTATGAAATTGACCACTGGTCGCTAAATAGAGGTTGGCCCGCTTAATAATAGAGGTGTAAAAACAATGCTAAAGCACTTTTTGTGTATGAAAGCCCAGTCTCTCCGTTGGAAGCTTAATAGAGGTGTAAAACAATGCTAAAACAATGCTAAAAGCAATTTTTCGAATAGAGGTGTAAAACAATGCTAAAGCACCACATTGACCACTGGTCGCTAAATAGAGGTTGGCCGCTTAATAGAGGTGTAAAACAATGCTAAAGCACTTTTTCGAACATTGACCACTGGTCGCTAAATAGAGGTTGGCCGCTTAATAGAGGTGTAAAACAATGCTAAAGCACTTTTTTGAACATTGACCACTGGTCGCTAAATAGAGGTTGGCCGCTTAATAGAGGTGTAAAACAATGCTAAAGCACTTTTTCGAACATTGACCACTGGTCGCTAAATAGAGGTTGGCCGCTTAATAGAGGTGTAAAACAATGCTAAAGCACTTTTTCGAACATTGACCACTGGTCGCTAAATAGAGGTTGGCCGCTTAATAGAGGTGTAAAACAATGCTAAAGCACTTTTTCGAACATTGACCACTGGTCGCTAAATAGAGGTTGGCGCTTAATAGAGGTGTAAAACAATGCTAAAGCACTTTTTCGAACATTGACCACTGGTCGCTAAATAGAGGTTGGCCGCTTAATAGAGGTGTAAAACAATGCTAAAGCAATTTTTCGAACATTGACCACTGGTCGCTAAATAGAGGTTGGCCGCTTAATAGAGGTGTAAAACAATGCTAAAGCACTTTTTCGAACATTGACCACTGGTCGCTAAATAGAGGTTGGCCGCTTAATAGAGGTGTAAAACAATGCTAAAGCACTTTTTCGAACATTGACCACTGGTCGCTAAATAGAGGTTGGCCGCTTAATAGAGGTGTAAAACAATGCTAAAGCACTTTTTCGAACATTGACCACTGGTCGCTAAATAGAGGTTGGACGCTTAATAGAAGTGTAAAACAATGCTAAAGCACTTTTTCGAACATTGACCACTGGTCGCTAAATAGAGGTTGGCCGCTTAATAGAGGTGTAAAACAATGCTAAAGCACTTTTTGTGTATGAAAGCCCAGTTTCCGTTGGAAGCTTAATAGAGGTGTAAAACAATGCTGCACTTTTTGTGTATGAAAGCCCTGGTCGCTAAATAGAGGTTGGCCGCTTAATAGAGGTGTAAAACAATGCTAAAGCACTTTTTCGAACATTGACCACTGGTCGCTAAATAGAGGTTGGCCGCTTAATAGAGGTGTAAAACAATGCTAAAGCACTTTTTCGAACATTGACCACTGGTCGCTAAATAGAGGTTGGCCGCTTAATAGAGGTGTAAAACAATGCTAAAGCACTTTTTCGAACATTGACCACTGGTCGCTAAATAGAGGTTGGCCGCTTAATAGAGGTGTAAAACAATGCTAAAGCACTTTTTCGAACATTGACCACTGGTCGCTAAATAGAGGTTGGCCGCTTAATAGAGGTGTAAAACAATGCTAAAGCACTTTTTTGAACATTGACCACTGGTCGCTAAATAGAGGTTGGCCGCTTAATAGAGGTGTAAAACAATGCTAAAGCACTTTTTCGAACATTGACCAATGGTCGCTAAATAGAGGTTGGCTTAATAGAGGTGTAAAACAATGCTAAAGCAATTTTTCGAACATTGACCACTGGTCGCTAAATAGAGGTTGGCCGCTTAATAGAGGTGTAAAACAATGCTAAAGCACTTTTTCGAACATTGACCACTGGTCGCTAAATAGAGGTTGGCCGCTTAATAGAGGTGTAAAACAATGCTAAAGCACTTTTTCGAACATTGACCACTGGTCGCTAAATAGAGGTTGGCCGCTTAATAGAGGTGTAAAACAATGCTAAAGCAATTTTTCGAACATTGACCACTGGTCGCTAAATAGAGGTTGGCCGCTTAATAGAGGTGTAAAACAATGCTAAAGCACTTTTTCGAACATTGACCACTGGTCGCTAAATAGAGGTTGGAAGCTTAATAGAGGTTCGACTGTACAACAGCTACTAAGAGAGAGCGCAAATCAGCAACTCGTACTATCAAATTACTTAAATACCTTTATTATTTTGGCATGTTTGTATTTGTCATATCCAATAGAAACAGGTTCGGTCCACACCGGACCACAATAATATTCACCTCCATACACACAACTTCGGACACTCAAATAAATCAGTTCAGAAAAATTATACACTGCAGCTTCACCAATAACTCTAGGATTATAATTCAATGGGAATGTAGGGGAGAATTAGATTAATTTTCGTGATTTAAAACGAAGGTTGTAAAAACGGAGATTCGATCCAGACTTTCTAAACGACCTGCTGTTGAAGGCGTTTTCTCTTGAGGCTCTCGGGTTCCTCTGGTGGTGGTGGGCGTGGCAGGCGGAAGAACACCTTGACGGAGTCGTAGATGAACCACTGTAGAGCTGTAAGGGTACCGATCATAACGATACGTGGTCCAAGACCCTTCCATAGGCCAGCCATTCCAAGGTCACGAGCAGCTTGAATTGCTGAGCTGCCTGGTTGGTTGTTCAATTTGGACACCACAGTGTCGGCAGGATGTGAGACGATAGCACAGAATATGCCAGCTGTTGAAGTTTGACAAGATATTTATTTGTTAAAGCAAGTACTAAGTGTAAATGTACCAGGGTCCTACAGATATGCCCCCTACTCCATATTTTGACCCACCACCCCCACCCCTCATTTCCCCCCAAAAACAGTATACACATACATGTAATGCATATTTTAAAAATATATATCATCCGGTACTAATAATAATAATATATATTTCTTAAAAACGCACCTAACGGGAGTCTCGATGCTTTTTACAATATAAAAAATATGTACTGAAAAAATCAATAAAATATATCTATATCTATATATATGTACTAGTTAGATGTACTAGAGTGCAATTTAGAAAAGCTTGAAAACTAAATAACTAATTAGTACTAAATAGCACTAATGAAACAATAGAAAACAATAGAAATAGCACTATTTAGTACTATTTAAAGTTAGTACTATTTCACGCTTTTCTAAATTGCACTCTACTGTAGGCATTGTAGGTTAGTGTGTAGGCTACATGTTGGTGTATGTTAATGAGTATTAGTTGGGTGGGTAGAGGGTTAGTGTGTACTAGTTACATGTAGGTACTGTAGGTTAGTATGTAGGCTACATGGGGTGTGTGTTAATGAGTATTAGTTGGGTTGGTATAGGGTTAGTGTGTACTAGTTACATGTAGGTACTGTAGGTTAGTATGTAGGCTACATGGGGGGGGGGGGGGGGGTGTTAATGAGTATTAGTTGGGTTGGTATAGGGTTAGTGTGTGCCAGTAAATGAGTGTTGTTTCAACAAACAAAGGTCTTGTGTATGAAAATCCACCTGTGTCGTTTTTCAGTTTTGGTTAGAATTTTGGGTTTCGACATCAGCAAAGATCGTTCTATAAATATGGATGTGTCTCTCTTACCAATATAGCCAGCAGCAAATGTGACGACTAGTTGTTCAGGTTTAGTGCATTCGCTCCTAGAAATCATAAATATTAATTTAGTACAATTGAAGAGCTCCCTGCAAGAGCAATGCAAGTGATCTCTGATCAAAAACTCCTTCAGATTTGTTGAATTTCAAATGAGAATTTGGGTTTTGATCACAAGTCACTTACGGTACTCTGTTCTTACAGGGACTAATTCAATTTTATTTTACTGTGTGTAACAGAACTGCAGTTTTGCTAGTTCTGATGAATATAAGTTGACGTTGTCGAAGTGAAAATTGCTGTTTTGCCATTGTGAACTTGCAGTCACGAACTTGCCATCGCAACGTTGTCATGGTAATCATGCAATGATGGAGTGTGATATATTCGTCATCTCACGCCCTATTTTTGCATCGCATCATGTTTGCTACATCTACCTAATATCTATGATTGCCCCAAGAATAAAAGGTTAACTTTGAACCCTGAGATAAAATCTCACCTTGGCTTGGGTACCACATTTTTGTACAAGAATTCTACTGTTCTTTCAAAGCAAGCAAACTTCATCATGGTGTATGGGATCTGTCGCATCCACAATGGTGGAAGACCTTTGTAAAATCTGCAAAGACAGCAGCAGTACATGTGTTACTGTTGTAGGTAAACATTGAACTAAAGTATAGTCGGTGTGAAGAGCATTGCTTTATGTCAATTCTACTGTGAAAACCAACTCCATTGTTCAAAGTTGTGAAGTTAAATGCATACTGTACACATTATTTGGTATGCAAGTACAATAATATTGTTTTTACAATAACAGAGTGTAATCTCGCAATCTGATTGGCTCTCGGCCATTGTCAAGAGTACAGACACATAGAATGACGAATCGCTTGCGCACGGGGACAGCGTGCATTTGAAACAGTTTTTCTTTCAAACTTTTTCCTTGATTTTGGATGGTTTTTTTTACTTTCTTATTGTAAAAAAAATCACAAGCAGTTTTCCATCATTGTCTGTAAGTACTCTTATTGACAATGGATTTGACGTCACAAAATGTTCAAAACTTTGCAGTGAAAGCATTCGCTACACTTGTGGTTCCACTTGAGTTTTTAACATTTTGTGACGTCAAATTCATTGTCAATAAGAGAACAGACAATGGAAAACTGCTTGCGATTTGTTAAATTAATGTATCAATGTAAGTCCCTCGCTTGGATAAAACACTACCCGTGCTTCGAGCAGCCCCCGAGCCGCCCCTGAGCCATAAAAGCACCGCTGGACTCTCGAGCATGCGGGCCCACGTACAGAAGCATGTGCAGATATTATATCAGTATCTCGAGTTCGAAGGTTTTATGGTTTTATTGTTTGAAATATCAGTAAATTTCAAATTATGTTGCTGTTACAAATTACTCAAACTGGATGTCGCTGTTGACATTGTTCATTTTATATGTCGCCGTCGCCACTTTTCGTGATTCGATGTCGTATGTCGTTTTTAGCGAGAGGTATGTCGCCTATTTTTGAGGCCATGTCGCATGTCGCTAAGACCCCTTTGTAGGCCCTTTATTTGGTATGCATGTACAATAATATCGTATACAGCTATTTAAAAAAACGTTGATACTGAATACTGCATTCTAAATAGTGTATTCCAAGACCGAAATGCATTTTGGGACTCGTGTAATATTGTCTAAAGTAATATTAATAATAATATTTTATTTTATTTTTAGAGCATTCCATCAGAAACAACATACTAGCTCCATCTGGTGAACAAATCGCTGTATATTTACTTTTTATTTCAAAATAATGAGGCCCACAATGCCCTTTGGTCTTGGAATGCACTATTCAGTATGCAGTATTCAGTATTCAACGTTTTTTGAAATAGCTGTATATGTATCAATGTACATGTAAGTTCCTTACGCACCCTCGTATTCCCTCGTCTGCCCACAGTTTAGGGACACCAGTTCTCAGAGTGCCAGCCCATCCCTCAGTTGTTTGGATCTTAACTTTCACCGCTTCCATAGGAGCAAGGGCAATGTCAGCAAAGAACTCAGCAGATGCCGATGCAGCCAGATAAAGAGATGTTCTGTACAGGTAGCAATATTCCTAGAAACATAAACACAATAATATTGAGGTTTTTTTTATAGTTTTTACAGCTATTAGAGTGAAACTGTACGTAAGTGGACACCCTTGAGATGAAGTGTTGGTGTCCACTTATGGGAGGTGTCTGCTTATGGGAGGTGTTGAATAATGGGAGGTGTCCAAATAATGGGAGGTGAGAAATAGAAAGAGTGGAGTAAAGTGTGCACTGTCGGCCTCAAGTTTGTCAGTTGAATTACTGTCATGAGTTACCAACTTTAAATAAGGTTGCTTAACTCTTTTTTACTTTTTAGGGAGGTGTCCACTTATGGGAGGTGTCCACTTATGGGAGGTGTCTACTTATGGGAGGTGTCCACTTATGGGAGGTGTCCACTTATGGGAGGTGTCCACATATGGGAGGTGTCCACTTATGGGAGGTGTCCACTTATGGGAGGTGTCCACTTATGGGAGGTGTCCACTTATGGGAGGTGTCCACTTATGGGAGGTGTCCACGTATGGGAGGTGTCCACTTATGGGAGGTGTCCACTTATGGGATGTGTCCACTTATGGGAGGTGTCCACTTATGGGAGGTGTCCACTTATGGGAGGTGTCCACTTATGGGGGTGTCCACTTATGGGAGGTGTCCACTTATGGGAGGTGTCCATTAATGGGAGGTGTCCCATATAGAAGGTGTCCACTTATGGGAGGTGTCCACTTATGGAGGTGTCCACTTATGGGAGGTGTCCCATATAGAAGGTGTCCACTTATGGGAGGTATCCACCTATGGGAGGTGTCCACTTATGGAGGTGTCCACTTACATATGGGAGGTGTCCCATATAGAAGGTGTCCACTTATGGGAGGTATCCACCTATGGGAGGTGTCCACTTATGGAGGTGCCCACTTATGGAGGTGTCCATTTATGGGAGGTGTCCCATATAGAAGGTGTCCACTTATGGGAGGTGTCCATTTATGGGAGGTGTCCCATATAGGTGTCCACTTATGGGAGGTGTCCACTTATGGAGGTGTCCACTTATGGATAATGATAAATTCACATAAGGTATATATTATTATAAGGTATTATTATTATTATTATTATTACAATAGACATGTACTTACTTCACCCATCATATTGCCATAAAGAATCTTGAAGACTTCATAGAAGCCAAACTTACAAAGACCTTGCATGGAGTAACCAAAGAAAGTAGGAGCCCAGCCCTTTGCAAGACCACGTACACCTCCCTCCTTCACTGTAACCTTGAAACCCTGGACAACGTTGCCGTATTTCTCAGGGCTGACCTAGAATGTAATATTGCTTTAGAAATCATAATTATGTTGAAAAGAATGACTCGCATACATGTAATAGATTGGTTGTGCTTCATTATTTGCTTTCTACACCAATTTCTTATTAACAGCGTTAGGTCAATACCATATGATATGGACCACAAACTGACCAATCACAATTCACCAAGTTTATTTATTGTTTATTTTTAGTAACAAAATGGTGGATTTTCAAATTTCAAAAATTCATCTTTGGATTGAATAACGATATCTGAGATATTGTTTCAGCTATATCTCTAATATTCAGTGTTGTTTCGATTGCAACAATCAAATTAGTGCATTTGTGAATTTCAAAATTTGCTGGCATGTTTGTGATGTCATTTTCCCACCAAATAGCAAATAAAAAAATAAAAAAGTACATATTTGTTGTACTGTCACATTGCCAAGTTTCATATTGATTGGATTAAAACTGTAGAAGTTATACAAAACCAGCCGTTTTGGGGCTCTTACGTACACACCATAACAGAGCGGGAAAACGTTTTATAGCCTTTTCTAATAAGGACACATATAGGTCGTTAAGCTCAATATTTTGTATACAAGCCCTTTTATGCTCAAATAACAAAATATCAAATGCCACCAAAATTCGGTGAATGTGTCTCAGAGATATAAGGCCTTGTACTTTGGGAGAGGTGGCATTTTGATCAGCAGAAAACCATCGTTTTCGTAAATATCTCCGAGAAGCTTTACTGTAACTTGATTTTGTCACAAGTTTTGAGTAATGGTAGCACAAATGTATCAATTGCAGTTTTTGATGTATCATTGCCAGTTAATGGAAACTGTATGAAAACAGCAGCTTTGCAGTTTTTCCGCTCTGTCACACACCATGACATTGCAGAATGTGGTAAACAAAATGGTAACTACATACCTGTATTCTACATTTGACCAAATCCAAGGGGACTACAGCAGTATGCGTTATACCACAGCTCAAGATACCACCAAAACCACACAAAGCGTAGTATTTCATGCTACCAAATTCACAACTTGTTTCTTCAGCTAAGGTACAAAATCAACGATCAGTACAAAATCTTGTCAGATCTAAGTTGTTTGTAAGTTATATGGTAATTTGTCGCTTGGTGATTGTTAGTAATGTAGTTCGTAAGGTTTCTTCAAGCGTAAAAAGACTCAGAAAAAATACTGAGCCCAGACGGGATTTGAACCTGTACTGTGTGATTTGAACATGTACTGTTGTTGATCATTACAGGTTATTGAGGTATATAATATATACAGCTAACTCATAAGCCTGATTTATACTAGCGACATTCTATTCTATTCATAAGCATAAACACAAGAAACATATGCAGACTTGGGCACCATTTATGCAATATGTGTGACAAAAGACAAGCACTGTTAATGAACAATGCATTACCGAGTTTGTGTATGGTGCTTGTGCTTATGTCGCTAATGAAAACCAGACTTTGTCACATGTACAAATGTAGCTAATGAGAGAATTGTACATTGTACAAGTTGTTGTTGAGGGGTGTTAAGGCCCTGGCAAACGGATTCAACATTGTCTTCAACATTCGTTCGATTTTGTTGAATAGCGATGTTGAAACAGTTTGCCACCCGCTTTCAACAATGTTGAAAGTGTTGAAACGTGTTGAATCAATGTTGAATGAAGTTTAAAAGAGTTTAAACTTTGCTTCAACATCGATTCAACATTTCTTTTGTTCTCGGAAATGTTGAATGGCGTCTTGCACATTAATTAAATTAAACAATAGAAATACCCCTTGCGAAACATTGTTGAAAGCATTGTTGAAACCCGTTTGCCACCCCGCGTTCAACATACATTCAACTTCCATTCAACAGCGTTCAAATCGAACGAATGTTGAATACAATGTTGAATCCGTTTGCCAGGGCCTTTATTTGTACTCTAATGAGTACAGTTGGATAACAATAAAGCTTATCGAATTCATGAATAATTAATGAGGGAAATACAATAGAAATCATGAGCGTAGCAGACATCTGTAAATCGGATACAGAATCGTCCTCATTTGCATTCAGCTTTAACTTGGATTTTCTCGGCCAAACTGCTTCCTATCATCCAGATTATAGTAAAACATCCATTTATACATCGTTGGATTCGATAAGTAAGATACAATATTCGTGTCCGATCTGTATGGGATTTACAAACTCTCACCTATGGCTTGAGTTTGTAAATCCCATACATTTCGGCCGCTCATATTGTATATAGTACATATCGATTTATCGATTACTAGCAATATTGATTTTTTGACATTTGACCAATCAATGTAGTGAATTCCAAAAAGTTATGTAACAGCTGAAATTCTGTACACACATAACACATTTATTGCAATGACTTGACCTGTAATTCATGTGCAGTATTCACAACATGTTTTAAAATAGGTGTACACAGTTTCATTTTGACCAGTACTGAATCTGGAAATACGTATACGTCACTAATCCACGTGGAACGAAAACGCCGGTCAAACAAGATAGTTTAGACTTTGTACTTTGACGTCATTTTATATACACAAACACTCTCTCTCTCCACTGAAATATAAGTCCTTGAAACTATAATTAACTTATGTCAGCTTAACGTTAAACATTACTACAGTAGGAGGTACGGTACTTCCGTAGTAAGTAAACTTAAATCACTGAATCAAATGTAGGTCGTGACTTCTTTATAGAGACATTTCAAAACATGCAATCGGAGATCAGACACAACTGCAAAGGAAGTGATTTAGACTTAGACTGAACTAAAACAGAGACGATCAAAGCTACATTACAACTACTATAGTGTAAAGTTTAGTTATAAAGTTGTTCAAAGCAGACAACGATTAGCTTACCGGCAGCCGAAGCCATCAGCCGACTGGAATTCCGTGTTGTCGTCGTTACATCGTCTATTGGTGTCCCGAAGGGACTACGTTTAGCTGTCTCCAAGAATCGTGAGTACATGTTAAGTCTATGTTAATATTTCTAGTCAAATCCGGTGAAATTTCAAGCTGATTCTACGATCGCTTCGCGTCTTCTTGATCGTTCAGAAAGAACGCTCGCTAAGGATTACGGTTGTGACGTCACATTAGTGGATAATGCGCATGCGATTAGAGAAACCACTGAGCATAATAATCGGGCTCAAAACCACAGGGAAACCGTCAGTCGATGTCCGTCATTCCGTCTGATAAGTCCGTCTATAAGTCCGTCCGTCCGTCCGTCAGGTCTTCAGTCCATTACGTGCCGTCAGTTCTTCAGTTCGTCCGTCTGTGGACATCCGTGATCGGGCTAATCAACGCACGGATCGATCACGCACCAACATATTCAGTTCCAGCATGATCCCGGACCGCATTATTGATACTTTCGTATCAAGCTCATGGATTGTTTTTGCAGTCTTTCTGTTGGCTTTATCAATGATTCCTCTGTATCTCTACATCACAGGCCCTCCTGACATCCCATTACCAGGACCGAAGTCTTATCCGTATCCTTTGAGCGCCATTTCTCACATATATGCAGTCAGAAAATGCCAAGGAGCTCACATGATACAATATGAACTTTTCAAAGAGTACGGCAAGCTCTTCAAGATGCATATCTATGGCAGAACACCGACGATCTGTGTTGCGGATCCAGAAATGGCCAAGAAGATTATGGTCAAAGAGTTCTACAAGTTTCGTAACCGAGGTTTGCCATTTGAGCTCCCACCGCCGATTGATTCGGAGTTGTTTGTGTCTAAATACCCCAAATGGAAACGCCTTCGCAAGGTTTTGAGTCCTGCTTTTAGTGGAGGGAAGCTGAAAAGTACGGCAGATCTGGTCGAAGATGCCGCATATCGACTCAATTCGAAGTTGAACAAGCATTCCCTGACAGGTAAATAAATTGGCTCAAAGTGGAAATTGCACACTTGAATGACTTGGAATTCCGGGGGGGGGGGGTGGTGCTGTAGGGTGGTGGGTTGTTGTGGGAGAGGGGGGTGTTCCTTGGTATGGAACTTGCGGTGAGAGCTGATATTCAGACCTGGACGTCCCGGTTTTCCGAGTTTTGTTTACTTGACTTGAGATCAAGGAAAGGACCCAGTGGTGCTGATTCGGATGGTGATCAGGACGTCATTTACATATTCTTATTTTCCAGGCGAAAGCGTTGAACTGTCAGACTTGATATCGCTGTGCGTACTCGATGTCATTCTTTCCAGTTCGTTTGGAGTCGACACCACAGACCTTCAAACTGGCGAAGACAGAACGTTAATTGATCGCGCCAAAACTCTCTTTAATCGTCCATTTTCGACCGTCCTAGCGACACTTCTTCCTCTCGGCAGTTTGATACCGAAATACGTAGATGTTATTGGCAATGCTGGATATTTTATGGATCTTGCAAGGTAACCACAGGGAGCCCAAGCATAAATTCAGTAAAAAAATAAAATTCGAAATAAAGTATTTTTTTCCGCTATACACCTTTGTTGTCTGTTAAAAAATCACCAGGCAGGTTAAGTTAACAGACAACAAAGGTGTATAGCGGAAAAAAATACTTTATTTCGAATTTTATTTTTTTACTGAATTTATGCTTGGGCTCCCTGTGAGGTAACTAGTGCGAGTGGTGAGGCTGGTAAGGAACTATGTAGTGTGGTGTTGCCTTATAAGGTGTGTCGGTGTGTGTGGCGGGAGGTATGTATTTGTGTGTGGCAATCTATGGAGCCGGGGAGGAGTCAGGTGTGTTGGGGGAGGGGTGTGTGGTGGAGGGAATCGGGGGTCGACGTGAGCTTTAGGTTGGTTATACGGTATGTGGCCAGGTGATTTACTTAGGGTGCGTTCGATTGACCATATTCCAGAATAGGAATACACGGAATAACATCCCTAAATCGCTGTCACGCAGCTACTGTCCACTCTAAAAATGAAACGATTCCTTGTTGTATCATAATAAAGTTACAAGGAACAGTTTGGAATTTTAAATGTGCTGAAATAAAAGCATCCAAATGTTTATTCCGTGTATTCCTATTCTGGAATAGAGTCAATCGAATGCACCCTAAGTTTGCGCTAGTGGTGGTCGGGTGGACATCCTGTTTGCATAAATAACCGTAACGCAAGAAGACCACACCCAGAGAATCGGACGATCAAATTAAAGGTCGATTATCTTTTTATTTCGTATTTAGATTTCAACGGTTCGATAGCCTGCAGAACAGGCATTCTTAGCGAAGGCCGGGGAGGATTAGGGCCGGAGAGGAGGGGAAGAGAGGAGGGAACGAAGCATCTAATTTGCAACTCTATTTCTCACTACGGGTTTCCTGTGGGAATCTCAAAGGAGAAAAGCATGGTAAGGAACTTACCTTGGGTTGTTTTCTTAATTTGATCAACAGTGCTATAATCAATGACCGTCAACAGCATGGATACGCAGGTCGCTACGACGTCGTTCAGTTAATGATTGACGCCAATAAAACAGTAGTAGATGGCGAGAGACGCTTAAACGATGATGAAATGAAAGGAATCTCTTTGAGTTTTCTGGCCGCTGGCTACGAGACAACTTCCACTGTTCTCATATGTACGTGTTACTTCCTGGCCACCGACCAACACGTCCAGGAAAAGTTAGTCCAGGAAATACAAACCGCTAAAGAAAATCACCAAGGGAGTTTGTACGAACTGGTTCACTCAATTGAGTATCTGGACTGGGTGCTGAAAGAGGTGATACGTCTGTGTCCTCCCGGGCATCGTCATTTACGCGAGTGTGTAGACGAGTGCTCTATTGATGGTGTTAGATTCCCTAAAGGTACTCCAATCCATATCCTTGCCTATGCGATGCACCACGACCCAGAGGTATGGCCAGACCCATTCAAATTCGACCCAGAGCGATTCAAACCCGACGAGGTAGCGAAGAGGCATCCATTTTCGTACTTGCCGTTCGGTGAAGGTCCTCGGCAGTGCATCGGAAGTCGATACGCAATGATGATTATGAAGATTTTGCTGGTGAAAGTCTTTGACGCTGGTTTTCGGTTCAAAACGACGCCAGATACGGGTCCACTAACGCTGTTGTCAATTCAGGGCATGTTAAAGCCAAAATTTCCAATTCATTTAGAAATTGTAAGATAAATTGTAACAATATATACACGTAACATTAACATATGCAAGTTTCAGCAGTAATTAAGCCTTTAATTTGTATGACATGGACAAAATTGTCCAAAAAAGCGCTTAGAACTGCGATGTATAAGCACAGGTAGCCCAAGCTCACCATTTGAAGTATAGAGATTATGCAGTGTAAAATACGATCAATCGTTTTTAAATTGTCTGTATTTGTTCTTTGTGAGTTTATTTAACTTTGGGGGAAATCTGGTGTCGCTACGATTAAAACTAAGCGAGTTATAGCTGTTTGAATTTTACCCCTATAACTCGCTTAATTATAATCGTAGCGACACCAGATTTCCCCCAAAGTTAAATAAACTCACAAAAAACAAATACAGACAATTTAAAAACGATTTATCGTATTTTCGATTTTTAATAAATTTACACTGCATGTAAATCTCTATATAAAACTTCAAATGGTGAGCTTGGGCTACCTGTGGTATAAGCGCTATAAAAATGCATTTTTATTTTATTCTTCCTAACTAAATAACGATAATTTCAGTGATCACACTAGTTTTGTTCAATTTTTAAAAGAAGGTTTTCTTTTTCTTCTTTTCTTTTTTCTTTTCTTTTTTTTCTTTTTTTTCTTGTTTTTCTTTTTCTTGTTTTTGTTTTTCTTGTTTTTGTTTTTCTTGTTTTTGTTTTTGTTTTTTTTGTTTTTCTTGTTTTTGTTTTTCTTGTTTTTGTTTTTCTTGTTTTTGTTTTTCTTGTTTTTCTTTTTCTTCTTTTTTTTTTCTTCTTTTTCTTTTTCTTCTTTTTCTTTTTTTTCTTTTTCTTCTTTTTCTTCTTTTTCTTGTCTTTCTTTTTCTTGTTTTTCTTTTTCTAGTTTTTCTTTTTCTTGTTTTTCTTTTTCTTGTTTTTCTTTTTCTTGTTTTTCTTTTTCTTGTTTTTCTTTTACTAGTTTTTCTTTTTCTTGTTTTTCTTTTTCTTGTTTTTCTTTTTCTAGTTTTTCTTTTTCTTGTTTTTCTTGTTTTTTTTTTTTTGTTTTTTCTCTTGTTTTTCTTTTTCTTCATGTTTTAAAATAATTTCTTTTTCTTTTTCTTCTTCTTGTTTTTTTTCTTCTTCTTCTTGTTTTTCTTGCTTTTCTTCTTCCTGTTTTTCTTCTTGTTTTCTTCGTTGGTTGTTCCAGCGGCTGATAATGTGGTAGTCTGTGTTGTCACAATCTTCGTCCCTGGGTGTCCCATTGTTTCTTTCACAATCACGGAAGCACTTCAAGCCATCGTAATTTTCTTTGCCATACAACTGCACGCAGTAGCCACAGTACAACTGGCACACCTTGACAGGACTGTCTTGCTTTTGCTGGCGTTTTTTCTCTGCATCACTGGTGCAGACGAAGAGAACGACAAGTAGGAACGTGGAAAAAGGAAGCACAAAACGCATCGTAGCTAGATGGAGTTACAACAAGAAAAGAAAATCAAACAACAGCAATTAGTATTCTTAATCGCAATAAACACGACGGCTAAAAATCTTCATTATATGAAAAAAGATGGCGGCCGGGCGTGTGCATTTTACCACAATCCTTTGCGCGCCAAAAACGGCTAAACCTTGTAAAACCATCGTCAGAGAGTTTTGAGAAAATCAAAATCTGCATCCGAATTAATACTGATTATTTAGATTCTTTAAGTATTGTTGGGTAAAATGAAAAAGCCGCCATCTTTTTCCTTAACGTACACAATCACGAGCCTATAAAAATGATCCATTGAAACTGAATCCTTATTAAACCATTAAATTGATCCAATATTAAACCATTAAACTGATCCTTTTAAGCCACTCAGTACGTTTAAATTAACTTAGCACTGTTTAGTTCACGGTTTTAGTGTTGGCCCTCTCGTAGATCAGTGTAGCGGTGAATTGGAATAAAACTCTTTCAAAAACGAATTTTCAATAGTCTAACACAAATAACATTTGTTCTGCCGTTTACATGGGGAATAATGATTTGCGAAAGAAAACTTGCTCTGGTAACTTCTGGTGAACGGGTCTTTTAACTTAAAAGTTTGAAACTGACGTATCATGAGAAATCCATCGTTCATAAAGTCTATAATATTACCTTTGATCTTCCGTACGCGTTGCTTGTGTGAGTAGGTAGGTAGATTTAGACGAATGTGTTCGCGGACTAATTTCGTTTGTCTGATTATTTAATTGACAACATTGAATATCAATAATACAATATTTATGATGTTAATTCAATCATGTAATACGCAGTGCGCGATACATGGAGTCATTGCGCATGCGTATCGTGCTTTATTTCAGTCAGCCTTCATGACAAACAATACAAGTACATGCAACTTTTCAATGAGTACTAGTAGATGGAGAGTAATGAAGCAAATTTTAATTACTACGATTATCCACATTTTATCAATAAGTAAAACGGTTAAAAATCTCAGTTTCAAATTTGAACTGAACCTTATAAAATCAACCATTTTGAACAA
Organism: Actinostola sp. cb2023; assembly: GCA_033675265.1. Classification (NCBI taxonomy): domain Eukaryota; kingdom Metazoa; phylum Cnidaria; class Anthozoa; order Actiniaria; family Actinostolidae; genus Actinostola; species Actinostola sp. cb2023. The sequence goes on along the minus strand of JAUJYZ010000987.1, from coordinate 53,482 downwards.
ACTTGTTTTCCATTCTCTCTACAACAATCAACAGTATGGCAACAATAATAATTATATTTAGACTATTTAATCACTTCAAGATCTTAAATAAACATCATACGATAGTAGATTATTTTAACTGGCGTTTGAAAAGTGAAAAGAAGTATTTTCATTAATATTGAGGATAATTAATATGTCAGTGCATGATGGGGTTTACCTCGATGTAATTAATTTTTCTCTTCATTATATAGCTAATCAGTTCATAATCGTTGTCGGGTTGAAAATCATGAAAGCTATGACCAAAAGGAATTCTGGGAAATTAAAACTCCCAAATAATTAACATCGTCAAATCATCGACCTTTTTATCCAGACTTGTAGAATCTTAGTTAAATAGCTCATATACCTTCAAAACTACGAGAACACTGAATATATCTGTACGTAATGTAGCTCATGAACTGATTTCCCATCCATCCTTGCGGTCTCAGCTTCTATGATTCATGATGTTCAACCCGACAACGATTATGCAATTAGCTATATATATGCGCATCAATTGCCCTATACCATTATGACGTAACGGCTTATTTATGAGGGGGACAGAATCGTGAAGAACAATAGAAATTTGAACTAAATCTGCTCTGCTGAGGTTCGCTTGATTTCAAATTGGCTAGTTTCCAGATATTATGTTCATCGATACTTTTCCCACAATATTTACTGTGTTTGGTGACTTTTATCGCCTTCAGATCGTCTGTAAAATACATTTATTTGGGAAATCCTTTGTGTTGTTGCTGTTTTGTCCCCCTCTAGCGACCATGATCCTTAGCGTTTAAACAATAGATTGTTTTGATGTGACGTCATAGTGGTATAGGGCAATTGCACTTCGTTCGTTACACTTAGTTCTAAATCTGTCCAAATACTTTGACTACTAGATTGGTGATCGATGACTCTCTCTATATGTGAAAGGTTATGGTTATTTTGACTCAGCGAGAGTAGTGTAAGGTTGTTATGTTGTTACACCGAAGTCAGCGACAAACAAATATTTACTAAGAGAATGTGTCGTGTAATTTACAGAACTTTTCATTGCAAATAAAACTTTACAGTTACAGTTAATTGTAGAATCAATAATGACTTGTTTTATGATGTTGCGATACAAACTAAATCATTCTTTCGTCCATATACCGATTATCAATCAGTCTAGTATACAAACGTCTTTTATCAAAACACTGCTTTGGCTGGTGAAGGACTTGTGACGTGCGTTGTGCACACGTGATTTCTGTTGCCTCGGAGACGAACTGATTTGGCGGAAAATCTGGTACTGGCGCGTAGCTACGGTCGACATCTCGTGGCATTGGGTTGGCTGGTGTTTCCAAGCACTGTGCAGTCGGCTGATTGATAAACAAGGCTCTCTTTGCAACTCCTGGGTTAGAGCTGGGAGTAACAAAGACTTCTAGAGAAAATATATGTCGTGCTCGATACTGAAGGCCAGTCTGATGGTGTGTGTTTGTGGTACTAGAGTTGAATGATCGTCTGAGAGCCAGCTGTCCGCCGTTCCATCGCTGGATGTCCTGGACTGTGTAAGCCGGCATTTTCTGTACGTTGATAAGCCGTCGACGTTTCGCACGAGCGTTTTTGAACCAAGTCTGCAATGATCACAATGAATATTTAGTACACAGTCACGTTGGTGGAGCAGTCTTCTTTGTGGAAGAAAAAAATAATTCTCCACTCCCTTTTGAGACATGTTTCGCTCAAATGAATCCAAATATATATCAAGATCCTACTTGATAAAAATTGCGCTGTCTCTAATGTGTTCTTGATATTAAATTGGGATTGAAAGTTGAATTTCTGAATCCATCGATGCCGCCATCTTGGTTTGTGATGACGTCATGCACTGATGGTTGTTCGACCAAGTCTCAAGTCATTGCTAATAACCAGTAAAGCCTGGTCACATTGTTAGTCTTAAATTACTTAGTCAACACCGACAAATATTTCAATACTATGAAAATTAACGGGAGAAAACTGGACAAGAGACAGTCGACCAACCGCGTGTGACGTCATGGAAATCAAGATGGCGGCGTTTGAATACTGAATTGGCAGCTCAAGTCGTTGTGATGAATAATTATAAAGAAGCCAAAGCCATAAGCACACCTCCCTGCCATAATATATTAAAAAAAGCTAGTAAAATACAAGAAACATTTTTGAAATTTCCGAAAGAAAAGAAACCCTTATTACCAATCTAAAATTACCTGGATTCGTGTGACCGGGACACGCAAAGATGAAGCTAGTGCCTGTTTTCGCAGAGGGGTAGGGAACTCGTCCATTTCAAAGGCGGAGTTCAAAACTTCGACTTGCTGAGCTGTGAACCTTTTGTGATTGAGCATTGGAGGCTCCTGATCTCGGAGAAGAACACTTGGCCGAGACTCATCCAAAGGAACTAGATCTGAAATGAATAAAGAGACCATAATTAGTGACGTATTTGTGATAAATTCAATGACTGGTTTAGTTGTTTCTCATTAGCAAAAAGTTTTCACTAGCGAGGCAAGCATGTACTACAATTATGTGAGAATTCCTATGTGAAGTCGTTATTTATTGTGACGTATCATGCTTATAGTGCTGGAGCACTAACAAACCTGTAGGCTAACAAACCTATGGCCCTCTTCGCCTGGCTAGTGAATACAAGGTTCAAGACGTTTTGCATGGACGTTTGTAAATCTTCCGTTTAACAAACAACAATGTCAGAGAAATACACCACCACTGAACAGAGCATCGCAAGATTGTTTAAATAAAAGTTACTTACCGTAAGTGGACGAACATTCGCTAGAATCAAAGTTTAGACGGCGTCTTGTTGTCGACATGTTTATCATTGTCTCTGATGCAAACTGCAGCAAGTGTATGACAGTAGTGTCGTGGAGTATTTATAGCTGATACTATGCGGTGGAGGTGGAGCTTATTGTCCATCATTAAACAATAAAACCATTGTTATAGAGTATAGCACTACTTAGCACTATCACCTTGGACTTGAGAGATATGTAATTGCTTTATCCGTTCATTGTGTTGATGTGAGGATCTGGTAAACAAGCTGTAATTCTTTCTTGTTGTAAGCAACTGAAACAGAAGCAAGTTGTTCAAATGATCTGCCAAACGACTCAATCTAAAAAAGCGTGCTGATTTTGATCAGCAAATCTTGGGACGGTTTTGGAATCATTTTATAGTATAAAAAATACTCCGTGGCATATCGATTTAGTGCAGCGTGTGACGTCATGGAAATCAAGATGGCGGCGTTTGAATACTGAATTGGCAGCTCAAGTCGTTGTGATGAATAATTATAAAGAAGCCAAAGCCATAAGCACACCTCCCTGCCATAATATATTAAAAAAAGCTAGTAAAATACAAGAAACATTTTTGAAATTTCCGAAAGAAAAGAAACCCTTATTACCAATCTAAAATTACCTGGATTCGTGTGACTGGGACACCCAATGATGAAGCTAGTGCCTGTTTTCGCAGAGGGGTAGGGAACTCGTCCATTTCAAAGGCGGAGTTCAAAACTTCGACTTGCTGAGCTGTGAACCTTTTCCTGATCTCGGAGAAGAACACTTGGCCGAGACTCATCCAAAGGAACTAGATCTGAAATGAATAAAGAGACCATAATTAGTGACGTATTTGTGATAAATTCAATGACTGGTTTAGTTGTTTCTCATTAGCAAAAAGTTTTCACTAGCGAGGCAAGCATGTACTACAATTATGTGAGAATTCCTATGTGAAGTCGTTATTTATTGTCACGGTGACGCACCATGCTTATAGTGCTGGAGCACTAACAAACCTGTAGGCTAACAAACCTATGGCCCTCTTCGCCTGGCTAGTGAATACAAGGTTCAAGACGTTTTGCATGGACGTTTGTAAATCTTCCGTTTAACAAACAACAATGTGAGAGAAATACACCACCACTGAACAAAGCACCGTAAGATTGTTTAAATAAAAGTTACTTACCGTAAGTGGACGAGCATTCGCTAGAACCAAAGTTTAGACGGCGTCTTGTTGTCGACATGTTTATCATCGTCTCTGATGCAAACTGCAGCAAGTGTATGACAGTAGTGTCGTGGAGTATTTATAGCTGATACTATGCGGTGGAGGTGGAGCTTGTAAAATGGCTTATTGTCCATCATTAAACAATAAAACCATTGTTATAGAGTATAGCACTACTTAGCACTATCACCTTGGACTTGAGAGATATGTAATTGCTTTATCCGTTCATTGTGTTGATACGAGGTCTGGTAAACAAGCTGTAATTCTTTCTTGTTGTAAGCAACTGAAACAGAAGCACGTTGTTCAAATGATCTGCCAAACGACTCAATCTAAAAAAGCGTGCTGATTTTGATCAGCAAATCTTGGGACGGTTTTGGAATCATTTTATAGTAAAAATACTCCGTGGCATATCGATTTAGTGTCTCAATGACCCACTACGACGCAAATGGATGCCTGAAACGTCATACCGGTTTGGTTCTAAAAAGTATAAAAAGTATAAGGCTTCTAAAAACACCCGGCCTTGAAGTAACTCGAAAAATACTAACAACCTATAGATCTAATGGTGATAAATTATCACACCTACAATTCAATAGTTAACTTGAATATGACCTGCTATTCAGTCAAAGACATACAAAAGTTAAGCCTCTTTTTCATTTGAGACACAGTCAAGCATATAAAGCGCATGCAAGCATAAAAACTTGTATGATGTGAAAGTTATAAGCGCAAGCACGAGAAGAATAGGAAAATTTCTGATTAAACTTGTGCTTGCATCGCGGGTATATAACTGTTCACAGTGAAATCTTGAACGTCTCTTGTGCTTGCTTTATTATGTTTGCGTGGCTAGTGAAAACCATATTTAATTGGCCGTAAGTTTGTTTGTAAGTCTTGGACATCTTTACTTAATTGCGGTACTCATGAACTTCAGGTAGGTACAATCGCATAAACACATCGAAACATAAAACACGACGGCTAAAAATCTTCATGTTGAAAAAAGATGGCGGCGTGCACATTTTACCACAATCCTTTGCGCGCCCCCAAAAAACTAAACCTTGTAAACAATCGCACAGAAAAAGTTTTGAGAAAATCAAAATCTGCACGTATGAAGTTGTGTTGTATGAGTAAGTGTTAGATAGTTTGTAGATGCGAATTAATACTAATTTAGATTCGCTAATTAAGTATTGTGGTAAAATGACAAAGCCGCCATCTATTTCCGTAACGTAGATTAACTTGCAATAGATGCGAAAAATTATTTTGAAAATACTGGAGTTTGAAGAATAGCATTTCGCAGATAATAGCAGATAGCAATACTCCAGGTTGTGGTAAAATGACCGCTGCCGCCAAAAGACTATTTTGTACAGATTAACTTGCAATCTGAGAAGCGCCGTCACGTTTCAAAAATGATCCATTGAAAAAACACTTTTTGATTCTTGTTGATACAGTGAACCTCGATATAACGATGTGCCAAGGCTACCCTGACCAAATTAGATCGTTGTTTGGGGCATAACGGGATATCGTTAAGAATATTGATTTTTCATGAGTGTCCGTCGATTTCGTGCCTTATAGCTTCGATAATCAGCGATGTATGATCCCTATGTAAATAAACTGTTAACAGACACGTTTTTCGAGTCAATCTTATGGAATGAGAACTAAAGGATTTTTTGCATATTGTCATATCTTTTCAAGTGTTTAATAAGCCGAGGCTCCTTTTTCATCGCGCAATGATTTATTTTATCGTTATATCAGGGTAAATTTTGACTTTGGGCTGCCAGATTTCGTTGATCGTTATATATTCGGGAATATCGTTATATCGAGTATCGTTAAATCGGGATTTGTTTTCCATACATTTTTCTGTCAACTTTTTTCCGGGGATGTCAACATGTTGATCGTTTTGCATATTCAACATCGTTATATTTTGAAAACATCGTTTTTGTTCTCGAGGTTAGCCTTCCAATACAGCCAACAATCAGATGTTCAGTTCGAAAGGAATTGTATTCAGGGGTTTACTGCTTCGCTAAATAAAGGGAAACAAATTCATTTCTACAAGCGATCAATGTTATTTTGAAAAAAAACTGGTCAGTTTTGAAGAATAGCATTTCAAACAGAGGGCCGGTCGATAGCAGATAGCAACCTGTACTCCAGGTTCGCGTTTTAGAAATGACCGCTGTTCCTTGACAAAAGACGCATTTTTACAGACTTTTGTGCCTCGATTTTAGAAAGACCCACCGTGCAATCGCAAGAAATGTTTACTATATCTGTTAATGTCTTTGCATTTTTTCGTGTTCTTGTTGATATTTGGTGAATAATTTTACACTGACGGTCGATGCTACGGTACTGGAGGTCCTGTACCAATGCCTCTGTTTCCTTGTACAGCGGTTTTACAGCGGGATCTGTGAACGCGAAAAGGGACTATAGCATTTCAAATAGATTTCTCTCGTGGTTTCACTGCTCTTTAGTCTTGTGTTGATGACGTCAAACTGACACGAAAAGATCATTTTTACGTCACGTCAGTGATTGTGTGCCTGCTAAATCAAACTAACAAATGACTGATTTATCACCTAGGTGCCAAAATCTCACACCTATTCAATACTGATTCGATAAAAAAACTTCACACTCTACTGATATACTTTCAAGACACCAATAATAATAATAATAATAATTTATTTCAACTAGTACTGTAAAGTGAATCAACTAAACTATTTTATATTAGTTAATGACTGGTAAATTTGCGATAAAAGATTGGAAAACATCGTTAAGAAAAAACCCCGGGGGGGGGGGGGGGGGGGGGGGGGGGGGATTATTACTCCCATATATGGACTATACGGGGATGTGCCGCTCAACAGGGTATGGTTTTTGTCTCTGACTCTGGAAAGGGTATATCACTGTTTCTGTCTGGAACAGCTAGGGGTATATTTTACGTTCAGTTTGGCTCTGGAACAATAATACAATAATAATGACAATAGACCAAATCGGCTAACGCAATGTTGTACCCAATTCAGATCTTTTGGGAATACGGTTCTTTGTCTGTTGTATTTCGATTTCAATAGAGCATTGACATGAAATGTTTGGAACAAAAAGCTCTTATTCCAAAAGGTTTTGAATGGAGGTAAAGAATGTAAACATTGGTTAGCCGATTGGTCTATAATACTCTGGAACAGAGTATATTATATATATTTTTTTAGCCGAATATTTTTAATATTTTTAATTATTGCTTTTAGTCTGGAACAGGGTACCTATTTTGGCCATTTTGTCTGGAACAGGGTCGCAAAATTATCATTCTTTTGTCTGGAACAGGTCCAGCGTCTCAGAGACTCAGCGGCACACCCCCGTCCTAAATTTAAGGGAGTACTCCCCCCCCCCCCCCCCCCCACGTCATTATCAAGTCAAAAGTTTGGAGTTCTAAAAGGTATTTTCCTTTAATGATCTATTGTTTACATTCTTTTACTTATAAATAGCCTTTTAGAACTCCAAACTTTTGACTTTCGTGGCAACGTCGAAACGTATCTATTAGAACGCACACTGAATATTTTAATTCACGCAAATTAACGAGGGTTTGTTCGGCTGAAACGCAGGCACTACGGACGTGAGGAACTAATTTATTAGAACTACGCTGACGTGCTAATTAACTACGGAACTGGTAATATTATGAACTGCGCTGACCAGATTTCGCGAAGGCTCATCTTGCTTGCACATGGCTAAGAATCGCTGAAATAACAAATTTGCCGATATTTGTCAGAAAATGTATCCATTCTGCTGAAAGATCCTGGTTTTCTCTGTACTTATAAGGGATTATTATCTCAATACAACTACTAGCCCCCGAGCCGAATGCTGTGTTGTGGTGATTTTCTCTAGTTAATGTTTATGTTATGAACAAAACAAAAATGTCATATTGGGGTCGTATAGTTGACAAAAGTCTCGCCTAAAAGGTATTTTGGCTGCTTTAACATCTATTGTTTACATTCTTTTACTTATAAATAGCCTTTTAGAACTCCAAACTTTTGACTTTCGTGGCAACGTCGAAACGTATCTATTAGAACGCACACAACGAATATTTAAAGCTCACGCAAATTAACGAGGGTTTGTTCGGCTGAATTACGCAGGCTAATATAACTACGGACGTGAGGAAGCTGGTAATATTATGAACTGCGCTGACCAGATTTCGCGAAGGCTCATCTTTTGCACATGGCTAAGAATCGCTGAAATAACAAATTTGCCGATATTTGTCAGAAAATGTATCCATTCTGCTGAAAGATCCTGGTTTTCTCTCATCATCAGATCATCATCATCATTATTATCTCAATACAACTACTAGCTTGTGAGTCGATATTGATCGAGCTCGAATGCTGTGTTGTGGTGATTTTCTCTAGTTAATGTTTATGTTATGAACCAAAACATGTCATATTGGGGATCGTATAGTTGACAAAAGTCTCGCCTAAATAGTAGAAAACATGGCTGCTTTGGACAGCGCCATTGAGATCAATTCGTTGATGGATCAGTGGAAGAAAGACGAGGATCAAGGGTTGTCACCAAGTGATTCGCTCAACAGGTTTGATTTCTAGTAGTAAAAGCAACGAAACTACATAAAGCTTACAGTTACACATGTACATGTATTGTACATCGTATTACGGGTTAATATAAGTACTTAAGACTTAAGCTTATCTTAGCATTTTATATTCCTATACATGTAGTTATAGTTTTTCGTTTGTCATTATTTCATGTTTATGTTTATACACAACCATTTAAATATTGATCTTGTTTAAATAATAATAAATAATGGTTAATAAATTATTATCATTATCAGATCATCATCATCAGGGATCATCAATATTATTGAAACTCAAACTCTAGATTCATTTGGCTGATAAGCAGGCGACTGATCTTTTTGCTACACTTGACTTGATCAAACCTTTATTAATCTTATCATTTGTTTGAAGGATGTCAAAACTTGTAGAACGAGAATATGAAGCGTATCACAAATTAAACCCAGATCCATTTGACGACAGACATCCAGGTATGTTGTCGACGATGACGATGTTACAGAGATGTGTATGTGCTGCATTAATTACCTCATTACAATGTACATCAAATTGGAGGCATGTAACACACTAACTAACTCCTCATGATTGTAAGCTGCTCAGCTGCCGTAGGCGCCTTCATATGCAGCCCGAAAAAGTCCTCCATCGGTTATAAAGACAATGTGAAATGCGCTATATACAGTAAGAAACCAACCTATTTTTTTTTTATTTTTTAAATAATATTTCAGGGAGAGCTGATCCAGATTGTGCCCTTGGTCATATCCTCAAGGCTTTGTTTAAAAATGATGATTTCATGAATAAACTAGTGAACTCGTACATCATGAGCCCAAGAGAAGACTTTGAGTTGAATTGTACTGCCACCAGATTACTTCTTAATGTTATGCCTGGACTGGAAAGTGCTATGGTGTTTCAGGACACTGTAAGTGCATATTAACGCTATAATTACTGCATGGTTCTCAATATGGAGGAATTACCGTTAAAGAAGGATAATCTGTACATAATAATACATAATAATACATGACGTACTTTATTAATTCTCCCAGTGGGGTTTTTCAGAATTACTACTTAACTTAATACATGATTGTGTACAGTATAGTAGTTGTGACTACTGACATTTCATCTTTCTCTAAGTAACTTGCACAATGTTGTTGCATTCTGATCGGTATACTACATATAGATTGATTGTTAATTTATATAATCTTATCTGTTTGTAGAGTTTTCAGTCTTCTCGTTAGCATAATTAGCAATATTGTTAATAAGTTTAATGATGTCATGTATTTCTAGTTCAATAATTTTAGGGTTTTTAGAGTTTTTAGGATAATATTACTGTTTTAAAATAAGTATAGTTACAAATTTTATGTACGTATTTTAGTTATTGATTTATAGTTTTCTGATTGTAATTAATTGTAAGGCCTTTTCTCTCATCATCCAAGCAATAATAATGTAATTCATTTCTCACCTCAGCAAGCTGTTAAGGTGTGTTGATTATTAAACGTTATTATTATTATTATTATTATTTATTATTATTATTATTATTATTATTATTATTATTATTATTATTATTATTATTATTATTATTATTATTATTATTATTATTAATATGCATGATAAGATAAGCTACAGTAGCAATCTTGGATTAATAGTGAACAGGCACCAAGGAAACTAATACTTGCTTTGTTTGGTAGAATTAAAATGAAATTAAATTAAAGTTCAGTCCTTCATTCCTTTTTTCAGGAAGGTTTGTTGAACAAACTCTTTTCGTGGGAACTTGACGGCAAGGAACCTATACGATCATATGCAACAGGTACTGTGCGCAACTTAATGTTTAGAGAGAGATCGTCTGGGTGAGAGGAGATACTGTGATGGACTAAAGTTGGTGTAGAATGATGTTTTAATGAGCCTTGGCAGTTGTCATCTTTTAGAGTCAAGTGAATAAGAATAAATTACAATGAATGAATAACAATTCCTATGTTATTTGAATTATTTGAGAGTAAGAAAAGATAATCTGTGTATAATTTATAGTGCAGTCTGCATTGTATTAAAGGGTTTTAACGTTCTCTGTGCACACAATTTTAGGTTTGCTGGGTTTTGCGATGGAAAGCCAGGAGGTCGCTGGTTCATACAGGGATGAAAATTCTGTTGTTGTAAGTATTGTTAGTAATACAATATATTTTATCTTAGTATTATAATTTTAATTTCTATATGAATATATAGACAAGGCTAAAAGATACATGGTTATGTAAACTATAAAGCAAAAAAAAGTATATATTTTGGCTTTTTTTCATATACCGGTACGTGTACCTTTTTAGTGAATATTATGTCACCCAATACCCCTGCCCCCCTCCCCCTTGCAAATTTGAGATCTTCCCCAGAGTTAAGACATTATATTGTAGTTTGTCTCTCAGACAGTTTCTCGGATCTTTTTTGCAGGTACCTAGAATGCTTCGCCGGTTACACTTCCTCAAAGACTATTCTGACTTAACACAGCCTGCAATTGAGGAATTCCCTGACAAAATTCCTCAGAAACCCAAATCAAACAAAACAAGATCAGAAGCTTCAGGGAGCGGCTCGGCAAGTTGTACAATGCCAAAAGGTAAACGGAGCTCAGATGCAGCAGCATCTCGTGTGAGCAATGGCGCTGCTTCTGCTTGTAATGGTGATGCTATGGAATCATCTGGTGTACTACCAACTAGTACTTCTAAAGGTGAGATCATTATTGTACTTACATGTACACCCAGGTTGAACATCTTGGCAGGATTGATGTGAGATCTTGTTAGATCATGCTCAAGATCTTGCCTAATCCTGCAAATTGTTGCAAGAATATGCAAGATCTTGTGCAGGATCTTGCAAAATCAGGCCTGATCTTGCAGGATCTTGTAAGATTCCAAGCAAGATAATACAGGATCTTACAGGATCTTGTAACATTCCAAGCAAGATAATACAGGATCTTACAGGATCTTGTAACATTCCAAGCAAGATAATACAGGATCTTACAGGATCTTGTAACATTCCAAGCAAGATAATACAGGATCTTACAGGATCTTGTAACATTCCAAGCAAGATAATACAGGATCTTACAGGATCTTGTAACATTCCAAGCAAGATAATACAGGATCTTACAGGATCTTGTAACATTCCAAGCAAGATAATACAGGATCTTACAGGATCTTGTAAGATTCCAAGCAAAATAATACAGGATCTTACAGGATCTTGTAAGATTCCAAGCAAGATAATACAGGATCTTACAGGATCTTGTAACATTCCAAGCAAGATAATACAGGATCTTACAGGATCTTGTAACATTCCAAGCAAGATAATACAGGATCTTTCAGGATCTTACAGGATTTTGTAACATTCCAAGCAAGATAATACAGGATCTTACAGGATCTTGTAACATTCCAAGCAAGATAATACAGGATCTTACAGGATCTTGTAAGATTCCAAGCAAGATAATACAGGATCTTACAGGATCTTACTAGGAACAGATTTTGTAGGACTGTGAAAACTTATGGCACAGATGTACTTTTTTCATAGGACTTACTTCCATTATTCATTCTTCTTCTTACTACAGTATGTACATTTATTAAGTTACTGTAAAATACTGCATTCACTCTTAATAATGATGACATGCAGTCATCGAAATGTCCAGATTATATCGCTAAATTTTCATTAAGATAATTAATTTAATCCATGTTTGAGTTGTCATCTCCATATTCTTATTTTGCATTTCTCCTATTCCAGCAAAGACAACACCAATGAGCAAAACCTCTTTTTCACAAAAATCTACCAAGTCGTCCAAGATTCAATCATCATTTTCTAAGAAAGTATATTCCTGTATTCCTATTTCTTTTTCGTTGTATCCTCTCACTCTTGCCATGCAGCAACGACTAATAGTGCAATATCTCACCCCACTTGGTGAATATCAAGAGGTAGGTACAGTGTGATTGTGCGTGATAAACGATGCAAAATTGTGCGCAATATTGTCGGCAACATGTCCAATTTCAGCACGTGTTGTTATGCAGGATGTCACATTGACTATTTTCCATACATCGGCTCACTGGTCAAACAAAGCATTGGTTTGAGGCTGAAAGGGTTATTGAAATTTGTATCTTGCTACCTTGATTCAGTGCTTTGTGTGTGACCAGTGAACAGATGTATCAGGAAAGTGTGAATGGCCACAATAATTGCATGGACACACACAGCAATATTGTGAGCAATGTTTCACCATATATCTGCACCTAGAATAGCCTGTGTGGGTAGCAAGTGTTTTTTCGTGTTTTTTTTTTTACCTGCATAGAAATTGGGGCATAATAATAATAATAATATAATAAACATACTGTGGCTAATGCAAGTACATTGTAACAAGCACAAGAAAATGTGTAGACAAAATGTACTCTTTGGTGCAATTTTGTACAACTTACAAGTTGGAAAATTCATCCGACAAGTCACTTGTGCTGTTTTACTTTTGGAAATCTGTCTGACAGTAAATGTTGAAGACACTGCTTGTTCTGTTTCTTTCAGCTTCTTCCCACAGTGTTTGAGTTGAAGTCTCTAGATCTTGTTCTACATTACATCAGCTTCAAAGGCACCGTTGACACGTATCTTGCTTTTGAAGTACTGAAGGTCAGTCAACAATGATGGCATTTGCAGACTTAAATCAGCTGATTAAAACCATGCAATACTTGTAGCATTCAGTGTAATATTTTGTGATACCTGTGATATGTGTTTCGTCTGCATGTTGTTTGTAGTTTGGTTGATAAGTACAATAAGGAAAGTGATATTTTTGGCCTTTTACAATGTATCATGTCTATGTGCTGCATATGACATAATAAAACATGATGGGAGTACTTGTAGAGCATGAGAGAGAATCAAACCTGGACTCTGCTTTAATAGCATGAGCATGTCTTTGTTCTCTGCTATAAACATTATGTTTCATTCTACACACTTGTTAATAATAATAATAATAACACTTTATTTAACGAGGAATTTACAATAAAGCTATGCTTTTTTCCAATCTGGTCCTCCTAATGATAAATATAAATATATGAACAAACTTCAAATTGTTGCTATAAACATGGTAGCCATCCAACCCACAGCACATGTTATATTGCAATTTTATAACTGAAAGAATAACAGTTTGCTTTCTTTCCCCCCCGTTGTGTTGTTTGCAGTATCTTGCATCACTCCTTTGCCACAAGAAGTTTGCCACTGAGTTTGTTACCCATGGTGGTGTCCAGAGGTTGTTAGAAGTACCACGGCCATCAGTAGCAGCAACTGGAGTTTCCATGTGCTTGTATTATCTTGCTTATAACGAGGACGCCATGGAAAGAGTAAGTGATCTAGACAACACCTTGAACATTGTTGGTTTCATGTTTATTATGTTAGCTTAGTGATAGCGTAAGGCCAATTTACATGGTACAACTTTTGCTTTCAACCTTCGCATACAACTTACTCACGCCATGTTCGCAACACAAGTTGTGTCATCTAAGTCAACCCTACCAGTTACTTACCACTCCTAAGTCATGTTGTAAGCTAGTTGTATGAGATGGTTGTAGCCAAAAGTTGTACCATGTAAATCGGCCTTTAGCGATAGCTTAGCAATCTAGCTTATAGTGATAGCTTATAGTGATAGCTGAGCGATAGCTGAGCGATCGCTTCACTAAGCTGTGTTACTTGCAGGTTTGTTTGTTGCCATACCCAGTTCTCAGCGACATGGTCAAGTATGCGCTATGGTTGCTCGAATGTCCACATGACTCTGGTCACTGTCACGCAACACTCTTTTTCTCCCTGACATTTCCATTCCGTGCTGTTCTGGAATTATTTGATGCTGACGATGGTTTGCGAAAACTTATTAACCTGGTAAGCTACTTTATCTATTTGTTCGTTCATTCATTCATTTATTCACTCACTAATCCACCCATTCATCCATCCATTCATTCATTCATCCATCCATCCATTCATCCATTCATTCATCCATCCATTCATCCATTCGTCCATTCATCCATTCATCCATCCATTCATCCATTCATCCATCCATCCATCCATCCATCCATCCATCCATTCGTCCATCCATTCGTCCATCCATTCATCCATCCATTCATCCATCCATTCATCTAGGGCTGTCCACAAGTTGCTCCAAATTGTTAAAAAAGATGCTCAAAATATCTCGGAAAGTTGCTCAAAAGTTGCTCCAAAACTCTAAAAGTTGCTCAAAAGTTGCTCCAAAATCTTAAAGTTGATACAATTTTGCTTTTCGTATTTACTATAATAAGATGCTAGTTACCCAATCAAAGGAATATTTCTAACCGTTTTTACATGGGCGCGTGGAGATACGAATTTTATCTTCGAGTGTTGATGATATCTCTCACGAGTGAGCGCAGCGAACGAGTGAGAGATATTCAACACGAGAAGATAAAATTCGTATCTCCAAGCGACCATGTAATATTCTGTTTATTATATAATTATCGATGAAACATTTTTTTTTGTTTTGAAATAATTTTTACTTTACGATATGATATCTTCACATGTGAAGATAACATGTTATCTTCACGTGTGAAGATATCAATTTTTCGAAGGAGAGAAATATAGATATTTCATCGATAATTATATAATAACTGAGGAATTTACAACATTTTCTTGGCATCTCAGTGCAACCAATGTTAGTTTACATGATCAATCTTATGGCTCTGATATTAATAATATTTATCTGAAAATCACTTGTGTAAAGGCTCTCATCTCTTTGCAGCTAATTAAAAAAGCAGCTGAAAGCTCTATGCTGCTTATCAAATCAACGCTTTGTTTTGCATTTCGCTTGTTGACATTTTTGTCCACCATTTTTAATTTTGGTAAAGTAACCGCTGACCACCTGAATCGCCTTTTCAAATAACCACAGGCAGCCCACTAACCCAGTCCTGAACACTGCATGCTGTTTACAAACTGTATTATGACCCGTAAAGCGAAATAAACCAATTTCAGTACTTAATTAGCCTGTTTAATTTGTTTGAAATGTTTAAGAAAGAAAAAAAGTTGCTCGAAAGAAAAAAAGTTGCCCGAAATCGGAAAAGTTGCACAAAAGTTGCCGAGCAACTTGTGGACAGCCCTACATTCATCCATCCATTCATCCATCCACCCATTCGTCCATCCATTCATCCATCCATTCATCTATTCATCCATTCATTCATTCATCAATTCATCCATTCATCCATTCATCCATTCATCCATTCATTCATCCATCCATTCATCCATTCGTCCATTCATCCATCCATCCATCCATCCACCCATTAGTCCATCCATCCACCCAATAGTCCATCCATTCATCCATCCATTCATCCATCCATTCATCCATCCACCCATTCGTCCATCCATCCACCCAATAGTCCATCCATTCATCCATCCATTCATCCATCCATTCATCCATCCATTCATCCATCCATCCATTCGTCCATCCATCCATCCATTCATCATCATTCATCCATCCATTCATCCATTCATCCATCCATCCATCCATCCACCCATTCGTCCATCCATTCGTCCATCCATTCATCCATTCATCCATTCATTCTTCCATTCATCCATTCATTCATTCATCCATTCATCCATCCATCCATCCATTCATCCATTCATTCATTCATCCATCCATCCATCCATTCATCCATTCATCATCCATCCATCCATCCATCCATCCATCCATTTATCCATCCATTCATCCATTCATCCATCCATCCATCCATCCATCTTTCCATGGCTCTGCCTTCTCTTTATCTACTGTCCATATCAACTCATCCATTTATTCATTCATTTATTCATTATTTTCTCCATAGCTCAGTACTCTTCCTATTCATTTATTCATTATTTTCTCCATAGCTCAGTACTCTTCCTATTCATTTATTCATTATTTTCTCCATAGCTCAGTACTCTTCCTATTCATTTATTCATTATTTTCTCCATAGCTCAGTACTCTTCCTATTCATTTATTCATTATTTTCTCCATAGCTCAGTACTCTTCCTATTCTACGTGCTGAGGAAGCAGAACTACTGAACGACGATGAAGTGTTTGGCAGCCGTCAAACCGTCAAACACACGTTAATGGCGTTACGAAAATACTTTATTGCTCATTTACATATTCAAGCTGATGCCATCAGGAGGTCCCTGGCACGTAACAAGGGTGGGTCTCCTCCTGTACCCGTACCAGCATACAAGGTATAGTACCTAAGACCCAAACCCATTCCCAGACTCTTCTCTTCCAAGGAGAGAAGGAGAAAACCCTGGGAACTAGTGGATTGTCTATGGCTCCGTTCACACACGTCCGTCTTCATTGTAAAGCACTAGTTTTTTGTATGTCATGTCTCGTCAAGATGGCGACGATGTCGTCAGTAAAAATCAAAGGCACCCATTAACCGACTCGTGGATTACAACCCCTCCCCCAAAGTTGTGAGCCTGCGATGTACTTCAGCGGCAACATAATGAACGTTTACAGCCGAGTGAGTGAGTGATCCAAAAATTGTCCGAATCTCATCCCTATAACTCGTGGATTACATAATCCACGTGTTAAGAATGGGTACTTTTGAAAATGTATGTGTGTAGGTGTTGGAGGGGGAGAGGGTGTGGTTTTCAACTAATTTTAATTAATATTAATTTTTTTCTGTTAATAGATGAACATTATTCAATGTTACGATCTTGCGAGGTTTTCGTTTCTGTTACTTATTTGTGTTGTTTCTTACTAGGCTTCTTCGTTAAGTCAAGAGAGTATTTCAGACAATGTGGACTTGTTACTTGAGCATACATCATTAACACTGTATTGGTCGCCATTAGACGTAAGACTTTATGACTCTGTACTTTGTAAGAGTAGCTAAGAAAGTAAATAACCCTTGGACTTAATGTCTTATTATATTTGAGAATATCATGATTAGTGATGGTGATGATCATGATTAGTGATGGTGATGATGATGATGGTGATGATTATTATGATGGTGATGATGGTGATGATGATGGTGATGATTATTATGATGGTGATGATGATGATGGTGATGATTATTATGATGGTGATGATGGTGATGATGATGGTGATGATTATTATGATGGTGATGATGGTGATGATTATTATGATGGTGATGATGGTGATGATGATGGTGATGATTATTATGATGGTGATGGTGATGATGATGATTATGATTATTATGATGGTGATGGTGATGATTATTATGATGGTGATGATGATGGTGATGATGGTGATGATGATGGTGATGATGATGGTGATGATGATGATGGTGATGATGATGGTGATGATTATTATGATGGTGATGGTGATGATGATGGTGATGATTATTATGATGGTGATGATGGTGATGATGATGGTGATGATTATTATGATGGTGATGATGATGATGATTATGATTATTGTGATGATGATGGTGATGATGATGGTGATGATTATTATGATGGTGATGATGATTATGATTATTGTGATGATGATGATGATGGTGATGATGACGATAGACGATTGGGATAGAGCATGTGGTAGTAGTTATGTTGATAATCATGACAAGTGTATTTGCTGTAGTTCGACAGTCAGGTGATAATGATGAACTGATGGTAATTTTTGTCACGTGACAAATGCTTTTAGTGATGGTACTCGGGGTGTCACTAATGTTTGTAGTAGGTGGAGAGATGGCTGCTGCTGATGGATCAGATTTCATGTATTGTTATTGTTGCCACAGATGATGAACAGTTTACAGGGGTTCACGTTAATACTACAAGTCATTGCACTTTCATCAGACTGGAGAGCGTACAGTTGTAGGTATGTCTAATACAGTAGAACCCCTCTTTACGACCACCCCGTTAATACGGCCATCCTGATAACGACCGCATAGTTTTTGCGTGCACCAAAGCTCAGTCAGACATTCTCTTGACTTCATTACGGACACCATATTTATACTGTAACATTATGTCGGTCCGTTGATTGGCTGCATAAATTAACAGGTAATGCGGTCGTACACCATGCAAATAGTACTCCTGCATTTTAATGTACACGGATATACAGTCAATGTCATTAAGGTTGTCCACCTCGGAAAAGCACATTTGCACTTTTACACATTCACAAAATCACGTGTCTCATTATATATTCGTTTTGCGCATGTGGAACCCAGAGTCAATACGATTACCGACATGGCAGCCGGACAAGTGCAATTACTTCCTTCTCTAGAAGTGCGCGAATGTGTAAATGTGCAAATGTGCTTTTCCACGGTGGACAACCTTAATGACATTGACTGTATATATTATATACAGTCATTCTCAAAAAGGTTGTCCAGATGAAAAGACTACAATACTACAATAAAGTCACGTGATTCATTATGTATTCAATTTCCTCGCGTGGAATTTCAATTTGAGATGCAAAAGTACACGGCATTGTGAGAACTGAATGTAATGGCGCTGGTATCAACTCGCAGTTCCGCGCGCAGAAATTGAATACATAATGAATCACGTGACTTTATTGTAGTATTGTAGTCTTTTCATCTGGACAACCTTCTTGAGAATGTTCTACATGATTTTGTTATAGTAACTGGATTTGATTGACAGGAGTGACGTCACACGTCTGGCATTGGAAACGCTATATGTTCTGACTGTAAATCCAAAAGCCAAACTTACTTTCAATGAGCAGATACCACTACCATCTGGCGAAACAGAAAGCGGAATGAGGTATTGAACGATTGGACGGACGGACGGATGGACGGAGTGATGGATGGACGGACGGACGGATGGACTGACGGACAAAGTGATGGATGGACGGACGGATGGATGGACGGACGGAGTGATGGATGGATGGACGGACGGACGGATGGACTGACGGAGTGATGGATGGATGGACGGACGGACGGATGGACGAATGAGCAAGTGAATGAATGAATGAATGAATGAATGAATGAATCAATTTATATTTCTTAATTTCCAGACTCCTTCTTCGTGCTGCCGAGGGTGAATTGGTTAATGATATCGACATTCAATTCTCGGCTTTACATGTCATCTGTAACTGTGTCTGTGGACCTTATAAACCCAAGGTAAAATAGTGTGCCTAATAGAGTGCAATTTAGAAAAGCTTGAAAACTAAATAACTAATTAGTACTAAATAGCACTAATGAAACGATAGAAAACAATAGAAATAGCACTATTTAGTACTATTTAAAATTAGTACTATTTCACACTTTTCTAAATTGCACTCTAATAGAGTGATGGCACTTCACCCGTGAAACAGATATTAACCATGTAGATATTACTAGACACTAATTCCATTGTTTCACGGGTTAAGTGCCATCACTATATCAAACAATAAGATTATATTAACTTATTGATAACTGGCCACTTAATAGGGAGTAGTCGCTAAATAGGGAGTAGTCGTTTAATAAGGAGTGGTCATTTAATAGGGAGTGGCCACTTAATAGTAGCCAGGTGGTCGCTTAATTATATAATAGGGAGTGGTCGTTTAATAGGGAGTAGTCGCTTAATAGGGAGTGGTCGTTTAATAGGGAGTAGTCGCTTAATAGTAGCCAGGTGATCGCTTAATAGGGAGTAGTCGCTTAATAGGGAGTGGTCGCTTAATAGGGAGTAGTCGCTTAATAGTAGCCAGGTGATCGCTTAATAGGGAGTAGTCGCTTAATAGGGAGTGGTCGCTTAATAGGGAGTAGTCGCTTAATAGTAGCCAGGTGATCGCTTAATAGGGAGTAGTCGCTTAATAGGGAGTGGTCGTTTAATAGGGAGTGCCGCTTAATAGTAGCCAGGTGATCGCTTAATAGGGAGTAGTCGCTTAATAGGGAGTGGTCGTTTAATAGGGAGTGGCCGCTTAATAGTAGCCAGGTGATCGCTTAATAGGGAGTAGTCGCTTAATAGGGAGTAGTCGCTTAAGAATATATAGAGTGATCGCTTAATAGCCAGTAGTCGCTTAATAGGGAGTAGTCGTTTACCGGAGTGCATTCTTAATAGTAGCCAAAGTCGCTTAAAATAGGTAGTAGGTTAATAGGAAGTAGTCGTTTAATAGGGAGTGGTCGTTTAATAGGGAGTGGTCGCTTAATAGTAGACAGTGATCGCTTAATAGGGAGTAGTCGTTAAATGGGATCGTGAATAGGTATCTAAAGTAGCCAGGTGATTTCTTCCAGGAGAACGGTCTTAATAGGGAGTCAGTAGTAATGATGCTAGTCCTGGGGTTTAGGGAGTGGTCGGTTGGTGAATAGTGGCTAGGTAGATCGCTTAAAAGGGAGTAGTCGCTTTTCGGGAGTAGTCGTTTAATAGGGAGTGGCCGCTTAATAGGGAGTAGTCGCAGGTGATCGCTTAATAGGGAGTAGTCGCGTAATAGGGAGTAGTCGTTTAATAGGGAGTGGTCGTTTAATAGGGAGTAGTCGCTTAATAGGGAGTGGTCGCTTAATAGGGAGTAGTCGCTTAATAGTAGCCAGGTGATCGCTTAATAGGGAGTAGTCGGAGCGAATGGGCTTAATAGTAGCCAGGTGATCGCTTAAAAGGGAGTAGTCGCGTTAATAGGACTTTTCGTTACCTCCGGGAGTAGTAAATAGGGAGTAGGGGTTGGGAGTAGTCGCTTAATAGGGAGTAGTCGTCGCTAATAGGGAGTAGTCGCTTAATAGGGAGGGTCGCTTAATAGGGCCCTTCGCTTAAGTTCGCTTAAGGGAGTGGTCGCTTAATAGGGAGTGAAGGCTTAATAGGGGCTAGGTGAGTCGCTTAATAGGGAGTCCCCCCCTGGATCGCTTATAGGGTGTGTCGTTACCATAGGGTAGTGGTCTGACTAATATCCACGACAACTATTCTTCTCGCTGTCTAAATTTCACAATGACCAGTCCCGCTTAATAGACTTAGTCGACCTTAATATGTAGTTGGGCTTTTGGGAGGTCGTTTAATAGGGAGTAGTCGCTTAATAGTAGCCAGGTGATCGCTTAATAGGGAGTAGTCGCTTAATAGGGAGTGGTCGCATGTAGGGAGTGCAGACCTTAATAGTAGCCAGGTGATCGCTTAATAGGGAGTAGTCGCTTAATAGGGAGTGGTCGTAAATAGGGAGTTATCGCTTAATAGTTTTCCAGGTGATCGCTTCAGTAGTCGCTAATAGGGAGTGGTCTAATAGGGAGTACTGCTTTCATAGAGCCATATGGTTAATAGGGAGTAGTATTAATAGGGAGTGTAGACTTAATAGTTTTAAATAGTTGATCGCTTAATAGGGAGTAGTGGCTTAAGTCAGTGAAAAAAAATAGTGATCGCTTAATAGGGAGTAGTCGCTCGCTAATAGGGAGTGGGAGTGAGTCGCCGTAATAGGTGAGCGAGTGTGCTTTAAAATAGTAGCCAGGTGAATTTTCTTAATAGGGAGTAGTCGCTTAATAGGGAGTGGTCGTTTAATAGGGAGTGGTCGCTTAATAGTAGCCAGGTGATCGCTTAGAATAGGGAGTAGTCGCTTAATAGGGAGTGGTCGTTTAATAGGGAGTGGTCGCTTAATAGTAGCCAGGTGATCGCTTATAGGGAGTATCGCTTATAGAGAGTGGTACTAATAAAGCTTTGGTTTCTTAATAGTTTCAAAGCCTTATTAGTAGGGAGTCTCTGATCGCTATAGGGAATAGTCGCTTAATAGGGAACTTCGAGAATACTAGAGCGCAAATAGTAGCCAGGTGAAATCGTTAACTAAATAGGGAGTAGTTAATTTAATAGGGAGTAGTCGCAAATGCTTTCGCTTCATTGTTGTAGTCGCTTAATAGGGAGTTAATTGGTACTAAATAGTAGCGCTTATTTCGCTTAATAGGGAGTAGTCTCTACATGAATAACGTGTACTAAACTATATATAGTAGCCAGGTATCGCTAATAGGGATAGTTAGGGACGTTTAAGGAGTAGTCGCTTAATAGTTCAAATAGGGCCGCAAATATTATTATATCATAATCGCTTAATAGGGAGTCACAGTTAATAGGGAGTTCGTTTAAGCAGCTAGTGGCCGCTTAATAGTGCGCCAGGTGATACAGCTTAATAGGGAGTAAACGTTTAAACGTAGGAGTCGCTTACTAGCAAGGTGATCGCTTAATAGGGAGTAGTCGCTTAATAGGGAGTGGTCGTTTATGTAGGGAGTGGTCGCAGTAGCCAGGTGATCGCTTCTTAGTCGCTAATAGGGAGTATTCGATATATTAAATGTCGCTTAATAGTAGCTTGGTGATCGCTTAATAGGGAGTAGTCGCTTCTAGGGTTTTTCGTTTTCGTAGGTTCTAACGCTTTGAGTAAAACTTTGAGATCGCACAATAGGGAGTAGTCGCTTTTCTAGCGTTGCAAGCTTTAATAGGGAAAAGCGCTTAATAGGATATTCATCTTCACTAGGGAGTAGTCACACACAACTGAACAGATTGATGCATAAGCGTATGTGGCGCTTATAGGGAGTTGAAATCAGTATTCCTTTGGGAAAGCAATAGACATGCAGCCAAAGAATACTCTCGTGAGTATGACTATATTCTAGGGAGTGGTTAGAGAGGGATAAACAGGGAGTGATCGCTTAATAGGAATTTAGTCGCTTATATAGAGTACTCGGCGCTAATAGCCTCGTGGCCTTCTATCTGCTGCTCGGTGATCGCTTAATAGGGATAAAGCTTACTAGCGTTATTCTCTTAATAGGGACGTAAAATGACTTACAGGTCGATTTCTAGGGCAGTTCGTTTAATAGGGAGTGCCGCTTAAAAGGGTGGTCGCTTAATGCGTCGCTTAATAGGGATTTTACGCCTAAAAGGACCGACATTTGATAGGGAGTTTCGCTTAAAAGTACCAGTGTGATGCGAAATAGGGCCACTTTCGCTCAATAAACTTCCATCTCTCTTAATAGGGATAGTCGTGAATTTTGCCCTCTCGCTTATCCTTAACTCGCCGAACAATAGCCATTTCGCTTAATAGGACCAGTTTCGCTTAATAACAGGGTGTTTTCGCTTAATAGGCAGTAGCCCGAAAATAGATGCCGGGAAACTTCCGGGAATTTCGGCATAGATAGGGAATCTCTCGTTTTTTTAGAATATATAGAGTGTCGAGCCACTCGGTCGCTACAGGGAAAATATTTAATAGGTTGCATTCGCTTAATAGTAGCCAGGTGTCGCCAAAAAGGGAGTTGTCGCTTAATAGGTATCCAACGCAGAAAGAGTAGTCAGAGAGAGGTGATCGATTTCACAATTGTAGACCGCCATTTTGAATTTCCAAACGGCAGTAGTCGCTTAATGTGATCGTGAATTCGTATCTAAACTCCTGAGTTCTTAATAGGAGAAGGTGGTCGCTTAATAGGGAGTCAGTCGCTTAATGATGCTGTCCTGGGGCTTAATAGTAGAATAATGATCGCTTAAACACTCTCGCTTAAAAGGGAGTGGCCTTTTAGGGAGTAGTGCTTAATAGTAGCCCCTACGAACGCTTAAGAGGGAGTAAAGGCAGAACACGTGAAGAAGCGAGCCCACAGGCATTCAGAACTGTCATAGATTTCCATGGAAACCGCTTATACGGAGTGGTCGCTAATACGGAGTAGGTCGCTTAAATAGGGAGTGGTCGCTTAAATAGCTCAGGAGTGGTCGCTTAATAGGGAGTAGTCGCTTAATAGGGAGTAGTCGTTTAATAGGGTAGTGGTTTAATAGGGAGTGGTCTTTAATAGTAGCCAGGTGGTCGCTTAATAGGGAGTATCGCTTAATAGGGAGTGTCGTCGCTTAATAATAGGGAGTGGTCGCTTAATAGGGAGTGGCCGCTTAATAGTAGCCAGGTGATCGCTTAATAGGGAGTAGTCGCTTAATAGGGAGTGGTCGTTTAATAGGGAGTGGTCGCTTAATAGGGAGTGGTCGCTTAATAGGGAGTAGTCGCTTAATAGGGAGTGGTCGTTTAATAGGGAGTGGTCGCTTAATAGGGAGTAGTCGCTTAATAGGGAGTGGTCGCTTAATAGGGAGTAGTCGCTTAATAGGGAGTAGTCGTTTAAATAGGGTGTGGTCGCTTAATAGGGAGTGGTCGCTTAATAGGGAGTAGTCGCTTAATAGGGAGTGGTCGCTTAATAGGGAGTGGTCCACTTAATAGGGAGTAATTAATAGTAGCCAGGTGGTCGCTTAATTATATAATAGGGAGTGGTCGTTTAATAGGCGAGTGGCCGCTTAATAGTAGCCAGGTGATCGCTTAATAGGGAGTAGTCGCTTAATAGGGAGTGGTCGCTTAATAGGGAGTAGTCGCTTAAGAGGGAGTGGTCGCTTAATAGGGAGTGATCGCTTAATAGTGGTCAGTGGTCACTTAATAGTAGCCAGGTGATCGCTTAATAGGGAGTGGTCGTTTAATAGGGAGTGGTCGCTTAATTAATTTTCATCATCAACTCTATTTTGTTTAACTAATGAACATTTATTTCTAAAGTCTATAGTGAGTACTTCGATGAACATTCGTGGTTACCAATACTTTCGAGTCCGACATGGTCATCGAAGTAACAGCCCAGAAGACATCATAACTAAAATGTGGTCTTCCGTACGAACCAACAATGGTATTAAGGTCCTACTGAGCCTGCTCTTAGTCAAGACACCGCTGGTCAATGCTGATAAAATCCGAGTCTTGGCATGTAAGGCTTTGTATGGTTTGTCCAGAAGCGACAAGATCAAACAAGTCATTGGGAAACTACAGCTGTTTAATAGTGGTCAACTTCAGAGTAAGTAAATCTATTGTTGTTTAGGCAGCACTTAGTCTCGTACGCTGCCGTGTTTAGTGTCGTCACGCACACGGCAGGAGACTAGGTACCACTGCACTTCTTGACAAAAGACACATTTGCTCAGCCTTCGCCTCAATCCTGAGAATAATCTGTGGAATTAAAAACGGTTTCTATTGTCCAATGTCAACATTATTGTGTTCTTATTGGTATTTGTGAATAATTTACACTGAATTGAGGCTAAGCCTGAGCAAATGCGTCTTCTGTCAAGGAGTACAGCGGTGTCTACTGGAGTATTCCTTATGCAAACAGGCGATTAGACGGAGAGGGTGTGTGTGTGTGCGTGCGTGTATAGGCCGTATGTGTACAACATTTTTATGAATATTATATATACCAATTTGATGTAATTATAATAATAAAATTTCAAGGATGGATAAAAAAATCACTGTAAAAAATATATTTGATGTAAATCTAGAATAATATTTGTAAATAAAGTTTGTTATTTTGGTCAGTTCTTCGTTACAGACGTTACACTTCAGACAAGATTTTGTAATTTATTTAAGTACAGTTTGATGGCCAAAGGGAGTTTTGATTTTTCTTTTGTCTAGATTTGTTAGGTAGGGGGGAGTGAAGTTGTATAAGGTAATATATTATGTCAAGTCTCCCAAGTTGCTTATATACAGAGAGTTTAATAACGTTACAGACGTTACAGTAAAATCACCCATACTTTCAGGTTATTGTATTTTAACACAAATTTCTGTGAATTTAAAAACCTTTAAAACCATAATTGGTGATGGAGCTCTTGCTGGTCGCTTTTGAAGTTTAAGTTATAAAACAGTAAACTTTCCAGGATTATTCTATTCACTCTGAGCAATGAAGAAAAGTTTGGTGTTACAGACGTTACAGCTTTTGTTACAGACGTTACACTGTACGAAATATAGATCTTTTATGCAATGAAACTTAAAGGTAAAATAATATGAACACTAGAAAATGTATGTTTTATATTGTTGTTCAACTTGTCAACCCATTTGTAATGCTTAAGCTTATTGAATAGGTTAATTTTCCACCTTATAATTATTTAATATAAAGACACTGACAAGTGGCTATAATCAAACTATATTTTGAAGATCATATATCCTGTCAAGCTTCGTTTGTGGTAAAAACCCTTCCATGGTGGTTTGAAAAGTGCTCTGTTGATGAAATTACCAAGGTACCAAGGTTTAGGTGACTTTATGAAAACAGTGAAGAAAGCATGTACTTTTTACTATGCAATAGGGTCATTCCACAGTAAGTCGTCTGTTGCGGAGACTACATTCAAGACCTTTCCCATGACATATCTTGAAATCTAGACTGCATAGGAGATCCATTCCACTTTTTAATATGGTGGATGTCTATTAGAGCTATGAACAAGAGTAGTGTGATTCACCCCTAATCACATGATTGGAATGTCACACTAAGTTATATGGCTGTTGCGGAGACTACACAGAAAAATGTTTATTTTCGATACGTCACACTAATGTGAAAAGTTCTCTGAATCTATGATAAAAATAGGGAAATGTCTGTCTGCTTTACACTAAAGGGCTTTCTATCTAGCTTATATAAATGCCAAAACATTTAACATCTAGTCCTCATATTCCCATCATAACCCATAATTTTAAATGAT
Organism: Actinostola sp. cb2023; assembly: GCA_033675265.1. Lineage (NCBI taxonomy): Eukaryota > Metazoa > Cnidaria > Anthozoa > Actiniaria > Actinostolidae > Actinostola > Actinostola sp. cb2023. Next base: position 26,630 of record JAUJYZ010000987.1, on the reverse strand, counting down.
GGTGCTGTTGCGGAGACTATGTTGCGGAGACTACATCAGGTACTTTGATTCAAATGCAGCAATAACAACAAGGACTAAGCAGTTAAAGAACAAATTTTGAAGTTTGAGCACAATGTGACAATATCATAAGCAAAATTCAATTACTATAATGAGTAAAAGACACAATGCAATCAAGTACATGTACATGTACAGATTCTGTCAATTTGCTCGATCCAGTCGATTATACCACACTACACATCAAGTAATCTGAATCTGGGATAATTTACAGTGTCTGTCTGTCTTAAACTTTAGGGCATGCTATCTGGTTTAATGTGATGCCAAACCATTTAACTTGTATGCATGTATTCCCATCACAATTAACAATTTTAAATGATGGTGCTGTTGCGGAGACTACGTTGCGGAGACTACATCATGTAATAAAAATCACAATATTTCAGTACTGTTAGAGAAAGTGAAATTCACTGAGAAATATAGGCCTGACATGCCTTACAAAGTTGTAAAGCCAAATAAAATTACCCACAATACTCTAAAAATGTGAACTGCAGATGCTCAGAAGTTTACTAGTGCCCAGTCTCCTAATATTGGTTGAGAATGGTAAAACATGTAGTGCAAAGTGGTTGTACTAAGCCACAAAACAGTGGATTCTGCTGTATTTTGTTCTCACATACAGAGAAGACATGAATCTAGAAATTTGCTATTATACTTTTATCAGTTTGGCTCAAATTATACCTGACATTTTAGATTTACCTCTCAAAAGTTGTAGTCTCCGCAACAATTTGATTTTTTGCCCTTATGAGAAAAAATTCAGGGCATGTTGATGTAGTACAACTTATCTCTAAGTGTAAATTAGAACTTATCACACTTGGGTCAAAGTTCTTTCATTTGGTCGTGACTCATAAACAAAACTTTAAGGTGTAAAAATGTTGCGGAGACTACAATTCACTATTGGAAGCCAAATACAGCATAGCTGTAACAGCACAGTCAACTTCAACCATGTGTTTTAGAAAGTAGACCAGTATTAGAATATATCCAGTGGTTTTGCTAAAAGTTTCAGCTTTTAATTGTTTATCAATCAAAAAATACATTTGTAGTCTCCGCAACACTGATTTCATGATTTTTTATAATTCATTATAATTTATGCAGCAATGCCGACTTGTCAAAGTAAAACATCACTTGTAAAGTAAAGTTAAGCCTCTTAACTACATTTTAAAACATAATTTGAGTCAATTAAAGACATTTCAAAACTGATCTTCAGGTATCACAATACTGTGGAATGACCCAATATCATATCTGTGTAACGTCTGTAACCAAAAATGTAACGTCTGTAACATGATTTCAGTAACTTTTTAAAGAGCTGTACCTAATCTCTTGTCATATTTTTGTTTCCTATAACTTTTCAAAAGAGAAACCATTGGAAACCACAATCAGAAGACTTGGGCTTGGCTTGCAATACAAAAATAATCATATTTTTGTAGTCTGGCTATGTAACGTCTGTAACGAAATTCATACCCCCCCAAATAATTGTTAATGCTTGAGGAGTCTTCCCAAGATTATGTATTTTGAAAGACCATCACATATGTTTACCAACCTTACATACAACTCCTAGCTGTAGGTTTTATTTGCTTTTATTTAAGAAAATTCAAATTGCTCTAATTAAGGGCAAATTATAACCAAAAAATATCCATATGCTCTCACTGTGTTGATGTCCCCCCTGACTGTCAGACCAAGAAAATTTTATAAAATTCATAAACATTGAACACTAAAGACTATGATTTGAAACAAATTCATTCAGTTTTACAAGTTCTGAGAAATGCATTTTTTCCTTCTCTCATGTGGAATTGCCCTTTTAAACAAAATAAAAAAAATTAAAAATTAAAAGGAGAGGGGAGGGGAAGGAAAACGAAAGAAAATCTCACCTCCCCCTCACCCTAATTCTCCCTATCCCCAGATACACAGACTATACGGCATCTGCTTTGTACAAACGTTTTTGTATCGCTGGCTTTGTAATCAGTCAAGTGTGTATTCTGTTTTAGTTTTAATGCGCGAACCTGTATTAGAAGACAACATCGCTGACCACATGGTATTCTGTAAATACGCGGCTGATCTTCTTGAACGAGTCACGGGGAAACCGCTGGGCAATACTACAGCAGCTGTGCCTTCGTTATCAAGAATTACAAAGGTAAATGTGAACTCAGATTATCGTGAGGACTTTTCATCAGCTGAACTGCACCTTTTCAATAGAATACTCTCTGCTTGATAGCACACGGAGGGCAGTGTTTGCCCGTCATTTGAAGGCAAATAATGAGATTCAAGGAGTTTCAACAGCTGGTTCTTCGGTATCTTATTGTTTCTTCTCTACTTCTTCTTACAGGCTGATGTTGTTGCTCAGACTTGCATCGCGTTTCCCGAGAAAGAATTACTTCAACTTATCTACAACCACCTCGCGTCCAAAGGTAAAACTGACATTTATCGTCCACAACGTCCACGTCCCCACCTCCCCGCCTCCTTTGCGTCCTTGTGTCCTAGCGTCATTGCACACTTGCGTCCTTGCATCATAGCATCCTTGCCTTCTTGCATCTGCGTCCTTGCGTCATAGCATCCTTGCGTTCTTGCATCATTTGCGTCATAGCATCCTTTGCGTCCTTGCGTCATAGCATCCTTGCATCCTTTGCATCCTTGCATCCTTGCCTCCTTGCGTCCTTGCGTCATAGCATCCTTGCCTTCTTGCATCCTTTGTGTCCTTGCGTCATAGCATCCTTGCCTCCTTGCATCCTTTGCATCCTTGCGTCAGCATCCTTGCCTCCTTGTGTTCTTTGCATCCTTGCCTTCTTGCATCCTTTGCATCCTTGCGTCCTTTGCGTTCTTGCGTCATAGCATCCTTGCCTCCTTGCGTCCTTGCGTCATAGCATCCTTTGCGTCCTTGCGTCATAGCATCCTTGCCTCCTTGCGTCCTTGCGTCATAGCATCCTTTGCGTCCTTGCGTCATAGCATCCTTGCCTACTTGCGTCCTTGCATCATAGCATCCTTGCCTTCTTGCATCCTTGCATCCTTGCATCCTTTGCGTCATTGCGTCATATCATCCTTGTCTTCTTGCGTCCTTTGTGTCCTTGCATCATAGCATCCTTGCCTCTTTGCGTCCTTGCATCATAGCATCCTTGCGTACTTGCATCCTTGAGTCATAGCATCCTTGCATCATAGCATCCTTGCCTCTTTGCGTCCTTGCGTCATAGCATCCTTGCCTCACTTTGTTCTTTGCATCCTTGCGTCATAGCATCCTTCGTCATAGCATCCTTGCCTCACTTTGTTCTTTGCATCCTTGCGTCATAGCATCCTTCGTCATAGCATCCTTGCCTCCTTGCGTCATAGCATCCTTGCCTCCTTGCGTCCTTTGCGTCATTGCGTCAAAGCATCCTTGCCTCCTTGCGTCCTTTGCGTCAGCATCCTTGCCTCCTTGCATCCTTTGCATCCTTGCCTCGCATCCTTGCCTCCTTGCGTCCTTTGTGACCTTGCGTCATAGCATCCTTGCCTCCCTTGCATCCTTGCATCATAGCATCCTTGCCTCCTTGCGTACTTGCGTCATAGCATCCTTGCGTCCTTGCGTCCTTGCGTCCTTGCGCATCCTTGCTTCCTTTGCATCATAGCATCCTTGCCTCCTTGCATCCTTGTGTCATAGCATCCTTGCCTCCTTACGTCCTTTGCATCCTTTGCGTCATAGCATCCTTTCCTCCTTGCGTCATAGCATCCTTGCCCCCTTGCGTCCTTGCATCATAGCATCCTTGCCTTCTTGCATCCTTTGCGTTCTTGCGTCATAGCATCCTTGCCTCCTTGCCTCCTTGCGTCATAGCATCCTTGCCTCCTTGCGTCATAGCATCCTTGCCCCCTTGCGTCCTTGCATCATAGCATCCTTGCCTTCTTGCATCCTTTGCGTTCTTGCGTCATAGCATCATTGCCTCCTTGCCTCCTTGCGTCATAGCATCCTTGCCTCCTTGCGTCATAGCATCCTTGCCTCCTTGCGTCATAGCATCCTTGCCTCCTTGCGTCATAGCATCCTTGCCAACTTGCGTCCTTTGCGTCATAGCATCCTTGCGTCATAGCATCCTTGCCTCCTTGCGTCCTTTGCGTCATTGCGTCAAAGCATCCTTGCCTCCTTGCGTCATAGCATCCTTGCCAACTTGCGTCCTTTGCGTCATAGCATCCTTGCGTCATAGCATCCTTGCCTCCTTGCGTCCTTTGTGACCTTGCGTCATAGCATCCTTGCCTCCTTGCATCCTTGCATCATAGCATCCTTGCCTCCTTGCGTACTTGCATCATAGCATCCTTGCCTCTTTGCGTCCTTGCATCATAGCATCCTTGCGTACTTGCATCTTTGAGTCATAGCATCCTTGCATCATAGCATCCTTGCCTCTTTGCGTCCTTGCGTCATAGCATCCTTGCCTCACTTTGTTCTTTGCATCCTTGCGTCATAGCATCCTTCGTCATAGCATCCTTGCCTCCTTGCGTCATAGCATCCTTGCGTCCTTTGCGTCATTGCGTCAAAGCATCCTTGCCTCCTTGCGTCCTTTGCGTCATTGCGTCAAAGCATCCTTGCCTCCTTGCGTCCTTTGCGTCATTGCGTCAAAGCATCCTTGCCTCCTTGCGTCCTTTGCGTCATAGCATCCTTGCCTCCTTGCATCCTTTGCGTCATAGCATCCTTGCCTCCTTGCATCCTTGAGTCATAGCATCCTTTGCATCCTTGCGTCATAGCATCCTTGCCTCCTTGCGTACTTGCGTCATAGCATCCTTGCCTCCTTGCGTCCTTTGCGTCATTGCGTCAAAGCATCCTTGCCTCCTTGCGTCCTTTGCGTCATAGCATCCTTGCCTCCTTGCATCCTTTGCGTCATACCATCCTGCCTGCCTCCTTGCATCCTTGAGTCATAGCATCCTTTGCATCCTTGCGTCATAGCATCCTTGCCTCCTTGCATCCTTGAGTCATAGCATCCTTGCGTCATAGCATCCTTGTCTTCTTGCATCCTTTGCGTCCTTGAGTCATAGCATCCTTGCCTCACTTTGTTCTTTGCATCCTTGCGTCATAGCATCCTTCGTCATAGCATCCTTGCCTCCTTGCGTCATAGCATCCTTGCCTCCTTGCGTCCTTTGCGTCATTGCGTCAAAGCATCCTTGCCTCCTTGCATCCTTGAGTCATAGCATCATTTGCATCTTTGCATCCTTGCGTCATAGCATCCTTGCCTCCTTGCGTCCTTGCGTCATAGCATCCTTGCCTCCTTGCATCCTTGCGTCATAGCATCCTTGCCTCACTTTGTTCTTTGCATCCTTGCGTCATAGCATCCTTCGTCATAGCATCCTTGCGTCATAGCATCCTTGCCTCCTTGCTCATAGCATCCTTGCCTCCTTGCGTCCTTGCGTCGTCATCATTGCGTCAAAGCATCCTTGCCTCCTTGCGTCCTTGCGTCATAGCATCCTTGCCTCCTTGCATCCTTGAGTCATAGCATCCTTGCGTCATAGCATCCTTGCCTCCTTGCGTCCTTGCGTCATAGCATCCTTGCCTCCTTGCATCCTTGCATCATTAGCATCCTTGCGTCATAGCATCCTTGTCTTCTTGCATCCTTTGCGTCCTTGCGTCATAGCATCCTTGCCTCACTTTGTTCTTTGCATCCTTGCGTCATAGCATCCTTCGTCATAGCATCCTTGCCTCCTTGCATCATAGCATCCTTGCCTCCTTGCGTCCTTTGCGTCATTGCGTCAAAGCATCCTTGCCTCCTTGCGTCCTTTGCGTCATAGCATCCTTGCCTCCTTGCGTCCTTTGCATCCTTGCCTCCTTGCATCCTTTGCATCATTGCCTCCTTGCCTCTTTGCGTACTTGCATCATAGCATCCTTGCCAACTTGCGTCCTTTGTGTCCTTGCGTCATAGCATCCTTGCCTCCTTGCATCCTTGCATCATAGCATCCTTGCCAACTTGCGTCCTTGCGTCATAGCATCCTTGCCTCTTTGCGTCCTTGCGTCATAGCATCCTTGCCTCCTTGCATCCTTGAGTCATAGCATCCTTGCGTCATAGCATCCTTGTCTTCTTGCCTCCTTTGCGTCCTTGCGTCATAGCATCCTTGCCTCACTTTGTTCTTTGCATCCTTGCGTCATAGCATCCTTGTCTTCTTGCATCCTTTGCGTCCTTGCGTCATAGCATCCTTGCCTCACTTTGTTCTTTGCATCCTTGCGTCATAGCATCCTTGTCTTCTTGCATCTTTTGCGACCTTGCGTCATAGCATCCTTTCCTCACTTTGTTCTTTGCATCCTTGCGTCATAGCATCCTTCGTCATAGCATCCTTGCGTCCTTTGCGTCATAGCATCCTTGCCTCCTTGCATCCTTTGCATCCTTGCCTCGCATCCTTGCCTCTTTGCGTACTTGCATCATAGCATCCTTGCCAACTTGCGTCCTTTGTGTCCTTGCGTCATAGCATCCTTGCCTCCTTGCATCCTTGCATCATAGCATCCTTGCCAACTTGCGTCCTTTGCGTCCTTGCGTCATAGCATCCTTGCCTCTTTGCGTCCTTGCGTCATAGCATCCTTGCCTCCTTGCATCCTTGAGTCATAGCATCCTTGCCTCACTTTGTTCTTTGCATCCTTGCGTCATAGCATCCTTGTCTTCTTGCATCCTTTGCGTCCTTGCGTCATAGCATCCTTGCCTCACTTTGTTCTTTGCATCCTTGCGTCATAGCATCCTTGTCTTCTTGCATCTTTTGCGACCTTGCGTCATAGCATCCTTTCCTCACTTTGTTCTTTGCATCCTTGCGTCATAGCATCCTTCGTCATAGCATCCTTGCCTCCTTGCGTCATAGCATCCTTGCCTCCTTGCGTCCTTTGCGTCATTGCGTCAAAGCATCCTTGCCTCCTTGCGTCCTTTGCGTCATAGCATCCTTGCCAACTTGCGTCCTTTGTGTCATTGCGTCATAGCATCCTTGCCTCCTTGCATCCTTGTGTCATAGCATCCTTGCCTCCTTACGTCCTTTGCATCCTTTACGTCATAGCATTCTTTCCTCCTTGCGTCATAGCATCCTTTACGTCCTTGCGTCCTTGAGTCATAGCATCCTTGCCTCCTTGCATCCTTGAGTCATAGCATCCTTGCGTCATAGCATCCTTGCCTTCTTGCATCCTTTGTGTCCTTGCGTCATAGCATCCTTGCCTCACTTTGTTCTTTTCATCCTTGCGTCATAGCATCCTTGCCTCCTTGCATCCTTGAGTCATAGCATCCTTGCCTCCTTGCATCCTTGCATCATAGCATCCTTGCCAACTTGCGTCCTTGCGTCATAGCATCCTTGCCTCTTTGCGTCCTTGCGTCATAGCATCCTTGCCTCCTTGCATCCTTGAGTCATAGCATCCTTGCGTCATAGCATCCTTGTCTTCTTGCCTCCTTTGCGTCCTTGCGTCATAGCATCCTTGCCTCCTTACGTCCTTTGCATCCTTTACGTCATAGCATTCTTTCCTCCTTGCGTCATAGCATCCTTTACGTCCTTGCGTCCTTGAGTCATAGCATCCTTGCCTCCTTGCATCCTTGAGTCATAGCATCCTTGCGTCATAGCATCCTTGCCTTCTTGCATCCTTTGTGTCCTTGCGTCATAGCATCCTTGCCTCACTTTGTTCTTTTCATCCTTGCGTCATAGCATCCTTGCCTCCTTGCATCCTTGAGTCATAGCATCCTTGCCTCCTTGCATCCTTGCATCATAGCATCCTTGCCAACTTGCGTCCTTGCGTCATAGCATCCTTGCCTCTTTGCGTCCTTGCGTCATAGCATCCTTGCCTCCTTGCATCCTTGAGTCATAGCATCCTTGCGTCATAGCATCCTTGTCTTCTTGCCTCCTTTGCGTCCTTGCGTCATAGCATCCTTGCCTCACTTTGTTCTTTGCATCCTTGCATCATAGCATCCTTGTCTTCTTGCATCCTTTGCGTCCTTGCGTCATAGCATCCTTGCCTCACTTTGTTCTTTGCATCCTTGCGTCATAGCATCCTTGTCTTCTTGCATCTTTTGCGACCTTGCGTCATAGCATCCTTTCCTCACTTTGTTCTTTGCATCCTTGCGTCATAGCATCCTTCGTCATAGCATCCTTGCGTCGTCTTTTGCGTCATAGCATCCTTGCTTCCTTGCATCCTTTGCATCCTTGCCTCGCATCCTTGCCTCTTTGCGTACTTGCATCATAGCATCCTTGCCAACTTGCGTCCTTTGTGTCCTTGCGTCATAGCATCCTTGCCTCCTTGCATCCTTGCATCATAGCATCCTTGCCAACTTGCGTCCTTTGCGTCCTTGCGTCATAGCATCCTTGCCTCTTTGCGTCCTTGCGTCATAGCATCCTTGCCTCCTTGCATCCTTGAGTCATATAGCATCCTTGCCTCACTTTGTTCTTTGCATCCTTGCGTCATAGCATCCTTGTCTTCTTGCATCCTTTGCGTCCTTGCGTCATAGCATCCTTGCCTCACTTTGTTCTTTGCATCCTTGCGTCATAGCATCCTTGTCTTCTTGCATCTTTTGCGACCTTGCGTCATAGCATCCTTTCCTCACTTTGTTCTTTGCATCCTTGCGTCAGCATCCTTCGTCATAGCATCCTTGCCTCCTTGCGTCATAGCATCCTTGCCTCCTTGCGTCCTTTGCGTCATTGCGTCAAAGCATCCTTGCCTCCTTGCGTCCTTTGCGTCATAGCATCCTTGCCAACTTGCGTCCTTTGTGTCATTGCGTCATAGCATCCTTGCCTCCTTGCATCCTTGTGTCATAGCATCCTTGCCTCCTTACGTCCTTTGCATCCTTTACGTCATAGCATTCTTTCCTCCTTGCGTCATAGCATCCTTTACGTCCTTGCGTCCTTGAGTCATAGCATCCTTGCCTCCTTGCATCCTTGAGTCATAGCATCCTTGCGTCATAGCATCCTTGCCTTCTTGCATCCTTTGTGTCCTTGCGTCATAGCATCCTTGCCTCACTTTGTTCTTTTCATCCTTGCGTCATAGCATCCTTGCCTCCTTGCATCCTTGAGTCATAGCATCCTTGCCTCCTTGCGTACTTGCGTCATAGCATCCTTGCCAACTTGCGTCCTTTGTGTCATTGCGACATAGCATCCTTGCCTCCTTGCATCCTTGTGTCATAGCATCCTTGCCTCCTTACGTCCTTTGCATCCTTTGCGTCATAGCATCCTTTCCTCCTTGCGTCATAGCATCCTTTGCGTCCTTGCATCATAGCATCCTTGCCTCCTTGCGTCCTTGCATCATAGCATCCTTGCCTTCTTGCATCCTTTGCGTTCTTGCGTCATAGCATCCTTGCGTCCTTGCGTCATAGCATCCTTGCGTCCTTGCATCATAGCATCCTTGCCTCCTTGCGTACTTGCGTCATAGCATCCTTGCCAACTTGCATCCTTTGTGTCCTTGGGTCATAGCATCCTTGCCTCCTTGCATCCTTGAGTCATAGCATCCTTGCGTCATAGCATCCTTGTCTTCTTGCATCCTTTGCGTCCTTGCGTCATAGCATCCTTGCCTCACTTTGTTCTTTGCATCCTTGCGTCATAGCATCCTTCGTCATAGCATCCTTGCCTCCTTGCGTCATAGCATCCTTGCCTCCTTGCGTCCTTTGCGTCATTGCGTCAAAGCATCCTTGCCTCCTTGCATCCTTGCATCATAGCATCCTTGCCTCCTTGCGTACTTGCATCATAGCGTCCTTGCGTCATAGCATCCTTGCGTCCTTGCATCATAGCATCCTTGCCTCCTTGCATCCTTGTGTCATAGCATCCTTGCCTCCTTACGTCCTTTGCATCCTTTGCGTCATAGCATCCTTTCCTCCTTGCGTCATAGCATCCTTTGCGTCCTTGCATCATAGCATCCTTACCCCCTTGCGTCCTTGCATCATAGCATCCTTGCCTTCTTGCATACTTTGCGTTCTTGCGTCATAGCATCCTTGCGTCATAGCATCCTTGCGTCATTGCATCATAGCATCCTTGCGTCCTTTGCGTCATAGCATCCTTGCCTCCTTGCCTCCTTGCATCCTTGCGTCATAGCATCCTTGCCTCCTTGCGTCATAGCATCCTTGCCAACTTGCGTCCTTTGCGTCATAGCATCCTTGCGTCATAGCATCCTTGCCTCCCTGCGTCCTTGCATCATAGCATCCTTGCCTCCTTGCGTACTTGCGTCATAGCATCCTTGCCAACTTGCGTCCTTTGTGTCATTGCGTCATAGCATCCTTGCCTCCTTGCATCCTTGTGTCATAGCATCCTTGCCTCCTTACGTCCTTTGCATCCTTTGCGTCATAGCATCCTTTCCTCCTTGCGTCATAGCATCCTTTGCGTCCTTGCATCATAGCATCCTTGCCCCCTTGCGTCCTTGCATCATAGCATCCTTGCCTTCTTGCATCCTTTGCGTTCTTGCGTCATAGCATCCTTGCGTCCTTGCGTCATAGCATCCTTGCGTCCTTTGCGTCATTGCATCATAGCATCCTTGCCTCCTTGCGTGCTTTGCGTCATAGCATCCTTGCCTCCTTGCATCCTTGCATCATAGCATCCTTGCCTCCTTGCATCATAGCATCCTTGCCAACTTGCGTCCTTTGCGTCATAGCATCCTTTGCATCCTTGCGTCATAGCATCCTTGCCTCCCTGCGTCCTTGCATCATAGCATCCTTGCCTTCTTGCATCCTTTGCGTTCTTGCGTCATAGCATCCTTGCCTCCTTGCGTCCTTGCGTCATAGCATCCTTTGCGTCCTTGCGTCATAGCATCCTTGCCTACTTGCGTCCTTGCGTCATAGCATCCTTGCATCCTTGCGTCCTTTGCGTCATAGCATCCTTGCCTCCTTGCGTCCTTTGCGTCCTTTTATGATAGCATCCTTGCCTGCCTTTGTTCTTTGCATCCTTGCATCATAGCATCTTTCGTCATAGCATCCTTCGTCATAGCATCCTTGCCTTCTTGCGTCATAGCTTCCTTGCCTACTTGCGTCATTGCATCATAGCATCCTTCGTCATAGCATCCTTGCCTCCTTGCATCATAGCTTCCTTGTCTACTTGCGTCCTTAGCGTCCTTGCGTCATAGCATCCTTGCCTCGAGTCCTTTGCCTCCTTGCGTCATTGCGTCATTTGCGTCCTTGCATCATAGCATCCTTGCATGCTTGCGTCATTTGCGTCCTTGCGTCATAGCATCCTTGCCTCTTTGCGTCCTTGCGTCATAGCATCCTTGCATCCTTGCATCCTTGAGTCATAGCATCCTTGCATCATAGCATCCTTGCCTTCTTGCATCCTTTGCATCATAGCATCCTTGCCTCCTTGCATCCTTGAGTCATAGCATCCTTGCATCATAGCATCCTTGCCTCCTTGCGTCCTTGCGTCCTTGCATCATTGCATCCTTGCCTCCTTGCATCCTTGCATCATAGCATCCTTGCATCATAGCATCCTTGCCTCCTTGCGTCCTTGCGTCATAGCATCCTTGCGTCATAGCATCCTTGTCTTCTTGCATCCTTTGCATCCTTGCGTCATAGCATCCTTGCCTCACTTTGTTCTTTGCATCCTTGCGTCATAGCATCCTTCGTCATAGCATCCTTGCCTCCTTGCGTGATAGCATCCTTGCCTCCTTGCGTCCTTTGCGTCATTGCGTCAAAGCATCCTTGCGTCATAGCATCCTTGTCTTCTTGCATCCTTTGCATCCTTGCGTCATAGCATCCTTGCCTCACTTTGTTCTTTGCATCCTTGCGTCATAGCATCCTTCGTCATAGCATCCTTGCCTCCTTGCGTCATAGCATCCTTGCCTCCTTGCGTCCTTTGCGTCCTTGCGTCATAGCATCCTTGCCTCACTTTGTTCTTTGCATCCTTGCATCCTTGCCTCCTTGCGTCATAGCATCCTTGCCTCCTTGCGTCCTTGCGTCCTTTGCGTCATTGCGTCAAAGCATCCTTGCCTCCTTGCGTCCTTTGCGTCATAGCATCCTTGCCTCCTTGCATCCTTTGCGTCATAGCATCCTTGCGTCCTTGCATCCTTGAGTCATAGCATCCTTTGCATACTTGCGTCATAGCATCCTTGCCTCCTTGCGTCCTTGCGTCATAGCATCCTTGCCTCACTTTGTTCTTTGCATCCTTGCGTCATAGCATCCTTCGTCATAGCATCCTTGCCTCCTTGCGTCATAGCATCCTTGCCTCCTTGCGTCCTTTGCATCATTGCGTCATTGCATCAAAGCATCCTTGCCTCCTTGCATCCTTGAGTCATAGCATCCTTGCCTCCTTGCATCCTTGAGTCATAGCATCCTTGCCTCCTTGCGTCCTTGCATCATAGCATCCTTGCCTCCTTGCATCCTTGAGTCATAGCATCCTTGCCTCCTTGCGTCCTTGCATCATAGCATCCTTGCCTCCTTGCATCCTTGAGTCATAGCATCCTTGCCTCACTTTGTTCTTTGCATCCTTGCGTCATAGCATCCTTCGTCATAGCATCCTTGCCTCCATGCGTCATGGCATCCTTGCCTCCTTGCGTCCTTTGCGTCATTGCGTCAAAGCATCCTTGCCTCCTTGCATCCTTGAGTCATAGCATTCTTTGCATCCTTGCATCATAGCATCCTTGCCTCCTTGCGTCCTTGCGTCATAGCATCCTTGCCTCCTTGCATCCTTGCGTCATAGCATCCTTGCCTCACTTTGTTCTTTGCATCCTTGCGTCATAGCATCCTTCGTCATAGCATCCTTGCCTCCTTGCGTCATAGCATCCTTGCCTCCTTGCGTCCTTTGCGTCATTGCGTCAAAGCATCCTTGCCTCCTTGCGTCCTTGCGTCATAGCATCCTTGCCTCCTTGCATCCTTGAGTCATAGCATCCTTGCATCATAGCATCCTTGCCTCTTTGCGTACTTGCATCATAGCATCCTTTTGCCTCCTTTGCCTTGCGTCATAGTATCCTTGCCTCCTTGCATCCTTGCATCATCATCCTTGCCTCCTTGCATCCTCATGCATCCTTGCCAATTTGCGTCCTTTGTGTCCTTGCGTCATAGCTTCCTTGCCTCCTTGCGTCCTTGCATCATAGCATCCTTGCCAATTTGCGTCCTTTGCGTCCTTGCGTCATAGCATCCTTGCCTCCTTGCATCCTTGCATCATAGCATCCTTGCCTCCTTGCATCCTTGCGTCATTGCATCCTTGCGTCATAGCATCCTTGCCTTCTTGCATCCTTGCGTCCTTGCGTCATAGCATCCTTGCCTCCTTTGTCCTTTGCATCCTTGCGTCATAGCATCCTTGCGTCATAGCATCCTTGCCTCCTTGCATCATAGCTTTGCCTCCTTGCGTCCTTGCATCCTTGCGTCAAAGCATCCTTGCGTCCTTTGCGTCATAGCATCCTTGCCTCGCATCCTTGCATCCTTGCCTCATAGCATCCTTGCATCCTTGCATCCTTGCATCCTTGCCTCTTTGCATCCTTGCATCCTTTGCATCCTTGCGTCATAGCATCCTTGCCTCCTTGCGTCCTTGCGTCATAGCATCCTTGCCTCCTTGCATCCTTTGCGTCCTTGCGTCAAAGCATCCTTGCCTCATTGCATCCTTGCCTCTTTGCGTACTTGCATCATAGCATCCTTGCATCCTTGCGTCCTTTGCATCCTTGCGTCATAGCATCCTTGCCTCCTTGCATCCTTGCGTCATAGCATCCTTGCCTCCTTGCGTCCTTTGCGTCCTTGCGTCATAGCATCCTTGCCTCCTTGCATCCTTGCCTCATAGCATCCTTGCGTCATAGCATCCTTGCCAACTTGCATCCTTGCGTCCTTGCGTCATAGCATCCTTGCCTCCTTGCATCCTTGCATCATAGCATCCTTGCCTCATAGCCTCTTCTTGCATCCTTGCATCCTTGCGTCATAGCATCCTTGCCTCACTTTGTTCTTTGCATCCTTGCATCATAGCATCCTTCGTCATAGCATCCTTGCCTCCTTGCGTCATAGCATCCTTGCCTCCTTGCGTCCTTTGCGTCCTTGCGTCATTGCATCCTTGCCTCCTTGCATCCTTGCATCCTTGCATCCTTGCCTCCTTTGTTCTTTGCATCCTTGCGTCATAGCATCCTTCGTCATAGCATCCTTGCCTCCTTGCGTCATAGCATCCTTGCCTCCTTGCGTCCTTTGCGTCCTTGCGTCATAGCATCCTTGCCTCCTTGCGTCCTTCCTTGCGTCCTAGCATCCTTGCCTCCTTGCATCCTTGCGTCATAGCATCCTTGCATCCTTGCATCCTTGCATCATTGCATCCTTGCATCATAGCTCCCTTGCCAATTTGCGTCCTTTGCATCCTTGCGTCATAGCATCCTTGCCATCCTTGCATCATAGCATCCTTGCCTCTTTGCGTCCTTGCATCATAGCATCCTTGCCAATTTGCGTCCTTTGCATCCTTGCGTCATAGCATCCTTGCCTCCTTGCATCCTTGCATCATAGCATCCTTGCCAACTTGCGTCCTTTGCGTCCTTGCGTCATAGCATCCTTGCCTCTTTGCGTCTTTGCGTCATAGCATCCTTGCCTCCTTGCATCCTTGCATCATAGCATCCTTGCCTCTTTGCCTTGCATCCTTGCGTCATAGCATCCTTGCGTCATAGCATCCTTGCCTCCTTGCATCCTTGCATCATAGCATCCTTGCCTCACTTTGTTCTTTGCATCCTTGCCATAGCATCCTTGCGTCATAGCATCCTTGCCTTGCATCCTTTGCGTCCTTGCGTCATAGCATCCTTGCCTCCTTTGTTCTTCCTTGCATCCTTGCGTCATAGCATCCTTGCCATAGCATCCTTGCCTCCTTGCATCATAGCATCCTTGCCTCCTTGCGTCCTTTGCGTCATTGCGTCAAAGCATCCTTGCCTCCTTGCGTCCTTTGCGTCCTAGCATCCTTGCCTCCTTGCATCCTTGCGTCCTTGCATCCTTTGCGTCATAGCATCCTTGCCTCCTTGCATCCTTGCGTCCTTTGCGTCATTGCATCATTGCATCCTTGCCTCCTTTGCGTCCTTTGCGTCATAGCATCCTTGCCTTCTTGCATCCTTTGCGTCCTTGCGTCATAGCATCCTTGCCTCCTTTGTTCCTTGCATCCTTCGTCATAGCATCCTTGCCTCCTTGCATCCTTGCATCCTTGCCTCCTTGCGTCCTTGCATCATAGCATCCTTGCCTCCTTGCGTCCTTTGCGTCCTTGCGTCATAGCATCCTTGCCTCCTCCTGCGTCCTTTGCGTCATAGCATCCTTGCCTCCTTGCGTCCTTTGCATCCTTGCGTCATAGCATCCTTGCGTCTTTGTTCTTTGCATCCTTGCCATCCTTGCATCCTTGCGTCCTTGCGTCCTCCTTGCGTCCTTGCGTCATAGCATCCTTGCCTCCTTGCGTCCTTTGCGTCATTGCGTCATCATCCTTGCCTCCTTGCGTCCTTTGCGTCATGCATCCTTGCGTCATTGCATCCTTGCGTCATAGCATCCTTGCCTCACTTTGTTCTTTGCATCCTTGCGTCCTTGCGTCATAGCATCTTTGCATCCTTGCCTCATAGCATCCTTGCATCCTTTGCATCCTTGCGTCATAGCATCCTTGCCTCACTTTGTCATTGCATCCTTGCTCATAGCATCCTTCGTCATAGCATCCTTGCGTCCTTGCGTCATAGCATCCTTGCCTCCTTGCGTCCTTTGCGTCTTTGCGTCATAGCATCCTTGCCTCACTTTGTTCTTTGCATCCTTGCGTCATAGCATCCTTCGTCATAGCATCCTTGCCTCCTTGCGTCATAGCATCCTTGCCTCTTGCGTCCTTGCCTCCTTGCGTCCTTGCGTCCTTGCGTCATTTGCATCCTTGCCTCCTTGCGTCCTTGCGTCATAGCATCCTTGCCTCCTTGCATCCTTGCATCCTTGCGTCCTTGCGTCCTTGCGTCATTGCATCCTTGCATCCTTGCGTCCTTGCGTCATTGCATCCTTGCCTTGCATCCCTTGCGTCATAGCATCCTTGCCTCACTTTGTTCCTTTTGCGCGTCATAGCATCCTTTGCCATCATCTTGCCTCCTTGCATCCTTGCGTCATAGCATCCTTGCGTCATTGCATCCTTGCCTCCTTGCATCCTTGCGTCCTTGCATCCTTGCGTCATAGCATCCTCCTTGCATCCTTGCGTCATAGCATCCTTGCCTCACTTTGTTCTTTGCATCCTTGCGTCATAGCATCCTTCGTCATAGCATCCTTGCCTCCTTGCGTCATAGCATCCTTGCCTCCTTGCGTCCTTTGCGTCATAGCATCCTTGCCTCCTTGCGTCCTTTGCGTCCTTGCGTCATAGCATCCTTTCCTCCTTGCATCCTTTGCGTCATAGCATCCTTGCGTCCTTCCGTCCTTGCATAGCATCCTTGCATCCTTGCGTCCTTGCATCCTTTGCGTCATAGCATCCTTGCCTCCTTGCATCCTTTGCATCCTTGCCTCCTTGCATCCTTTGCATCCTTGCGTCATAGCATCCTTGCCTCACTTTGTTCTTTGCATCCTGCGTCATAGCATCCTTGCCTCCTTGCGTCCTTTGCGTCATTGCGTCAAAGCATCCTTGCCTCCTTGCGTCCTTTGCGTCATAGCATCCTTGCCTCCTTGCATCCTTGCGTCATAGCATCCTTGCCTCCTTGCGTTCTTTGCGTCATAGCATCCTTTGCATCCTTGCGTCATAGCATCCTTGCGTCATAGCATCCTTGCATCCTTTGCGTCCTTGCGTCATAGCATCCTTGCCTCACTTTGTTCTTTGCATCCTTGCGTCATAGCATCCTTCGTCATAGCATCCTTGCCTCCTTGCGTCATAGCATCCTTGCCTCCTTGCGTCCTTTGCGTCATTGCGTCAAAGCATCCTTGCCTCACTTTGTCTTTGCATCCTTGCGTCATAGCATCCTTCGTCATAGCATCCTTGCCTCCTTGCGTCATAGCATCCTTGCCTACTTGCGTCCTTAGCGTCCTTGCATCCTTGCCTCCTTGCGTCCTTTGCCTCCTTGCGTCATTGCGTCATTTGCGTCCTTGCATCATAGCATCCTTGCATGCTTGCGTCATTTGCGTCCTTGCGTCATAGCATCCTTGCCTCTTTGCGTCCTTGCGTCATAGCATCCTTGCCTCCTTGCATCCTTGCGTCATAGCATCCTTGCCTCACTTTGTTCTTTGCATCCTTGCGTCATAGCATCCTTCGTCATAGCATCCTTGCCTCCTTGCATCCTTGCGTCATAGCATCCTTGCCTCCTTGCATCCTTGCGTCATAGCATCCTTGCCTCCTTGCATCCTTGCGTCATAGCATCCTTGCCTCCTTGCATCCTTGAGTCATAGCATCGTTGCCTCACTTTGTTCTTTGCATCCTTCGTCATAGCATCCTTCGTCATAGCATCCTTGCGTCATAGCATCCTTGCCTCTTTGCGTCCTTGCGTCATAGCATCCTTGCCTCACTTTGTTCTTTGCATCCTTGCGTCATAGCATCCTTCGTCATAGCATCCTTGCCTCCTTGCGTCATAGCATCCTTGCGTCCTTTGCGTCATTGCGTCAAAGCATCCTTGCCTCCTTGCGTCCTTTGCGTCATAGCATCCTTGCCTCCTTGCATCCTTTGCATCCTTGCGTCATAGCATCCTTGCCTCACTTTGTTCTTTGCATCCTTGCGTCATAGCATCCTTCGTCATAGCATCCTTGCATCCTTGCATCATTGCGTCATAGCATCCTTGCCTCACTTTGTTCTTTGCATCCTTGCGTCATAGCATCCTTCGCGTCATAGCATCCTTGCCTCCTTGCGTCCTTTGCGTCATAGCATCCTTGCCTCCTTGCGTCCTTTGCGTCATTGCGTCAAAGCATCCTTGCCTCCTTGCGTCCTTTGCGTCATAGCATCCTTGCCTCCTTGCATCCTTTGCATCCTTGCCTCGCATCCTTACATCATTGAGTCATAGCATCCTTGCGTCATAGCATCCTTGTCTTCTTGCATCCTTTGTGTCCTTGCGTCATAGCATCCTTGCCTCACTTTGTTCTTTGCATCCTTGCGTCATAGCATCCTTCGTCATAGCATCCTTGCCTCCTTGCGTCATAGCATCCTTGCCTCCTTGCGTCCTTCATAGCATCCTTGCATCCTTGCGTCATAGCATCCTTTGCCTCATTAGCATCCTTTGCATCCTTGCGTCATTGCGTCATAGCATCCTTGCGTCCTTGCATCCTTGCCTCCTTGCGTCATAGCATCCTTGCGTCCTTGCATCCTTGCGTCCTTGCATCCTTTGCATCCTTGCGTCATAGCATCCTTGCCTCCTTGCATCCTTGCGTCATAGCATCCTCCTTGCCTCCTTTGCGTCCTTTGCATCCTTGCGTCATAGCATCCTTGCATAGCATCCTTGCCTCCTTGCGTCATAGCATCCTTGCCTCCTTGCGTCCTTTGCATCCTTGCGTCATAGCATCCTTGCCTCCTTGCATCCTTGCGTCATAGCATCCTTGCCTCCTTGCATCCTTGCATCATTGCATCCTTGCGTCATTGCATCCTTGCATCCTTGCGTCCTTGCGTCCTTGCGTCATAGCATCCTTGCCTCCTTGCCTCCTTGCATCCTTTGTCATCATCCTTGCGTCATAGCATCCTTGCCCTCCTTGCGTCATAGCATCCTGCCTCCTTGCATCCTTGCGTCATAGCATCCTTGCCTCCTTGCATCCTTGCGTCATAGCATCCTTGCCTCCTTGCATCCTTGCATCCTTGCATCCTTGCGTCCTTTGCGTCATTGCATCATTGCATCCTTGCCTCCTTGCCCTTGCGTCCTTGCGTCATAGCATCCTTGCCTCACTTTGTTCTTTGCATCCTTGCGTCATAGCATCCTTGCGTCATAGCATCCTTGCCTCCTTGCGTCATTGCATCCTTGCATCCTTGCCTCCTTTCATTGCGTTCTTTGCATCCTTGCGTCCTTGCATCCTTTGCGTCATAGCATCCTTGCATCCTTGCGTCATTGCATCCTTGCCTCCTTGCATCCTTGCGTCCTTTGCGTCATTGCATCCTTCATAGCATCTCCTTGCGTCCTTTGCGTCATTGCGTCATAGCATCCTTGCCTCCTTGCGTCCTTCCGTCATAGCATCCTTGCCTCCTTGCATCCTTGCGCATCCTTTGTCATTGCATCCTTGCGTCCTTGCGTCATAGCATCCTTGCCTCCTTGCATCCTTTGCGTCCTTGCGTCATAGCATCCTTGCCTCACTTTGTTCTTTGCATCCTTGCGTCATAGCATCCTTCGTCATAGCATCCTTGCCTCCTTGCGTCATAGCATCCTTGCCTCCTTGCGTCCTTTGCGTCATTGCGTCAAAGCATCCTTGCCTCCTTGCGTCCTTTGCGTCATTAGCATCCTTGCCTCCTTGCATCCTTGCATCATAGCATCCTTGCGTCCTTGCGTCATATCATCCTGCGTCATAGCATCCTTGCCTCTTTGCGTCCTTGCGTCATAGCATCCTTGCCTCACTTGTTCTTTGCATCCTTGCGTCATAGCATCCTTGCGTCATAGCATCCTTGCCTCATCATAGCATCCTTGCCTCCTTGCGTCCTTGCGTCATTGCGTCCTTGCATCCTTGCGCGTCCTTTGCGTCATAGCATCCTTGCCTCACTTTGCATCCTTTGCATCCTTGCGTCATAGCATCCTTCGTCATAGCATTTGCGTCCTGCGTCATAGCATCCTTGCTCCTTGCGTCCTTTGCGTCCTTGCGTCATAGCATCCTTGCTTGCCTCCTTTTGCGTCATTGCATCCTTGCCTCTTGCGTCATTGCATCCTTGCATCCTTGTCATGCATCATAGCATCCTTGCGTCATAGCCTCCTTGCGTCCTTTGCGTCATAGCATCCTTGCCTCCTTGCGTCCTTTGCGTCATGCGCATCCTTGCCTCCTTGCGTCCTTGCTTCGTCATAGCATCCTTGCTTGCATCCTTGCGTCATAGCATCCTTGCCTCCTTGCGTCCTTTGCGTCATTGCGTCCTTGCGTCCTTGCCTCCTTGCGTCCTTTGCGTCCTTGCGTCATTGCATCCTTGCGTCATTGCGTCCTTGCATCACCTTGCCTCCTTGCATCCTTGCGTCATTTGCGTCAGCATCCTTGCCTCCTTGCGTCATTTGCTTCATCCTTTGCGTCCTTGCGTCATTGCATCCTTGCCTCCTTTGCGTCATTGCGTCATAGCATCCTTGCATCATCCTTGCGTCCTTTGCGTCATAGCATCCTTGCCTCCTTGTCCTTAGCGTCCTTTGCGTCATAGCATCCTTGCCTCCGTTGCATCCTTGCCTCCTTGCATCATAGCATCCTTGCCTCCTTGCGTCCTTTGCGTCCTTGCGTCCTTGCATCCTTGCATCTTTGCGTCCTTGCGTCATAGCATCCTTGCCTCCTTGCGTCCTTGCGTCATAGCATCCTTGCCTCATTGCATCCTTGCATCCTTGCGTCATAGCATCCTTGCCATAGCATCCTTGCCTTGTCCTTTGCGTCATAGCATCCTGCCTCATTGCATCCTTGCCTCCTTGCGTCCTTGCGTCATTGCATCCTTGCCTCATAGCATCCTTTGCATCCTTGCATCATTGCATCCTTGCGTCCTTTGTCCTTTGCATCTTGCGTCATTGCATCCTTTGCATAGCATCCTTGCGTCATAGCATCCTTGCCTCCTTTGCGTCCTTGCGTCATAGCATCCTTGCCTCACTTTGTTCTTTGCATCCTCATAGCATCCTTGCATCCTTGCCTCCTTGCGTCATAGCATCCTTGCCTCCTTGCGTCCTTGCGTCATAGCATCCTTGCCTCCTTGCGTCCTTTGCGTCATAGCATCCTTGCATCCTTGCGTCATAGCATCCTTGCGTCATTGCGTCATTGCATCCTTGCATCCTTGCATCCTTGCGTCATAGCATCCTTCGTCATAGCATCCTTGCCTCCTTGCATCCTTGCATCGTCATAGCATCCTTGCCTCACTTTGTTCTTTGCATCCTTGCGTCATAGCATCCTTCGCCTAGCATCCTTGCATCTTGCGTCCTTTGCGTCATAGCATCCTTGCCTCCTTGCGTCCTTTGCGTCCTTGCGCCTCCTTGCGTCCTTGCGTCATAGCATCCTTGCCCTTGCATCTTGCGTCCTTGCGTCATAGCATCCTTGCCTCCTCCTTGCGTCATAGCATCCTTGCGTCATAGCATCCTTGCGTCATAGCATCCTTGCATCCTTGCGTCCTTGCGTCATAGCATCCTTGCCTCACTTTGTTCTTTGCATCCTTGCGTCATAGCGTCCTTTGCATCATTGCATCCTTGCGTCATAGCATCCTCTTTTGCGTCCTTTGCGTCCTTGCGTCATAGCATCCTTGCCTCACTTGCGTCCTTGCGTCATAGCATCCTTGCCTCCTTGCGTCCTTTGCGTCCTTCGCATCCTTTGCCTCCTTGCATCCTCCTTGCGTCCTTTGCGTCCTTGCGTCAAAGCATCCTTGCCTCCTTGCGTCCTTTGCGTCATCATTGCATCCTTGCCTCCTTGCGTCCTTTGCGTCATATAGCATCCTTGCCTCCTTGCATCCTTGCGTCATAGCATCCTTGCCTCCTTGCGTCCTTTGCGTCCTTGCGTCATAGCATCCTTGCCTCCTTGCGTCCTTTGCGTCATAGCATCCTTGCCTCCTTGCATCCTTGCGTCATAGCATCCTTGCCTCACTTGCGTCCTTGCATCCTTGCGTCATAGCATCCTTGCATAGCATCATTCCTTGCTCCTTTGCGTCATCATAGCATCCTTGCCTGCTTTGCGTCCTTGCATCATAGCATCCTTGCGTCATAGCATCCTTGCCTCCTTGCGTCATAGCCTCCTTGCCTCCTTGCGTCCTTAGCGTCCTTGCATCCTTGCCTCCTTGCGTCCTTTGCTTTGCGTCATTGCGTCATTGCATCATAGCATCCTTGCTTTGCGTCCTTGCGTCCTTGCGTCATAGCATCCTTGCCTCTTTGCGTCCTTGCGTCATAGCATCCTTGCCTCAAAGCTTGCATCCTTGCGTCATAGCATCCTTGCCTCACTTGCGTCTTTGCGTCCTTGCGTCATAGCATCCTTGCGTCATTTGCATCCTTGCCTCCTTCCTTGCGTCATAGCATCCTTGCCTCCTTGTCATTTGCGTCCTTGCATCCTTGCCTCCTTTGCGTCCTTTGCGTCATAGCATCCTTGCCTCCTTGCGTCATAGCATCCTTGCGTCATAGCATCCTTGCCTCACTTTGTTCTTTGCATCCTTGCGTCATAGCATCCTTCGTCATAGCATCCTTGCGTCCTTGCATCCTCATTTGCGTCCTTGCGTCATAGCATCCTTGCCTCACTTTGTTCTTTGCATCCTTGCGTCATAGCATCCTTCGTCATAGCATCCTTGCCTCCTTGCGTCATAGCATCCTTGCGTCCTTGCCTCCTTGCGTCCTTAGCCTTGCCTCCTTGCGTCCTTTGCGTCATAGCATCCTTGCCTCCTTGCATCCTTTGCATCCTTGCATCATAGCATCCTTGCCTCCTTTGCATCCTTGCGTCATAGCATCCTTGCGTCATAGCATCCTGCGTCCTCCATCCTTGCATCCTTTGCGTCATTGCGTCATAGCATCCTTGCCTCACTTTGTTCTTTGCATCCTTGCGTCATAGCATCCTTCTTTATAGCATCCTTGCCTCCTTGCGTCATTTGCGTCATAGCATCCTTGCCTCCTTGCGTCCTTTGCGTCCTTGCGTCAAAGCATCCTTGCCTCCTTGCATCCTTGCGTCATAGCATCCTTGCCCTCCTTGCATCCTTTGCATCCTTGCGTCATAGCATCCTTGCGTCATAGCATCCTTGTCTTCATGCATCCTTTGCGTCCTTGCGTCATAGCATCCTTGCCTCACTTTTGTTCTTTGCGTCCTTGCGTCATAGCATCCTTCGTCATAGCATCCTTGCATCTTGCATCCTTGCGTCATAGCATCCTTGCCTACTTGCGTCCTTTGCCTTGCATCCTTGCCTCCTTGCGTCCTTTGCCTCCTTGCGTCATTGCGTCATAGCATCCTTTGCGTCATAGCATCCTTGCATCCTTGCGTCATTTGCATCCTTGCGTCATAGCATCCTTGCGTCTTTGCGTCCTTGCGTCATAGCATCCTTGCCTCCTTGCATCCTTGCGTCATAGCATCCTTGCCTCACTTTGTTCTTTGCATCCTTGCGTCATAGCATCCTTCGTCATAGCATCCTCCTTTGCATCCTTGCGTCATAGCATCCTTGCCTCCTTGCGTCCTTGCGTCATAGCATCCTTGCCTCCTTTCATCCTTGCATCATCATCCTTGCATCCTTCATTGCCTCCTTGCATCCTTCGTCATAGCAATCCTTGCCTCACTTGCGTCATAGCATCCTTGCCTCATTGCATCCTTTGCATAGCATCCTTGCGTCATAGCATCCTTGCGTCATTGCATCCTTGCGTCATAGCATCCTTGCCTCCTTGCATAGCATCCTTGCGTCATAGCATCCTTGCGTCCTTTGCGTCCTTGCCTCATAGCATCCTTGCCTCCTTGCGTCCTTTGCGTCATTGCGTCAAAGCATCCTTGCCTCCTTTGCGTCCTTTGCGTCCTAGCATCCTTGCCTCATTGCATCCTTTGCATCCTTGCGTCATAGCATCCTTGCATAGCACTTGCGTCCTTTGCATCCTTGCGTCATAGCATCCTTTGCCTCCTTCATAGCATCCTTGCGTCATAGAATTTGAGTCATAGCATCCTTGCGTCATAGCATCCTTGCCTAGCATCTTGCCTCCTTGCGTCCTTAGCATCCTTGCGTCATAGCATCCTTCGTCATAGCATCCTTGCCTCCTTGCGTCCTTGCGTCATAGCATCCTTGCCTCCTTGCTCATAGCATCCTTGCCTCCTTGCATCCTTGCGTCATAGCATCCTTGCCTCCTTGCGTCCTTTGCGTCATAGCATCCTTGCCTCCTTGCATCCTTTCCTTGCCTCCTTGCGTCATGCATCCTTGCGTCATGCATCCTTGCATCCTTGCGTCCTTGCGTCATAGCATCCTTGCCTCTCACTTGCATCCTTGCATCCTTGCGTCATAGCATCCTTGTCATAGCATCCTTGCATCCTTGCGTCATAGCATCCTTGCCTCCTTGCGTCATAGCATTCCTGCGTCCTTGCGTCCTTGCGTCCTTGCATCCTTGCGTCATTTGCATCCTTTGCATCCTTGCGTCATAGCATCCTTGCATCCATCCTTGCATCCTTGCGTCATAGCATCCTTGCCTCCTTGCGTCCTTTGCGTCATAGCATCCTTTGCATCCTTGCCTCTTTGCGTCCTTCCTGCATCCTTTGCGTCATAGCATCCTTGCCTCACTTTGTTCTTTGCATCCTTGCGTCATAGCATCCTTCGTCATCATAGCATCCTTGCCTCCTTGCGTCCTAGCATCCTTGCCTCCTTGCGTCCTTTGCGTCATTGCGTCCTTGCGTCATTGCCTCACTTTCTTTGCATCCTTGCGTCCTTAGCATCCTTGCATCATCTTGCGTCATAGCATCCTTGCCTCACTTGCGTCCTTTGCGTTTGCGTCCTTGCCTCACTTTGTTCGTCATTGCGTCATAGCATCCTTGCCTCCTTGCGTCATAGCATCCTTGCCTCCTTGCGTCCTTTGCGTCATTGCATCATTTGCATCCTTGCCTCCTTGCGTCCTTTGCGTCATTGCGTCCTTGCATCCTTGCGTCATTTGCATCCTTGCCTCCTTGCATCCTTGCGTCATAGCATCCTTGCCTCCTTGCGTCCTTTGCGTTGCGTCATTGCTCCTTGCGTCCTTGCGTCTCCTTGCCTCCTTGCGCTTTGCGTCATAGCATCCTTTGCCTTGCGTTAGCATCCTTGCGTCATTGCATCCTTTGCCTCCTTGCATCAGCATCCTTGCCTCACTTTGCGTTGCATCCTTGCGTCATAGCATCCTTCGTCATAGCATCCTTGCCTCCTTGCGTCATAGCATCCTTGCCTCCTTGCGTCCTTTGCGTCATTGCGTCATAGCATCCTTGCCTCCTTGCGTCCTTTGCGTCCTTGCATCCTTGCCTCCTTGCATCCTTGCATCATTGCATCCTTGCGTCCTTGCGTCATAGCATCCTTGCCTCCTTGCGTCCTTGCGTCATAGCATCCTTGCCTCACTTTGTTCCTTTGCATCCTTGCGTCATCCTTCGTCATAGCATCCTTGCCTCCTTGCATCATAGCATCCTTGCCTCCTTGCATCCTTGCGTCATTGCGTTCAAAGCATCCTTGCCTCCTTGCGTCCTTTGCGTCATAGCATCCTTGCCTCCTTGCGTCCTTGCATCCTTGCATCCTTGCGTCCGTCCTTGCGTCATAGCATCCTTGCCTCTTTGCGTCCTTTGCATCCTTGCGTCATTGCATCCTTGCGTCATAGCATCCTTCGTCATGCATCCTTGCGTCATTGCATCATAGCATCCTTGCCTCCTTGCATCCTTTGCGTCCTTGCGTCATAGCATCCTTGCCTCATGCGTCCTTTGCGTCATAGCATCCTTGCCTCCTTGCATCCTTCTTTGCATCATTGCATCCTTGCATCCTTGCATAGCTTGCGTCCTTGCGTCCTTGCCGTCCTTGCGTCAAAGCATCCTTGCCTCATTTGCGTCTTTGCGTCATAGCTTTGCCTCTTGCGTCCTTGCGTCATAGCATCCTTGCCTCCTTGCGTCCTAGCATCCTTGCCTCCTTGCGTCCTTTGCGTCATTGCGTCAAAGCATCCTTGCCTCCTTGCGTCCTTTGCGTCATTTCCTTGCGTCCTTGCATCATTGCATCCTTTGCCTCCTTGCGTCATAGCATCCTTGCCTCATTGCATCCTTGCCTCCTAGCATCCTTGCCTCACTTGCATCTTTGCATCCTTGCGTCATAAGCATCCTTGCCTCCTTGCATCCTTTGCGTCCTTGCATCCTTGCATCTTTGCGTCATTGCGTCAAAGCTTTGCGTCATTGCATCCTTGCGTCCTAGCATCCTTCATCCTTGCATCCTTGCTTGCGTCCTTGCGTCATAGCATCCTTGCCTCCTTGCGTCCTTTGCGTCATAGCATCCTTGCGTCATTTGCATCCTTGCCTCATAGCTTGCTTCCTTGCGTCATAGCATCCTTGCCTCCTTGCGTCTTTGCGTCATGCATCATAGCATCCTTGCGTCCTTGCATCCTTTGCCTCATAGCATCCTTGCCTCCTTGCGTCATTGCGTCCTTGCATCCTTGCCTTGCCTCCTTCAAAGCATCTCCTTGCGTCCTTTGCGTCATAGCATCCTTGCCACTCCTTGCAATCCTTGCATCATAGCATCCTTGCTCCTTGCGTCCTTGCGTCCTTGCGTCATAGCATCCTTGCCTCCCTTGCGTCCTTGCGTCATAGCATCCTTGCCTCCTTGCGTCCTTGCGTCATAGCATCCTTGCCTCCTTGCGTCCTTTGCGTCATTGCGTCATAGCATCCTTCGTCATGCATCCTTGCCTCCTTGCGTCATAGCATCCTTGCCTCCTTGCGTCCTTTGCGCATCATTGCCTCATTGCATCCTTTGCGTCATTGCGTCAAAGCATCCTTGCCTCCTTTGCGTCATTTGCATGCCTCCTTGCCTCCTTGCATCCTTGCGTCATAGCATCCTTGCCTCCTTGCGTCCTTGGCGTCATTGCGTCCTTTGCGTCCTTTGCGTCATTGCGTCTTTGCATCCTTGCATCCTTGCGTCCTTGCGTCATAGCATCCTTGCCTCACTTGCGTTGCATCCTTGCGTCTCGCATCCTTCGTCATAGCATCCTTGCATCCTTGCGT